>JADLZK010011183.1:0-495696 GCA_015847255.1 Hyparrhenia diplandra | reverse complement strand
CATTTAGAGGATGGGGCTTGGATTTAATTGGACAAATTTATCCATCTTGAGCAAGGAACACAAGTTTATAATATTGGCCACGATTATTTCACTAAATGTGTGAAGCTATTCCATTGAAGAAAGTTACCTCGAAAATATGATCGAATTTGTGAAGGAACACATTATTCACCGATTCGGTATTCCTCGCACCATCACTACCGTCGAGGGTTCAATGTTTACTTCGCGAGAATTACGTGATTTTGCGAAGGCATGGGGATCAAAGTTACTTAATTCTTCTCCTTTATTATGCTCAAGCCAATGGTCAAGCCGACGCGTCAAACAAGACTATGATCAAGCTTATCAAGAAGAAGATTGATGAAAAGCCAAAGAAGTGGCATTCTACTCTTAATGAGGCATTGTGGGCTTACCGAATGGCTTGTCATGGATCGACTAAGGCCACACCCTATGAGTTAGTGTATGGCCATCGGGGCTATTATGCCATGGGAGTTACAATGCGAGTCGAGAAGAGTAAAGTTGCAAAAGACTTAACGGTGATGAGTATAAGAATCTTATGATTGATGAGTTGGAAGATCTACATCAAATTCGGCTTGAAAGCCTTGGAAAACATCAAAAACAATAAGGCTCGGGTTGCTAGACACTATGACAAGAAGGTCGAGGGGTTAAGGAATTCTCGGAAGGAGATTTGGCGTGGAAGGTGATTTTACCGATTGGAGTCAAAGATCATAAATTTGGCAAATGGTCACCTAATTGGGAAGGTCCGTTCTACATTCAAAGATGTGTACACGGCAATGCTTACATTCTGAATACTCACGAAGGGAGAATTTACCGGCGCCATTAACGGAAAATTTCTCAAACAATACTATCCTAGTGTCGAATTTGGGACATAGCCGATTCATTGCAATCCGGCTTGAATAGCCGATATTTAACATATCGTCTTTAGCACAAAAAATATTCCCAACATAGGGAAAATGGCTGATACTGTATGTGTCGCCTTTAGAGCAAAATGACTGAAAACATTATTATCCTTAGTTCATTATAAAGTTCAAGGTTTGTTGGCATTTCTTAGCGTCACCACTAAAGATGAATAATATCCTTAGTGACAACGTCAAGAAACACCAGTGATAGATGTATTAAATATTGCATGAGTCAATCCGCAAGCGCACGGATCTATCATTGTAGCATTTCACCTGGAAGTATTCGGGTATTGTTCATTTATATTTTCCCAAAGGAAGGCGGGCTTGTGTAAAGTCTAGCATAGTGATGATGATAGCCCACAATGTATTCATGAATAACCATAAGTCTAGTACGAGGGGTAAGTAAATGATATTCAAGATACTGAGAACACACTTCGAGCTACTACAAATAATAAATAAGAAAAAGGATAAAGAGAAAATCTACTATGAGCAGGCAATTCTAATAACGCTCATGCAATGAACTCTAGTGACATATGTGGTACCGCGAATAATTATCGAATTAAGTTACGTTGATGAGGAGATGCCCGGTTTGGTATGCCAGGCCGATAGACACTTTCATAACTCCAACTCAACACCCGAACGTGGAGGAGTACTAAGGACGGACAGAGTCTGTCACCACCGCCGCCTACCTCACTACCGTGGGATGCCGACATTTCGATGGTTACTATATATACCGACACCACGCCCACGTGTATAGAAAACTACCTAAATCCCCGGGACTCGACCCTACGGATCGACAAGCAAGGATAAAGGTAAACCCGGAAGGTACACCAAACCATCACCCTCAGCATAATTCTCTAACTCTCCATGAACAACATATGAACGGTTTAATCTATAGTTAGTCATGTTAGTTATCACAATATATTAACTGTATCCTAGTTCACATATTATGAATATAACATGAGGATAACTATACTTTAGTTCGTATGCATTGCGATATAAATAAAAGGGGCTTGAATAAAGAAAGAAACTTCATAGTAAATTACCAAAAGATCCTTCCAAGGAGACAAGCCCTCCTTGAAGCTCAACCTTGCTCAAATACTAACACTAAACTAAGAAATAGAAGTGGAGAGGTAGAAGCTCTAGGTGTTGTGTTCTATTTGGAGAGGGGGCTTGTTGGCGTTTCTTAATGCAAACAGAAAGAGTTCCGCAATTACACAGAAATGCCGTCCTAGCTTTCACCCTAAGTATTCAGGGGTATCGTATTTCCATAGGGAAGGCATGGTGTAAAGTCTCTAATATGAACATGGACAAGATAACATGATGTATGATAGACCAAAGTTCATAACAAGGATACACCGAATAGTAAAGATAACTTGACACACACACTTGAACCAATCTCGAGGATAAAGATAAAAGAAAGAATAAAAGAATAAATCTAACATGGAGCAGGGCATATCCTAAATAGCTATGTTAAGAGAGCCGATGTACATACATGCTTTTGTCTTTGTTAGAGATTCCAAGTTAAGATAGCCATGGTCGCTATTGACTTACTTGGGCACGGAGCGCACCTGGTCTACCAGGCGATTACGACATAAAACCCTACTCCATACGAGGCGTGGGGGGCGTACAAGGGACAGACAGGGCTGTCACCACACGCCGCCTACCACCTCGTCCGTCCGTGTATGGGGTAAACGAAGGTAACCTCTAGCATAGACACCATGTCTAAGCTATGACTACTACTCTAAGCGTGTCGACAAGGCTTACCCGTCCCTCGGGTCCTTCTACTAGAGCAACCGCCTCTGGGGGACGAACGAACCGCAAACCCACAACAACTAAGACTAGCTCAAGGTAGGACTCAACATCTCAACTTAGCTCTTGGTCTAAACATGTATGTATGATAGATTAAGCATAAAGTTCTATATGACAAGATCGTAACATAAAAACTATATACTAGTTCATATGCTAAGATCAAATCATAAGGACTATACTCTAGTTAAATAAGCATAACTATATTGATAAGTAAAGAACAAGAACAAGAAGAAGAACATGACATGAATCGACATAAAGAACATTATATTGATCATACCAAATATCTTCAAAATGATCTTGATCTCGATTACAAGCCCTTGCCAAGCTCCAACTACTAACTAAAAGGTAAAATGATAAAAGAGTAGGGGAGAATGCTCTTGTGTGGTGTGTGTTCTAAAGAGGAGCTCTACCCATCTATTAATACAAGGGGAAGGAAGGTTCCTTCTGGCGTGGTTTTGGCGTGAAAATGGAACATTCACCGCATGCAACCGCCGCTACTTGTCCAGAGGGAACCACCGGACAAAATTGAGTGGGAACGGGGCCGGGCCTTGGCGGGCGCCGCCACGCCCGGCGCGTCTTTAAGCCCCCGAAATTTGGGCGGCGGGCTCACGGGCCTCTATGGATTGCTTCCCGATGGTGCTTTGGTCGGTTCAAGTTGGATTCGGCCTGCTTGTCTTCCCCTTGGCCAAAAGCAAACGTCTCGCGATGCGCTTTCTATCTTTATTTGGTGTAATTTTTTTCTGTTTCCACTTTTAAACACTGCAAAACATATTTTCTTCGAATACAAGTGGAACTAGGTTAATAGCAAAGGTTTATGTGATATAACAATGGTAGTTCTCCTGTTTTAGAGCTAAGTTGGCGTATAAAGTGATTGATTTTGACCGCCAACAACTCCCCCAAGCTTAACTTTTGCTCGTCTCAAGCAAATAGCTAAGTGTTTTGGTTGTTGATCGGGAGTTGCTTCTATGCCGATATAATTCAAGATGTACCATGTTTATAACAAAGTATTCATTCATTGTTTAAATAAGTTGGCATTTTCATCCATCCCTATTACGAGAATCATATGGGGCTTATAACATTATCCAAATTCTTGGGAAGTTGCAAGATAGAACGGTTTTAACGATTCACCAATCTTTTATTCTTTGATTAACCATTCATCCGGAGATTTTGTAAAGTTTTGCAAATAAAACAAGTTCCTCGAATGATTCCACTTTCGATCACTCGATTTGTATTTGGATTTATCGAGCATATGTATCCTCACTTTTTGGTGGCCTACCACTACAAGGCTATATGAGTGGAGCTTTGGGTAGGTAAAAGCATGGCATACTTGTATCGCTTATGTTGCAGGTCAAAAACCGGACCACATGGAGATACGAGGCATAAACTATGATCAAGATGTGCAAGTGTGTGGAGTATGAAGTGTAAGTGTATATTTTTGGTATTCTATTGCATCATGTTTCTCCTTTAAATGGTAATGCTTTGGAAAAGAATATGGGCTATATTCATTTTTTGGTCCGGGCTTCTTTGGCACATCATCTTTTATTTTGGCTGGACACGTGTCCATTTTTTTTCTCTCATGCTCCTTAGCATGGAATTTTCTCATTTTTTTTAGCATAGCCCATATCTTATTCTTCTAGCATATGGAATATGTTTGGAGAATAGAAATATCATGATGGTGATGCAAAGAGTAATTTTCTAGTGGATGGAAAGAGTGCATGTTGTGCACAGCTCTTAGTGTAAGAGTTGGCTTTATTTGGTGGGGGGTATGTGTATCTTGATCATGCGAGTATGATAGGTGTCTCAACATAGGTCACAACAATTTGACACAGCTCAAAGTTCAATCAAGTAGCATATGACTAAGGTTTTCAGATATAAAGTATGTCATATGGCTCTGGTAGGTATTGAATGATCATTGAGGAACTTTGAATTTTCAGATTTTTGAAATAGAATTCTCCGGATGTCAAGTTGCTCTTAGAATAAAATTCATAGTGAAATCCATTTACACCATATCATGTCAGGCAACAACTTAGAAAAGGATTATGTATTTGCGACCCACAATTCATCAAGTTTTTAGGATGAGACAATATTAGCCAACAAACTTAAACATTGAGGAATTCAAAGTCATAAACTAAGTGCAAATTGATTTATAGACAGAGCAACTATTCATCATTTTAACTTTTAGAGAAACTTACACATTCCTAATTCACATAAAGGAGTGGAATAAATATTTTTGTTGCTTTTGTCATATTTTTTTTGAATAAAGAAAGGAAATAAACTAGGAAAATGAGTACTTACCTTTGCGGGGGTCCTCCCCCAAGCTAGCTTGAAGCCTATGCGTCGGGGTTGTACCCCATGTAGAGCCAGAATGCTCTCTCTCTTTCACAGTCCTGACGTCTCTGCTCATTGATGTCCACGATCTCCTGCTAGTAGTGCTGGTGTTGCTGATCTGAAACCTGCACATATGTATTAAGTGTATCTCGAATCTCACCTGTGCATACCTCTATGCCTGCGACGCGTGTGTTGAGGTCCTGGATCGTCTGAGGGTCCACTGTGGAGTGACGTGGTGGAATGGGGGGTGGCATTCCCTCAGAATCGGATGATATCTCATATGTGCCTCGCCACCCTGAACCGCCAGCCTGTTCCCGATGCGGGGTGGTTCCCCAACCGGCCGGAAAATCAGGTACGTACCCAGGATTCAGCATAGCCGAGAAGAACCCTGGTGTATCTGCCGGTGCAGGTGTAGGTGATGGCATCCGTGAACTTCCTGCCCCATCTCCTGCTAATCTCCTGGATGACCTGCGAGAAACAGAGCTCCTGCGTGCTTCGTCTGATGGAACCAGAACGAAGGTAAGTGATTGGGACTTATACAAAGAGAATTCCGGGTTAGGAAGCGGAATCTCAATTGTATAGCCTAGGAAATAATAAATGAGCTTCTCATGGTCATTTTCATCAAGCTTTAGGTGATGCCCTTGTATCAAGGATTGCACCGTGATTTCCATGCGTGGGGTAGTGAGGTAAAGAACCTCTTGTCCCTCCAGCCCAATGAGACCACGGGCAATTCGAGTCACAAGGGAGGTGCAGGAGACAACGGCGGGTTTGTTTAAAATTGTCTAGCATGCATTTTATGATTTCTTTTACAGGGGCAATTTTAATCTTATGTACCATGGCATAAAGGCATTGCATTTCAACATCATGAATGCGACAAAAATCTTGTCTAGGGAACAAAGTCATGGCCATCCATTTGTGCATAAATTTCAAAGATGGATGATGGATGTTTGTATTAACGAGAGCAAATTTAGTGTCAGTATGTTCCATTCCGAAATTGCGGTGAAGAAAGAAAAGTGATTGTACCCACTTAGAGATGCATCTAGATTTTTTGAACACTTCTTTGCATTAAAGCCTATGTATCTAGCAATATCTCCCCAAGTGCAGTAATGATATGCATTGAAAAGTCGAAAAGAAATTCCTTCATCATGAACTTGCAGGGTGCATAAAAAACTGAATGGTAAGAAGCCTAGAACTTGGTTCATCTAGAGGATCGATTAAGTGACCAACCAACGGCCTTCCACATGAGAGCAAATTCGAATCCATACCTAGCTTTTGGAGAGCCTCTTGAGAGAAGCATGGTGTGTGGGTGAAGTGCCGATCTTTGAGGGGGTAAATGCGCTTGCATGTCTCGGCCGCTTCCAAGTCGAGGTGCAGGCGTCAGCGTCGGTGATCGTCATCTCCGCTTGTCCTTGTGGAGGGGTGTTATCTTCATGCATTGGGCTCTCGTTGGCCTCGGTGAAGTGCGAGCTTGAGCCGTGAGAGTGCCGGGGAGCTTCTTCTTGTGGCCTTCTTGAATGCTCCGGAAATCTTCTTCCCTAGGTTCATGTTGACAAACAAAGAAAGAGCAAGAAAAACTCAAACAGGGATTATGTTAGCTAGAAAATGCTTACGAGCTCTTGATCTTGGATGAGTTGTGACTGAAATTTGGCAGAGGTTTCTTGCACTAGGGCTTTGGAGAAGCTTAGAGAGTAAGAATGAATTGAGAGGTGAAGTGGGAGAGTGAAAATGTGAGAATGAGAGGGGTGGAGAGCTCTCACGGCCACCTCGCGTATTTATAGCGATGCCCCCGCACTTTCGGGCATGGACAACGGCCAGAAGTAGGCGGGAGGCGGCCGACAAATAAGGGCCATCCTCGGGGGCGCGCGGGCATGCTAGTAAGCGCCTTGGCCGGACCCGCGTCGGGCCCGCTGCTGCCCGGCTTTGGCGGCGCTTGAGGCAACGGTCGAGTTTGAATCGAGACCGTTGGGGCAACGGGCGGATTCGGCCGCTTTGCTCTCCGATTTTGATTTTTCCAATTTTATTTTAATATGTAAAAAATATTTTTGTATATGTTTTTTGTTCATAAAAAAATTCAGGTAATTAGAAACATGAATTTATTTTATTAGTTGGGATATTATTATAATTTTATTATTTATTATTATTATATATATATATTTATATAGGTGGTAAATATATATCCGAGTTATAAAATTATAAGTTATATTTATATATATGATTTTAAATTTTTTTAATAGATTAAAATTAAAGGAATGAAATAAAGTTTAATAGGAATAAGAATAACTAAATATAAAGAAAGATAATCAAAATTATTACTAACTTACCTTGGCAAGGATTTACCTCGAGGGGATTTTTATGTGGAAGTTGGGGTAGACTCTGTTTTGCTTGCCATATCTTCTTGGTGGTCTTTGACGGTGAGGTAGCGGTGTTGAAGGTTCCTTCTTTTTCCACACCTTTTTTTGGGAGATGGGGGAGAAATTTCTGGTTTCTCTTTTGTGCTCTTGTTGGAGGGAGCGGGAGCAACTTTTTTTCTTTTGTGTTGCCATTTTTCTTTGGCTCCGGCTTTTGTTTCTTTTTTGTTTTAGGGTTCTTGCTATTTGAGGGAGATTTTTGAGTTTCTCGGGGTTTATTACTACTTCCCTCAGTCCTTGGGTGTTAGGTCCATACTTAATGCGGATCATGGAACATTGCTCCCCGGATCGACGAGTCTTACTCCTCTTGGGCTGTACCTTGGGTTTCCTTTCCTTGACCGGGTTGATCGTACGGTATCCATTGAAATGGCACCGCACTATTTGATCAGGGAGCTGGAAGTTGATTCTACCTGTCCCAACAAATATGGTGGCATTTGTTGTGTTGAGGAATGGTCTTCCCAAGAGTAGGGGCACGTCATCACTCTCCCCCATGTCTATTATGACAAAGTCTATGGGGATATAGCTGTCCTGCACCCGTACTAGGATGTCTTCAGCTATTCCTTCTACTATTTTGATGGATTGGTCCGCCATTTGGAGTTGCATCTTGGTGGGGGTGAGTGGTGAACACAGCAATGCTTCACTTGTTCTCTTGGACATGATGTTGACACTTGCCCCCAGATCACAGTAGGCCTTCTCAAATGTGTGCGGGCCAATTGAGCAGGTGATTGTTGGACATCCGGGTCTGCCTTCTTTGTGACGAATGGTGAATCTGCAAAAACATCCGGGTAGGCCTGACCCCGAGGGTTACCAAACCTCATTGTCACCAGGTTTGTCACCAGGTTAACCGATTCGAGAGAAGTTTCAATTTCTGATAGTTCCTTTTTGAATTGGGTGAGATGACAGAGGACATTTGTGAAATTTGAGTTTCAACCATTTTATTAAAGCTCAATTGATTCTGTACTGTAGTAGATAAACCTTCAAGTTTTGTGTTAATGTTTTCTAACATTTTATAATTGTAGGACAACTTTTTATTTAGATTTTCATTAATTTTAGCTTGACCAAGAACTAAATCTTTCAAGGAGGGTTGGTTCGAATTATAATTGGAATTATAATTGTAACCTCCTTGTGGGCGTTTCGATTGTTCCACCCATTGTTATTACCTGGATGGTACCCATTGTTGATGAAGGCTGCTTCTTCGTGGGTTTCGGGGCAGTTGTTGCCCGAATGTCCGACCTCTCCACAGACTTCACACGTCATGTGTGCGTCTAGGGGTGGTACGGAGCTGTTCATTGCTTCCTTCTCAGCAGCTCTTTCTCCTAATCTTTTTTAAAGAACAGGTCCATCTTGGCGACAAGCATATCTCTGTTTCCTTAATGGGATGCATGCCTCTTTTGTTGGGGCTCTCTCTTCTCCCCATCCTTGATTCTCAATCATCTTTTCAATGAGTGCGTCGGCTTTTTTCGACGGTGAGGGATAAGAATGCCCTCTAGCGGCCCGTCAATGTGCCCCCTTACACATGGGTGTAAGACCATTGTAGAAGTTTTGGAGCACAAGCCATTGCTCCATACCGTGGTGTGGGCAGGCAAGGATGTATTCTTGCAGCCTCTCCCACGCTTCGGGAATAGGTTCATTGGAATTCTGCTGGAAGTTGGAGATTCTTGCCCGCAGGGCATTGGTTTTGCCCATTGGGAAGAAGCGTGCGAGGAATGCCATGGAGCATTTGCTCCATGTACTAACTTGCTCCTTGTCCTTATAGAACCATTTGTTTAAGCTTTCCCCACAAGGGAGAAAGGAAACAAAGGCGAGCTTGATCGCGTCCCCGCGCGGCGACGCCCTGATAACGATGGTGTCACACGGCTCCAAGAAGTTTTGAAGATGCGCATTGGCATCCTCACTTGGCAATCCACAAAATGGATTAGCCTGTACCATCATGATGAGGCCAGTGCGGATCTCGGAGTTCTTGTCACCCACGTTGACTTCAGGGCCAGTGGGCACATTGCCCACCACGGGGACAGAGTAGTCACGGAGTGTCTTGGCCATGAGTGTTGGTGAAGATGGTACTAGGATGACGGGTTCAACCACCTGTGGAGTAGCGGCAGAAGGAGTGGTACGGGACCAGTTCCTTCTATCGGTGCCTCATTGTCGATGAAATTGTTCGGTAGGTTGCGACCCGGTCATACACTATCCCCTCGTTTTCATCCATAACAGGGAAGAAAACAAAAAGAGTTAGCCCCTCAAAGACTACGGCTATCATTCATACATGTGGTTATAATCATCTTATGCTAGCTTTGTTTTCCTTTTCATAAACCATGCCTTCCCCTAAGAACGGCGCCGAGAAATGCTTGTTGGCATTTCTTAGCATCACCACTAAAGATGAATAATATCCTTAGTGACAACGCCAAGAAACGCCATGATAGATGAATTAAATATTGCGTGAGTCAATGCAAAGCGCACGGATCTATCATTGTAGCATTTCACCTGGAAGTATCCGGGTATCGTTCATTTATATTTTCCCAAAGGAAGGCAGGCTTGTGTAAAGTCTAGCATAGTGATGATGATAGCCCACAATGTATTCATGAATAACCATAAGTCTAGTACAGGGGTAAGTAAATGATATTCAGGATAGTGAGAACACACTTGAGCTACTACAAATAATAAATAAGAAAAAGGATAAAGATAAAATCTACTATGAGCAGGCAATTCTAATAATGCCCATGCAATGAACTCTAGTGACATATGTGGTACCACGAATAATTATCGAATTAAGTTACGATGATGAGGAGATGCCCAGCTAGTCCGCCAATAGATAGACACTTTCGAACTCTAACTCAACACCCGAACGTGGAGGAGTACTAAGGAAGGACAGAGTCGTCACCACCACGTCGCCTACCTCACTACCATGGGATGCCGACATTTCGATGGTTACTATATACCGACACCACGCCCACGCAGTATTGAAAACTACCTAAATCCCCTCGACTCCGACCCTCACGGATCGACAAGCAAGGATAATGGTAAACCCGAAGGTACACCAAACCATCACCCTCAAAGATAATTCTCTAACTCTCCATGAACAACATATGAACGGTTTAATCTATAGTTAGTCATGTTAGTTATCACAATATATTAACTATATCCTAGTTCACATATTATGAATATAACATGAGGATAACTATACTCTAGTTCGTATGCATTGCGATATAAATAAAGGGGCTTGAATAAAGAAAGAAACTTCATAGTAAATTACCAAAAGATCCTTCCAAGGAGACAAGCCCTCCTTGAAGCTCAATCTTGCTCAAATACTAACACTAAACTAAGAAATAGAAGTGGAGAGGTAGAAGCTCTAGGTGTTGTGTTCTATTTGGAGAGGGGGCTCTACCCATCTATTTATACAGGGGGAAGGACGGTTCTGGTGTAGTTTTGGCGCGAAAATGGAACTTTCACCGCATGCTACCGCCGCTACACCTCCGGAGCAAACCGCCGCACAAAGCCCGGCGGATCGGGGCCACCCAGGGCGCGGGCGCGCTAGGCGCGGCGCCAAGCTCGGCGCTTTTAGCCTCAAATTTTCCCCGGTGGGCTTCTGGGCCTCTGTGGATTGCTTCCCCCGCGGTGATTTGGTCCGGTTCAAGTTGATTTCGGCCTGCCTGTATTCCCCTTGGTCAAAGCGCAGTTTCGCAGTGCGGTTTCTATCTTTAGTGGCGTAATTCTCTCTGTTTCCACTTTTGTACCTGCAAAACATATTTTCTTCAAATACAAGTGGAACTAGGTTAATAGCAAAGGTTTATGTGATATAAGAATAGTAGTTCTCTTCTTTTAGAGCTAAGTTGGCGGTATAACGTGATTGATTTTGACCGCCAACAGGGTTATATATATCACAATAAAGGTGCACACGAGGTGATTACAAAAGAAGAAAAATTACAAAGCGCAAAATGCTGCATTAAGGAGTGAGGAGAACTTGTTAATCTCCAAGTGGGGTCTGCTTGGTGATGCTTTCAGGGTCGGTGGACTTGACGACAGCATCGGCGCGCTCGTTTAGTAACTTTTTTACATTTTCATCAAGGAGATGATCGAAAGAGAAATCTGGACGTAACATGTAGGAGTCGGGATCTCCATAGATGATTGCTGACAAGGATTGATGGCACCATGATGAACACCATCGAGAACGGCTTCCTTGAAGCGATTATATACTCCCTGTAAACGATCCAGTGTGCCTAAGCCAGGGGCGTTCACAGCGTTGGCTAAATTGTGAGCTGCAGTTGCAAGTTTTTCGGCCTGGATATGCAACGCTGATCCAAAAAGGGAAAGGTCATTGAAAGATGAGAACAAGCAAAAGATTGGGTGAATTATGTAGAGTGTTTACCATTGTTCTCTGCACGAAGGCTTTTGCATTGTTCCTCATAGAAGTTCCCCATATACTTGGAGGTGAACTTGGAATCGGAAGTTCTTTCTTCACCTTGGCTAGTTCGGCAGCATGTGGACAAGATATGGAGCAGGAATGCAGAGGGGCACCGATAGAAGAAGAATCTAAAGAGGTCGAAGATGAAATAAGGATCGGCGAATCTAAAGTGCCGAGACTCCTTGTTCGTGGCCGACGGCGCCTCCCGTGGATCGAGCTATTTTGATACGGAAAGGGGAATTGTCAGAAGGAAAAAAATAGTGCTTGACGATGCTTTAAAATGGGGAATATCACTTTTGAGTGAGAGGCAAAGTGGTGTTACCTCGAATCATGACGACAGCGCTTAGATCCTTCGGCGTTCGTCTCTGTCATCTGTGCCTTCCCGTGATCGCCGCCAGCCATGAGGAGATATTGGAAATCTGAGCAAGAAGGAGTTGCTAGAGGAAAATTAGCAAGCGTGAAAGGGAGTGTGTGAACTGAGCCGGGTGTCCAAAGCAGTTTTATGATGATTGACTCACTGCTTCGGGAGTAAGGACGCGACGATTGGGATGAAAGTATGGCATCTTGATTGGTGCTCATAGCAGATCTAACCGTGGAAGATATCTCGGGAGTCGTAAAGGTCGTCTGCTTTAATTGGAGGAATTGACCTGATGGTTTTTCACACAAAGGGATAAATAGAAAATATAAAGCGGATGGTTTTCTCAGATACTATAAAGCGTTGAGGCCGTTCGACCAGAAATAAGAAGAGGCTGACAGCAGCGGTTCATTTTTCTTCATGTCTGATAAAGACAAGGAAATGCCAAGGTCAAGGTCGTGTTGATCCCCGTTCTGGCCCCTCTTATCGCGGACCCTGTGATACCAGTTCTTCCATCCTGGAGTCGTTGTTGGCCAGGTCTTGAAAATCCCTTTGGACCATTGGTTTGGATTTATGTTGGAAATCTGAAAAGGAATCCGCTTAGATTCCCGATTGATGAATTCTACTGGGTCGGAATTCCCCAGGACCAAGATAATAGGCATTTGTGGTGGTGGAAGAAGGAATCAAAAGTTCGTTCTCTGACCCCTGAAAATCCCAAAAAGGCGGAAAAGGAAATTCAGAATTGGAAGATTTGATCGAAGAAACCGCAAATGGATCAATAAAAAGACGAACATACCCGAGGAATTTCGCCTTGGGTCGCCATGAGATTGAAGGCTGCAAATGCTAGGGTTGGAGATCCGGCGGCGGCTACAGTGTTTGCTCAGGAGGACTGAGGAAAGAGATGATTGATGAGGGCAAATGACGGCGGTTCCAAGAGATAATTTTGAAATAAAATCAATTTTATCCCAAAATTGAGGGGCATGTGTTAACACCAAATTTTGGGCCTCGAGGAGTTTGGAAGATGGCCCATTCTTGGCCCAATGTGTTGCTGATTGGAACGAAGGCTTGGGAAATCGGAAGTCAGCATTCGGCAAAGGTGATGTCATTAAATCGGTATTCGTAATCCGCCAAATACATTGAAAACTGCCAAGGAATCGGAGATCGGAGAAGCTGACGTCATCTATTTTTGATGGCTTGATTGAAAGGCATGGAGTCCATTGGAGGGTGCAATCGACCTCAAGTCGAAAAAGATTCAAGATTTGGTGCATGCCACATCGGACAAAGGGACCAATGCGGGCTTCAAGCGAAAAGGAAAGATTGAAGCCCCGTTATCTTTGTTTTAGGCATATTCTTTAGTCGTATTCGATTAGAACTTGTGTCAAGCCTTGGGTATAAATATGAGACCCGGGCTATTGTAAAGAGATATTCAACAATCAATACAATCAACCCGGCCCGGCCAAAGCGAGTCCATGCGTGTCGCCGAAGTCTCGCGAGGGGGCCAATCGATCCGTCGACCTCCGTAAGTCCCGGCAACCTTGTCTATCATGTCTAGTATCATGCGGTGGATTTAGATTAGATGGCAAGTAGTCTTGTTTTACTTTGCTTAGTATCATGCGGTGGATTTAAGCTTAGTAGCAGGAAGTCTTAGTTTTACTTTGTATCATGTGGTGGATTGAAGTAAAGCAAGATAGTTATCGATTCTTGGTTGAATTGGGTGTCGTCGGCAAAGCAGATTTGGCTCAAGGATTAGTTATCGCTCTGTTAGATCCTCGCTAATCTAATAGATTCATTAAGTTATCATGTGTTGTTCATGCTTTATTGTTTATTCAATGTTTCAACACCTTTTGCCCAATCTAGATTGATAAGCTTTGGCTTTAGACCTTTATAGATTTAATTGTCTTCAATGCTTGATTCATACTGATGTTATCTAGATGATTAGATCTCATGCTTATATTGGCCAAAGTGTTATCAATCTTGATCGTCACATGTTGCGGGTTCAAGCCTGTTGGATGCAAGTAGATGCTTGACAGGGCTGGGTATCGTGCGGCAGATGCAGGCTTGGGTTGGTTTAGAGCTAGTCATCCGGTGGACTAGAATTCGGATCAATCTGATTGGTTTGTTTGTGTTTGGCTCGTTTGTTCCTTCTTCATGGACCCTGAATCGATTAATCGGCCGGTTTGGTTAAGCTTTCACGAGTACCAAGTATTTATGTATCTGTTTAAGTAATGAAGTGCTTTTAGCTACTTGCTTCTAGATTGTATCGTGCGGCGGATTAGTCTAGTTGTGATGAGTGGCATAAACCCAAGAGAGTGGTATCATGTGGTGGATTAGCTTAATTGGGTTTATGCTGGACGGGTCTAGGAAGGTTAGTCATGCGGCGGACTAGTTGGATCAGATCTATGCATCTTGTTATTTAAATTAAATGTGTTCATATAAGTTACCCTTTAAACGTCATGGATTGGCTTACTAGCGCAATCCTGTGGTTAAGCTTCATGAGTAATGTGTACATGTGGATCTATCTGGCATTAGTTTCTAGCTTCTGTTGATCGTCATGCGGTGGACGGTGACTTAGGCGAAAAGGGTTTAGGGAGATGTAGTCATGCGGAGGACTAGTTGATCTAGATCTCTGTTGCTAATGTTTGGATTAGCTTTATATGTATATGTTGCTTCTTTGTTGATATTAAGTAAGTTTCATGCTTCAGATGCTCGAACCACACACACGCATGGCTTATTTAATCGTATCAACTACCACATGCAAGAATCGGTGTTATGCGTTGTTTTGCTTACATTATAAGAAACTACCGATTTCTTTGCTTTACTGATTGACACGCAGCTCTCTAGCTGTTTGATGTCTGATTTGGCTCAATGAGCCGCATATTTGGAACTGTCTGGCAACACCCGGCATGTTCCACCTGAGATTACTGATCACTTTCATTCCTTGTCAATTTCAGGTCAAATTGACTGGCACGCTTGGATTTCAACCGATCGGGCTTGGTTGAGTGAAGCCAGCTTCTTCCGGCTTGCGGTGTGTGGGACGTGGTGCCACATTTTGCGTCAACAGGCCTGCCCTGCTCCCCACATTGCCTACATATGTAAACGCTGAACATTCTCAGTAATGCATAGAGTATTCCCATATTCACACTCTTTCATTGTCCAATGCAACAGATTTGTTGTGGTGTAGTGCTCCTTGATCAACCAGTCTGCACTCTCCTCTCTCTTTCTATTAACGGACCCTGTGGCGCTCCGAAGGACGACGGTGCTCCCTGTGGAGCAGAAGGCGGCCAACTACGGCGGAGGCATGCTCTGGGACTGGGATAGGTACATGGACAAGCCGGCAGCATCAACAGCTAGGTCTGAGACCGTGCTGTGTTACTGGAATTTGTTTTCTTTTTTTTTCGAAAGTGTCCATAGTGGACGTGCTTCATTAAGGGAAAATAGAGTATCAATACATCCACCTTGACTCTTAGGCGAGATGCCTTCGAGCAAGTTGGCAGGCACACTTACATAAATCGCCGGCTTTAACGGCGCCGCTAGGGGGTTGTACTTAGACTAAGACAATTGTGCGACTAGGCTAGAGCTAAGAGAAGCTACTCAATAGCTGAGAGCAAAGGCGCGAGGACGTGAAACCCCGCAGCACACCACTCTTCCGCTTGCACCTTGACTCGCTGCAGTAGATGTGACGGCGGGATGCAAAGGTTGTCAAAGGTGCGGCGATTACACTCTTTCCACACCTCCCACGTGGCGAGAAGCACCAGCGAGTCGAAACCTTTTCGATAAGGCTCCGGAACTTGCGGTGAAGAAGTGAGCCACCAGTCGACGAGGTTGTTGCCCGGGCCGGAGGACAAAGCCCCTGTAGTCCCGCGAGGCGCAGAAGGCGGAACCAAAGCTCCCCGGTATACACACAAGAGATGAGAAGGTGGTTATGAGTTTCGACCTCCCTCCTGCGAACATAGTGCGCAATCCGCCGATGGCTGCAGCCCATGCCTCATTCTCCTCTCCGCTGTCCAAAGGCGCCCATGCATTGCGAGCCAGAAGAAGCGCTTGACTTTGGGGGGGGCCTTGGTCCGCCACAACTCCTTGGCGCCCAGCAATTTTGAGGTGCCGACAAAGAAGGCACGGTAACCCGACGAGCCGGAGTACTCGCCGCCGTTGTCCACCTCCACATGAACCGGTCCGGCGGCCCCCGGTTGAAGCCGCACCCCAGCAAGCTTATCGGGTGAGCTCCGCACACCCGTGAGCACCGCCGCCGTGTTTGCACCTATTATGTCCGCAGTCCAACTATTGCCCTGGAGGGAGTCCCACACCGACCGACGACGCCTCCGGCAGCCCACAGCCCTGAAAAGGTTTGGTGCAGTGGTGGAAATGGCGCCGTCCGGTAACCAAGAATCTGTCCAGAAGCGAGCAGCGGCGCCGTCCCCGACGATGACCGAGACGGAGGCCCGGAACATTGCATCCCTAGCCTTCTCATTCGACAATGGCGCAAAGCGCCAGAGAGTCCATGCAGTTCGTCCGATCCACCGCCACCACAAAATGAAGCGCCAACCCCAAGAGCCTTAGGTCGGGAAGGCCAAGCCCCCCGCACACCTTAGGTGAACAATCAATGGGCCAAGCAACCTTGCACTTGCCTCGGGCCACGGTCTCCGAGCCTGCCTAGATGAAGGCACGTCTTGTCTTGTCAATCTCCTTTAACGCCCACGGGGAGAGCGAACAGCAGATGGACACATGTACCGGGATCGCAGAAAGAGTGGATTGAGCCAGAGTAGCTCTACCTGCAGTGTTGAGCAGTCCAGCTTTCCATGTGGGCTGGCGGGCGGCCACCCGGTCGACGATAGGCTGCTCTTTGCGCGTGGCTGAGGCGAAAGATGGAGAGAAGGGCGCCCAGATACCTTGAGGGGAACACCCCCTGCCGGCAAGGAAAGGCCTCCAAGGCCGCCGCCACCACGCCGTCCGAGCAGCGGATGGGAGTAAGTGAACACTTGTCGAGGTTTGTGGATAGTCCGGAGGCTCCGGCAAATGCGTGAAGGATGCCCCTGATGCATAGCAGGTCGACTGTTGAATCAGCGGCGAGGAAGATGACCAAGTCGTCCGCATACACAGAAGCACGGAACCTTGCTGCCGCACCCGGCAGCGGCGTCAGCTGTCCTTGGTGATCGGCCTCTCTGATCATGGCGTTAAGAACCTCCATGACAATGACAATGACAAAGAGGAGCGGGGACAGCGGGTTGCCTTGCCGTAGACCCCTGGCGTGAAAGATCTGGCATCCCGGGCGCCCGTTGAGGAGGACCTTTGTGCTTGCCATGGATAGCATATAGGAGATCCAGTCCCTCCAACGTAGAAGAAAGCCGATGTGCTCCATGACCTCCAGCAATAACGGCCATGACACAGAGTCAAAAGCCTTTGCGAGGTCAACCTTGAGCAAGAAGGAGGGGACGTTCCGGGCATGCAGCCACCTGCACACAGCTTGCACCGAGTGGAAGTTCTCGTGTATCCATCGCCCTTTGATGAACGCAGTTTGGTTATCCCGCACGATGGCCGGCATGTGAGGTGCAAGCCGCAAGGCCAAGCACTTCGCGAAGAGCTTGCCGAAGGAGTGCATTAGACTGATGGGGCGAGAGTCGCGCAGGCCAGCTGGGTTGTCATTCTTATGGAGCAGCACCATGTGGGCCTCGTTGAGGTGGTAGAAATCGTAGAAGTCCGTCTCCCACAGCGCTTGGAACGCGCACACGACATCCGGGCCAACAATGGACCAAGTCGCCTTGAGGAAGGAGGCCCCAAAACCGTCGGGCCCAGGTGCGTGGCCGGAGGCGGATTCCTTCACAGCCTTGGCCACCTCCATGGCCGAGAAGGGCACGGCGACAGTGTCAAGGTCTAGTCGAGGTAGGTCTAGCCGGTGAAGATCAAGTCGGTGAGCCTAGAAAAACGGTGTTCCGATGAGGTCGTTGAAGAACTCGTAAATGACGTCGGCCTTGGCACCCTCCTCGGAGAATGTATGTCCACCATGCTGTAGGGACAACATGATGTTCTTTCTCCTCCTGTGGCACGCCTGAAGATGGAAATACCTCGTCGACGCATCCCCCTCCCTAAGGTACCTCGTGCGAGACCGTTGCCTGGCCATCGTTCTGTCTAGAGAGGCCAAGGCCAGGGAGTGTGCCTTGAGGTCACGATGCAAAACCCATTCCCCCGCGGACAGTGTGCGCGACTCTTGTGCCACGTCAAGCTCGAAGATGACTAGCCTAGCTGCCGCCAACTGAAGCTTGATGCTCCCCACACGCGTAGCTCTCCACTGTCAAAGCGCTTTGGCCATCGCTCGAAATTTGACGTCAAGGCAGCGGCAGGCTGAGACGTTTGGCATCGGAGGCCCCCAAACCGCTGTGACCGTGTCGAGGAAGCCCGCAAAACATGCCCAAGTCGGATCATATCGGAACCTTGGCGGCCCCCAGGGCTCGGTGGAGAAGGTGAGGAGGAGCGGCGCATGGTCGGACCCGTCGGAAGAGATGGCACGCAGGTGATGGTTGGGGAACAACTCCAACCAATCGACCGAGGTGAACGCCCTATCGAGGCGCTCCAGCGTCGGCCGTTCCCTAGCGTTTGTCCAGGTGAACCGCCGGCCGTGCAGGTGAAGCTCCTCAAGCCAGAGATCATCAAGAAGCTGCCGAAACCTCCTCATCTGACCACGGTGTAACCGCGAGTTGTTTTTGTCTGCCGCTTGATAAATCTGATTGAAATCACCGCATACAAGCCAAGGGCCCGGGCATAAGGCGCGGATGTCGCGCAGCTCTTGTAGAAAAGCTGCCTTGTCCGCCCTTGCCACCGGGCCATACACATTCGTTAGGTACCACGGCATACCAACACCAGCGACGTGCGAGAGGCGGGTGAATACAGAGAAACGGCGCACCAACGGCGGGGAGGCGACCCACACCATGCGCCTCCAGGCAGAAATCGCTCCACCGGCCACACCAGTCGAGGGGAGAAAGGCGTAATCGAAGTCCGGACCCATTAAGTCAAAGTTCACAAATACAGAGACGTCCGCCAGCTTTGATTCTTGTACGCAGATTACAGATGGTCGATGGAGGTCAATGAGGGAGCGCACCGCGCTACGATGCGCGCGACTGTTAAGGCCATGCGCATTCCATCGCAAAGTAGGTGTCAACGATCCATAAATAACCTTGGTGCGACGGAGGCACGAAGCACTCACTGACCCTCCTCCGGCGCCGCCAGCGCGCCAGGATGCATCAGCGGGAACAGTTCGCACATGGAGTCTTGCTGCGAGGAGGAGACATCCATGCCAAAGCGACCATGGAAACTGGCCGCCAGAGATGGATCCGGGGAGCTGCAGGGGGCGTCGGCCCTCTTCCCGTCCCACTTGTTGAGCAGAACCCTGCGTGCTTGGCGCTCCGGGTGCGGATCCCTGTGCACTGACTTTGCCGCCAACCGCGTGCTGCGCCTGATGGAGTAATCTGCAGAGGCGACGCGTGAGGTCCGAAGGCGCGGAGGCAAGGAGAGCAACGGTTCCTGAATCGGTATGATCATGGACCCAAGGAACGCCGCAACCGACGCAGCGGTCGGTGCAGTCGATGCGGCGGCGGTGGGAGCAGAAGCCGGCAGTACCGGCACGCCCCTGTGCGGACCGGCCCGTGCCCCTGGCCGCTGGACGGAGAAGGAGATCGCGAGGGATAGCCGCCGTCGCGCGCGTGCCAGGGGCGTCTCCCTGGCCGCGTGGCGGAGACGGAGAGCGCGGTGGAGAGGCGCCGTCATCTATAGACCCCAGGTCGTCACTGCTTGCCACGACGAGAGGCATGGCCAACTCAGAGTCCACGACAGCAGTCCGCGCCCTTGCTGGCCTAGGGCACTAGGGGCAAGACGGCCGCCTGCAGCTCGACGGAAACATTGTCCTCCCACCAGTCCGAAGCGGGGGTTGGAGATGAAGCCCAAGACGATCTACGGTCGAGCAAAAGATGTGGCACAAGGCAGATGAATTGCCCAACCACCCCAGGCGTGGCCGGCGGATCCCTGCGCACAGACATCGACGGCGACTTGAAGCACTCAGGCGGAGGAGCAAACGGCTTTGGCGGCGGAGTGGCGTTGATCCTGGACCTCTTCTTGGTTATCGCCGGCGTGCGAGGCCCATCCACCAAAGGCCAGCGGTCAAGCGTACCCCCTGGCTCCAGCCCCGCAGGGCGAGACACGGGCAGGCGCAGCAGGCATCAGAGGGCACTGCAGGGTGCCGACGACCACAGAGGAGCACCGATGGTCTTGACCGGGGTGTCCCCTGTACCTTCCACTCTCTGGCGTAGAGTCATGGTCACTGTCCCGGTGAGGAGAGGGGAAGTATTCCTGGTGGTCATCCTCCAGCTGTCCATCTCGGCCGTCGTCGGCGTCATCCCCACCGCCACCTTGTCCAGGGCCCCCGGCTCCATCCGGAGGAGAGCCAGGCGGCGTGGAGAAGTCACGGACCACAATGAGTCGACTCCGCACCATGTACATGAGGCCCGGGAGGTACTCGTTATCCTCCCCCTGAATGACGACCTCAGCCTCAGGAAGGAAGATGATCTTCTTGCGGTCGATGAATGTCGGGTGCTTGCACCAAGCCGTAACGAAGTATTCCCTGTCATCATCTTCAGGCACATCTCTTAACTCTGTTTCCTTGATCATTGCGCAAGCTCGACCCAGAACAGTCTGTGCCACCACCGTGTTGCGAGCATGGAGAGGGACCCCTTTGAGAGCTAGCAACACGTGGAACCGGAAAGTGCCGTGAATGGATCTCGCCGTCTGCTCCCATGGCTGCCAACGCAGCGGTGCCAACTGGGAGGATGGCCGAGTCGCAAGGACATGGTCACGATCGAAGTGGTGCCGGAAGCGAAGCACGAAGTCCCCCTCTTGTAAACCTTGACGGACACATCGCCCGCCGAGATGCCGAGCTGCTCAGCCAGAGATTGTAGACCGAGGTGGTGGTGACCGGAGGATGATCTCCCCCATTGACGGCGAGGAGGGACAGGCCGAGGCGGTCCTCCGCTGCGATGATCTCCGCCGAACGAGGGACGACGACGAGCTGCGGATGCTCCTTTGCGGGGACAGGCGCCGCGGCGGCCGAGGACTCTTCCCCGTCACCCGCCGCGCCCGACGATCCTCCCTAGGTGGCTGGAGAGGCTGCTGGTGCAGGTGCTGGTGAGGAAGCTGATGCGGTGGAGGCGGCGGCGGAGGAGGATGCGGTGGGGGCGAGCCGCGGTACGTAGAGGCGGACGACGCACCGCCCGGGGCAGCGTGGTCCCACCTACGATGGTGTCGTCGGAGTAGCTGCCGCGGCGGGCGCCCGGGTCAATGTCCCCACGCCGGAGCGCCCGGGTACGCTCCCGAGGGACAGGGATGTGCCCCCCACCACGGTCCCGCGGAGCCGGGCGCAAAGCCAGAATGTCGCGCCGCCGAGCACCCGGCGTTCGCCCGCGCTGGGAGATTGCCGTCGCTTGTCCCCCGCCTGGGCTCGGGGCAGCGGCACCGCCGCCGCGGTGCCCCACATCCAGACAAGAGAAGCACCGAGGTGGAAGGTACAATGGCGACGAACATGGCCTTCCCGAGACAATTGAAGCACTTACCTTGCAATTCGGGGCACCGCCCGCCGAGGGGATCGGCGGAGAGCGAGGCCGGCCCTCCTTCCCGCTGCGCACAACGAAGAAGCCTTCACCATCTGAGCCCCATGCGCCCTGGCCAGGTGGCAAGGTCAGGCGAGGACGCGGCGAGGACGGCCGCCACTAGGGCCCACAGGCACCGATGATCCGGATGCGCGAGGTAAGCTTGGCGGGCCGCCGCCATGAAGCCCGACGATCTCTTCTGCCGCCTCTTCTTCTTCTTGGCCTCAGCCACGGGCCGCCGCCCCTACCCCTAGCGCACGGCGAAGGATCACCGTTGTCGAGTCGGAGAACCCCTCGAAGTCGCCAGGTCAAGCTTCCCACACCGCGCTGCGGTCAAGGGGGACGCACTTGCTGCAGCGCTGCCGGCCGGAGAATCCCGCGAAACGCCGGCCGCCAGGGAAGGCGGTAGGCGGAAGAGAGCAGGTCGCCGCCGATGGGCCCATCCTGCTCCACTAGGCGGATGGCGGAGTTGAGGGAGGTCCTCCTCCTCCACCTCGTCGGCCCAAGACTTGGGGCGAGGGACGAACCGCGCTACATAGTGCAGCCCGCGGCGGCAGGTCCCGATCCGGGCGAGCCCAGATCCAGGGGCTTCCGGCCGAGAGGGGGCGCAAAAACACACATCCAAAGCTTGGGGCGGGGAGGGTGGCGAAGGGCGAGGGGGTGGCAGATCTGGCGAGGATCCGCGAGGAGCGGGTAGGCGGCGGGGCTCGGCACCGGGGGGGAGTCGCCCGGGAGTCGCCTTACCTACTTACCCTCCATACTCGATTGGTTCTTGTCGCCAACACACGATCGATCGATCGACGTCGGTGAAATGCGCGACAGCGTGCTAAGCTCGCTCTTGCACATCATGTGTTGTTGGAATTTGTTTTCTGTTCTGCTCGTGCATGTTTTTACTTTTACTTGGAATAAATAATATAATGAAAATGCTATTATATAAAAAAATGAGCTAGGTCTACCGTCTAAGTAGACAATTTCATGATCCATCAATACTATTTTTTCTGTTGATCGACACAGGACAGTTGTCATGATTCTTGAGATGTGTGTTGATAAGTGTTGACCAAATTAAAAGACTGCTAACTAGAAGTAGTGTCAAATTCTATTCACGTACACTGCTGCAGAGTGCAGAGGTGTCATTGCTTTTTCCGTGGACTGAAAAAAGACATCCAAATTCCTGTGCACACCCATCACTGTGGTTCTGCGAGTTGGACGACCCCATGCGCACCAGCAACAGAAGCCTCGTCGTCCTCGGCGATCGCTGACGAACCACTGGTCCCCTGTCGCCGAGGATGATGTTGCCCCGTCGTCCCGCTGCCGCTGCTGCTGCTGCAGTGCCTCCAGCTCGGCCACAACCTCGGCCATCGTGGGGCGGGCATGAACATCCTCGCGCTCCGCGCATCGCAGCGCAAGTTCCGCCACTTTCAGTGCAGAGACGAGGTCGCAGTGGCCTCTTATGCTGTGGTCGATGATGCTCGAGATATCTCCCTGCTGGTTTCCTGACCCGCCTTCAGAAAGCGTCTGACGCACCCAGTCGGCAATGTTGACACGTCTGTTATAGCCGACGGCGACAGTAGTTGGCCGAGAAGTGATGAGCTGCAGGAGAACGATGCCGAAGCTGTACACGTCGGTTTTGCCTCTCAGCTCACCGGCCTTCAGGTACCTGCAGCATGCTCACAACTGTGGGTATATGCCTCGACGACAGTGTTATTCGTCCCACACACACACTAAATTAAGTATACGGCAACAGGGGGCATTACGTACTCAGGGTCCACGTAACCAGGAGTACCACTCAGCGTGTCGGTGATCGTGTGTGTTTTTGCTTCACTGCTGATAGCCCTCGCTAGACCAAAGTCAGAGATCTTGGCAACAAGTTTTTCCTTTTCCGTTAGGAGGAGGATGTTTGCAGCCTTCACATCTCTATGTATCAGCGGCGCGTCAAAGGCAGAGTGCAAGTAGTGCAGTCCTGCACGCATGCATTGTTCAGAAATTAAATTAAACAAGATAGATAGATCACAAAGCTAAGCTACTCTGCATTAGTACTTGTTACTTCCATCGAATCAAAATGTAGAGGGGAAACATTCCCTGTCTTGTAATAATTTTATTGATTTTCAAAGGTGTCGAGTACAACACACTCTACCCAGGTACATGCATGTTGATAAAACACACTCTACATGCCTCCACAAAGTATAGTCGACAAAAGAAAACGACATCTAGATGCAGGTGTGCCGCCCGCCTTTGGAAAAACCAATTATGACCATCTCTGAAAAGCCATTATATATGTTGTAGTAAGGGATTACTTTAGTTTAGTTTAGACAATGGTAGTGATTGATAATTTGAATTGAGATTTAAGGTTTTCTTTATTTTTTATACCATGATAATTTATTAGAATATACTGAACACATGATAGCTATTATTGTCAATGATTATTGGAACGACCTACCTAATAGGTGGTCCAATCATTTTGATTCTTTGTGATAATTTTTAGGATTTGTCTATTTTTTCTTTACATGGTTCGTACTTACTCATAATATATAATGTTAACTATTCAAAATATAATACTTTTATCACAAGAAAATGCTATCTACTTGAGCCAAATTAATGGTAGTAACACTAAAAGGTTACCCTCGCAAGAGATCAGGAAAAAAATTAGGGAATGAATTGAAAGATTGTGACATATATATGTACGTAGGTACCATTTGCCGAATGCAGTGCGATCTTTAGGCGTTGTGACCACGTCAGAGGAACTTCCTCGCTTAAGGTTCCTGTCAGCAGTAGTTATTTCGAACTCATTATGGTTTGATGAAATATGGGAGTGCCGGATACCGAAGAAAGAAGAGAGATTCAAAGTCCAATGGAGAAACATCCTTCCCCCATAATGTAACTCTTATATATTCTTTGGCTCTGTAATTCTATGTAAATTATGTAAGGCCTTGTCTTCCACCATCCGGGGGCTCCCCCTTGATACTTGTGGAATGGAATTGCATGTGGGGATTGTGTTTGATTCCCCCACCCCCCCACCCCCCAGTTGCCCTCAAAATAAATGTAGACACAGGGGTCGCGGTGTGCAAAATTTTTTTCATACCTTTTTTTCAGCCGGTCTTCTAGGTTTCCTCCCTTCATGTATTCATAGACCAGGCCTAAATGCTCTTCATCCTCACAATAGCCCAATAATGACACCACATTCTTGTGGCGACTACCGCCTAAGTGCTCAACCTGTACGTAATTCAAAGAACCCTATAAATTTGAGGAACAATCAAGCAAAATATAGTGCTTACTCTTTTTGGCACCCATGCCAAGTCCCTACTCCCAAGTAGACAGGTTCTACCACAAAGAAACCAACTGAGCTATGGTTAGTCCGTATGATATAGTGCCTTGGAAAAAGTATATGCGTGAGGAATTAATTAATTATGTGAGTTTCGCAACAATCAATATTTTAGTGGAGAATTATGGATTACAGAAAAAATTAGCCGGAGGATATATATTTATGCAAGCTCACCTCTGCTAAAAAAATTGATTATCCCCATGCGAGGGGCACGACGACGCCCCTAGTGGTCTCATTCTCATCTTCACAGCAACAGGTGTTCCATCGACAACTTCCCAAAGAAGACGGTGCGAACCCTCCCTCACCAATTCTTTTCCTGAAGTCATCCGTGATTAAAACTTTTAAATCCTCGTAACTGAAGCGCTGAGGAACATTAGGCAAGGGAGTTGCATGGTCGTCCTCCATGGGTTCTGGGCCATGACGGCTGCTGTCCCCTACAGGATCTTGTCGTTGACCACCAGGCATATCTGCATAGTCTTCCCATACAGTTTGTGGCGGGTCCTGATCATTCTCCATAGCTTGTACGGCCTGACCGCCTCC
The DNA here is from genome assembly GCA_015847255.1 of Hyparrhenia diplandra. NCBI lineage: Eukaryota > Viridiplantae > Streptophyta > Magnoliopsida > Poales > Poaceae > Hyparrhenia > Hyparrhenia diplandra. Next base: position 469,998 of record JADLZK010011183.1, on the reverse strand, counting down.
GACAGCCTCCTGTGGTGCCTCACTACTAGGACCAAACTGGGCAACTGGCGCTGGGTTCCAAATAGATCCAACAATATATAAGTAAACTCTGTTGTCGATAAGTAGAAAACTGCTCTTTTTAAAAAAAAAACGAACGAAGCAGGAGAGCATTATATTAAAAAGAAGGAAGCCCAAAATGGGCCCAACGATACAACGAGCCTCCGATGCCTCGGTTGCCGACCTCTGTTCCTGCATCGGGCGCTTGCGGCCCCCCTGGGCAAGAGCGTCGCCGCCGCCATCTTTGGGGCCGCACGGGCCTCCCGGCTACTCCCACCAGCGGCGCTGAGGGAAGGGAGGCGGTGGTTGATGGCGCCGAGCGGGGTTGGGGTTGCCGCCCGCGAGTCGCCTGAGCATGTGGGCGACGCGGGGGCGGGCTCTCAGTCGAAAAGGTATTGTTGCCCTAGTGGCAGCAAAAAAAACTGCTATAAATGTAGTGTATAATGATTTTATTGCAATTCAAATGAATTTGCATCTTGCTGAAAAGCATGATTACATCGAATAAGAGAACTACCTCTGCTGGTAATCGTGGTAATCGTTTAGTAGTACAGTTTGTATATGTATATGTATATGTACTGCTATGAAAAGAACGAAACAACTTGTTTGTCATGCCACACATTCTGTAGCACTAGGTGGTCCACTAGCTAGGCGGTGTGAATGGGTCATGTGTCAAGCAAGCTGAAAATAAGGTTAAATTTGCATTTAGCGCCTACATCTCTATCATCCCCATTGCAATCTCACCGTCAGAGAATTATTTGATTTGATGAAACAAATTGACATGAATTTGGGCCAGCATATTTAGTTACCTTTTGAATGTTTTGATCCTTTGATGGTGAACCAAACGGCAACTGCTGCTACAAATATGACCACAGGTACTCCAAGTCCGAGTCCAAGTCCAAGTGCTAGTTTAGTCTTCTTGCGGTTTGGACTAGAGTTACAAGTATCATTTAAACAAAGGTACGGATTGTGGTCGACCCTATAGCCAACATACAATTGCCAACATATTTCAGTATAATATGCATGTGCCCCAGATTGACACAAATTAAGTGGATAACCAGTAGTCTTTCCTCACTAGCTGGTGTGCCTCTCTTCAAAATAACTTTACATATGTAATATTCATTTATCTTAAAAAAAACAATAGAACTTAAGTAAACATATGCAACAGATGTGGTTTTGTTTTCAACTAGGTAAATGCCCGTGCATTGCACCGGGGAAAAATATCATTCACTTTTTTTCCTTCCTCCGTGATCAACAGTTCTCATTTCCTTTGGGCTTGAATATGTTGTGGCCATATAATAAATCCTCTATCAACAAGAGGTTCGATCACGAAGATAAACTTAAGTACCAGAACACTGAAGTTGTTTAGCATTTTCTGTTGCGAAATAAGGCCAACAATGCTCCAATCTGAAGTTGCATAAAAACATACCAATCGTAATTATAGGTGCTATTTTATGGGGTGATATTACTAATTTAATATCCAAGAATTAAATTCCTATTTTTAACTGGTGCGTGTGGCATGCGGTGTTTGGTTGACTGATTGCGCCCTTAATAACGGAGCGGGGGTGATTAGAGCCGGACGGGGTGTTTAGCCAGGGTGAAAATTCCTAATTCCTATTTTTAGCCGGGTCCTATTTTTAGCCGGGCAGTGCTTCATGCGGAGGCGGGGTGAGTCTGCCCGGTGGACGATTCCTTTTCACTCTTTTTAGTAGTATAAGATATAAGATTAGACGGGCAATTATATATATGAACGTTGGTGCTAGAAAAAATAATTAGTACGCCTGTAACGATCACTACTACAAAATTGTACTACAGAGAGGCTGCTGGGATGTCTTTATACAGGCGGTGGGCTGTCCTAGCCACCACTAGTTTTCTGCCTTTAGAAATTAGCGATATGTAGAGATGGTTGGCGGCTGTATCTTGTGCCACCTCTACAAATCGTTATCTGGAATAAAAATTCATGCCCGAAAAATATCAAAAGTTTTTTCATATAGTATCTTCCCTAATCACTTTCGACCTCAGTTGACAACTTTTCATTTACTCCCTCCGTTTCAAATTGTAGTTCACTTTGGCTTTTCTAGATACATTGATTTTGCTATGCATCTAGTTATACACTATGTCTAGATACATAGTAAAACAAATGAATCTAAAAAAAGCCAAAGTGAACTACAATTTGGAACGGACGGAGTAGTATTTTCATATAAAAATATAGAGGGTACATTTTGTTTTTTTAATGAGGTATTGATGTTTGACTCCAAACATGCATATATATGGGACTAACCTTAGGGACAGCAATCCTTCCTGAGATTTTTGTAGCAAACTGTTAGGAATTGATCCACTGAGGTTGTTGTTTGACAAATCTCTAGAAAGAAGTTGAAAAATATAAAAAAATCAAAGGTGGTTCTGGACTTTATACTTTTTTTATTATATAATATATGTAGGTCCAGGAAGGCTTACAGCAATATAAGGGATGGCACTCGACCCAGGAAGTCGGGTATTGGCCCTGAGAGATTATTGTGGGATAGATTCCTGGAAACAGCAAGCAAAATCGAAGAACTTATAGATCAATGATATGGTTAAATCTTAGAATTAGCTTTCTTCCAAGTTAATTCTTAGAATAGCAAAATTGAAGCACTTATAGATCAGTGAGCATGGGCAACCTGCAGCCCTAGGACAACAAAACTCAAGAATAGCATTTCCAAGTTATTATTGGATTGGACAAAACTTACAATATACGTTGTATAATTTTGTATTGCGGAAGCATAAAAGTAACTGATGGCATAAAACACAACCCACGCACGTAGCTGACCAAAAGAACGTACAAGTGTTGAAGCAATGTTAGCTGACCAAAAGAAGGATCAATCTCACCAATCAATCCGCTCGATGGCAAATATCTGCGGGAAGGTGAAAAGTGGCTATTAATTAATCATATCACCACATATATAAACTTTAGCCCCACACTTAGGGCGTCCACAACAATATAGCTAGCATACTCTAGCTATTTTGCATCCATGTCAGCTCAAGAGCTAGTAGAAAAGTTTATGCGTGCAATGGTGCACATTTTTTAAAGGAATTGGACCCATTGGATAGACATATTTTAATCCCTTCCCAACGTTTTTGAGTGGTAATCCAGGAGGTGAAGAGAGTACAGACCAATGACAAGGCTAACCTTCTTGATTCCTACGCTTCTAGCTGAGTGACGAAACAATAGCTAGCGAGTTGGTTTTCATACATTCTCTGTCCGCCACATCAGCTCCGAACCTAACTCCGATCCTAGTCAGCTATCTACGTAGCCTGCTCAAATCGACTGTTGTGGACGCCCTTATTTTCATTCCTCTATTAAAATTACACAGTACATTGTAGTACGTGCTACTCTACAAAAATTTGGACGGAATATGTACATGAGTGATCAAGTTAATTTGAAACTCACAAGGCAATTATTCTCTGGGGAACAAGGGGACTATAACTGCAGTTGAGGCCATCCCATGCAAATGCTGCAGGGGAACACGGATCTCCTTCCCAATTTTTCTTGACAGAATACCTTTTTTGCACGCTCATCATTGCAGTGGCTGAGAAAACACACTCATCGATCAAAATGAACGAATACTCTCAATGCATGCATGCATGTAAATTTAAAGATTATAAACTTGTTGGCCATGCATGACTGAAATAGAGCTGTACAAGAAGTTACGTCATTGTCATGAGTTGGTCAAAGTTTGTTTTTTGGGTAGCTATGTGCATGTTATATATGTCAAATAAGGATGGCCCCATGTGTGTATTGTATATATATGATAGTACAATCAACGTATTGCTTTCTGTACATACATACCGTCTGCAGAGCTGGTGGCAGATTCATTCCGTGGCCGCACCAAGTATATCTCCATGGCGCTGATCAGAGGCGGAAGCTTGGAGCTGGATGTTGGCACAAGCGAGATGCTATGAGGGCCCGGTCCTCGCGCACTGCCCCTGACAACCGTGGTGAGCAAGTATGATGGGCTGAACGCCGCAGCTATTGTGACATTACTGTCCACAAGGACGTCGAACTGCCGTGACGCATTGGCCGCCTCGATCTCGGCGAAGTAGAGAAGGAGGATGTTGGTGTCGGCGTCAACGTCCATAGACAAATCCGAGCTCCACACAATCTCCATTGTCGCTGAGGCATTCAGCGGAGTGGATGCGCTCACAATCACAGCGGATGGGACATCGTAGGTGTCATAGGGAGGGTTCTTGACTACTACTCCACTGGCTGATCCGGGAACTGTCCAGGTGGAAATAAGTTGGTACCTCTGCCAAATCCGGTCGTATGGATCATCCGGGTACCTTGTAAAAAGACAAATTGGACTCGATCAGTTCCAAACAAGTTTGAATTTGCTCTCTCCGGTCTCCATTCATAATATATAGTATGTGTATTATATACCTGAAGTGTAGATCGTCTATTCCAAAATGGTAGCGATTGAAGCCAAACGCGACGGTATCGTCACGGAAAAAGCTGAGGCAAACCAGAGACTGCGCCTCACTGGAGTCCGGGTAGAGCTCGGGGTGGAGCGGTCTGAGGTCAAGCCCTGAGATGAAAGGGTTTCCTGACCCTTTGTTCACCAGGCAAACTTGCAAGTAGTCGGCGCCAGAGGACGACGACAACACAGCGATGGTGTCAAACACGTACGCCCTACTGCCATTGACAATGCGCACCGTTGTCCAGTAGTTGGCCCCGAGGTAGAGGTCGAAGGTAGGAGGGCTCTTCAGCCTGTCATAGTTGCCGTAGCCAAAGACGGCCCTCACGTTGTACTTGCCGCCGGGCTTCAGTGAGCGCAGCGTGTAGCAGTTCGGGTCCCGTTGCCGCGGGGAAGTAGCGGACATTGGCGTAGCGCAGCGCCAGATCCGACTGCAGGTTGCCCATGTTCACTGGGTGGATGAGCCCCAGCGTCCGTGAAGCCCTCGTCGAAAACGTATACCTTAGGCCTGTCTTGCTATCTTGGTAAGTCGGGCTGTCCGTGTATCCGCAGTCGATGCTGATGAAGCCTCCTCGTGACAATTTAATCAATTTTCATAATTCGTACATACTTTTAAAATTTATCCAATAGTTAATATATTTTCACAAATAAAACCTTTGTTCTCCGTGGCTAAATTTTTCTAATTATTATGAGAGTTCTTACTTCTTTTTCTAGCCTGTCTGGTGGGAATTAACGTAGTGTCTCTATTGGGTCCTATAATTAGTGATAATAAGATACAAAGAAAATTTTAAAATCAAAATAACACAGGATGGCGGAATAATTTAAACATTGGTTACTTTGGGGGTTCACTTCATATTTTGGCAGTTACCAGTTTTCAGAAATTTTAGCGCACCTTAGCTATAGTGCTTCAATTCTTTTTGCACAACATCATTTCTTTCTACTGAACATCAAAGCACAAGAACAAGTATCTGTAGTAGCAAGCTAGGTTATGAGCTTACCAAGACTATCAGGCTGACCATAAATGCCCAAGAAGCTCAAACTCAACGACGCAACAACCAACAAGAACAAGTTCACCTTGGCCGTCCATTTGCTCACAGCAAGATGGTTTCTCGACAACATTTGTTTCCTCAAGCGTATTGATCGTCCCTCATCACAGTAGGTGTGCCTAGGTATATATATATGTAGGAATTCGCGTCATGGTACTCCTGGCCACCGAACGAATACGTCATGGTACTCCTGGCCACCGAACGAATAAATCCCAATCCAGAGGGGGCAAATGCATGGCATGCTTTGCAGTGACCAATAGTACTGCGCGCAAGAGGATAGGGTAGGATGCCAATGCAATTCGTAGACCTGGGCACCGTTTGTAGGAAAATCCAGCCTTGTCATAGTACTTGTCGCCACCTTGTCATAGCACGCATGGATCTAAGGCTAGGTGCTGCTATGTATAGTATGTATATATACATCATATGAAAATCCAGCCTTGTCATAGTACTTGAGACCGCAGGCATCGATGCAAAACACATACAGCTTAGACAAAGTTATGGGCTGTGTCTCAACACAACTGAATAGCAAAATGCGGAACATGCGGCGTGCAAATCAAGGCCCATATGCTTGTTCTTTGCGGTACTAATAACAGCTTTGGATGAGATGATTCGATCGCCAATGAAACAGAGCTAAGCATGTGATGTGAATAAAAGGTGGCAAAGCTGTTCCAAGTTGACAGCAAAATAATTAAGGCAAACCAAGAAAAGGTCAATCGATCAGATTCAGAAGTAGGTTGCCATTACTTCCAAAAAAAAAAAAAAAAAAAATTAAAAAAATATTTGTTTTACTGTTCACAAAGATATGGTATTTTGACCAAGTTTAAAAACAAGATATGGTTCTAGCTTTACCTATATACAGCAGCTACAAAACAAACTCAACAGCATTACTTAGCACCTCGGAGGAGTCCAGCACACACGTACCCACAAGACCCGGGGGCAGGCCCATCAGCGTTTGCACGAACGGGCGCCCAGCCCAACTTATGTCTTTTTTAAAAAAAAATTTGTGCATCTGAGATGGAGTCCAAGCGCTGCCGAGGCCAATCTGGGAAACTAGATTTGTAGTCTAAAACATTCCATTGCTGCTGGATTCTAACTCCGTCCCGGTTTGTTGGCCCAAGACTCTCTTTTTTTTTATCCTCATTCCAAATATCGTTTGGAAACTCAGTCTGCTGATAATGACAAACTAGCAAGATGTTTATTTGTGACCTACCTTCCCACCACATTCTTTTGGAAACTCATAGTCTCGACGACAGAAGTCACAACTGCTTTGTCTCCACTATGCCATTTTCTTGTCTCCTTCGGTGAAGGTGTGACACTCATGACTCATCTCCTTGATCTCTCCTTGTCTTAAGTGCTGGTGCGATGCTCATCTCCTTGATCCTCATCTTTCACACCCTCGGTACACGAAACATGCCCCTGTGGTGAGCACTAGGACAAGGACTAAGGCGTGAGGTCACCACCAACCTTCCATATGTTATCGAGAAGAACCAAACAAAAGAAAAAAACACTTGTTGGCTGATGCCCTCCAATACATCATAACCCACACACGTATTGAGAGGTACTGAAATAGAACACTAGTTAACTTTCCCACCTAAAAAAACCTTGTTTCGATAAACTCATATTCAACTGAATTCATGTGTGTGGAAATGGATTTGTGTGGAACTTATTTTAGTTTCTGTTGTTGTTTGGTGACCGCAACTCCCCTTGTCTCCGGGTTAGCCTTTGTGTTGGATTGATTGTTTTGATTTTTAGATGGATTGAAGTGAATTGATATTTGTGTAGTCGAGCAAGTCCTTTTAGTATGGTATAGTATCACCTATTATTGCCATTGACGGACTCTGTTTCTGTTCCACAACCAAACTGCTTCACCCGAGTACAATAGCAAAGCTGAGCTTAAATATACAATCCTAAAGTTTTGTAATCTTTTATGCACCTCAATATTACTACCAAGAAGCACAGCTAGTATCAGTTGTTTTCCATTAATTTTCATATGTATTCATCTCAAAATTTTGAGTTTCACGATGATTTGGTTCTTGCTTCACTTGATCGGGGAGCGCTTGTGTGTAAACGAACAAAGAAAGCCAACGATTATTAGTTTAGGGAAAAGATAGAATATAGCCTACCAAGACTGTCTGGTTGGCCATGAATCCCATCGAAGCTCAAACTCGAGGCAACCAGCAATATAACAAGGTACACCATTATGTGTGAACTCTATGGTTACGACCTCCCCCAGAACATTTTCTTCTTCGTTCCTACGTCTTGTCCGATCCGGCCTGTATACGAACACTGTACAGAATCCTGATATTAGAAGATCGCAGGGTCCATCTGTGGCAATCTGTGTCATTGTATTCCTCGCCAGACCTTGGCTGATATACGTACGTACGCGATGATGCCGTATTCATCAATTAGTGCACAATAATGCAAAGCACCACCACACCTAGGATGCGTCATTGAGAGCACCGAAATAACAAAAGGTGCGTCGGGGCGACGTACAGACCGAGGCTCTACAAAAAAAAAAAAAAAAAAAAAATGCATATGAAATCAGATAGACTGGGGAAGCCAGAAATATTAGTAAAATACGATTTTTCTAATCCCTCGTAAACACGGTTTTGCAGTTACCAAAAGGACATGCCCATATAATTCAGGAGACGCCCAAGGAATATATACGAGGTCGTTCAAAAAAAAAAAAGGAATATATACGAGATGAAGCACAGCAAGGGTACGTAGAGCGGCCTTGAAATTGCTCATCGACGACGAAGCCCAGAGCGGAAATTAATGGGGTGCGCCGGTGGCGTACGGGGCCTTCGGTGGTCCGCCCCACGTGTCCGTTTCCTATTTGCCGTCACGCAATCGGTTCCCACGCAATGATTCCCGCAATGACGCTGCTGCCGATCGGCTCCGCTCAACTCCCAGGCTGACCGCTCCATCGGCTCGCAGGCACGGGCTGCCCGAGATCGCTAACCCAGCTCGTTTGGCATCGCGCGTCTGCCTGTATATTCCACCGCTTGCAAATACCTACGTACGTGCCAGGACAGCACGTACAAGTCCTCAAGTCGGGTACAGATACAAGACGATTCTTGTCATGTTGTGGGCGTGCATAAATAAAAAGACCATAATTTTGTTGCTGACACAAGATCTAGTAGTATGAGTGGCCGCGGCTTTGCAAAGACGTCAGCCATAATCCAAACTAGTTGGATGGCGCGCCTTTGCGCGCCAACACGGAAAAAGACTGGAGGTTGAGAACCATGGATGTTACATATATGTGTTGTATGACGATGGAATAAACAAGGGGTGTGTATACATTTTGAGCATACACGGGTAGGAATTTTAGTACTTTGGTAGACAATGCAAGGAATTAAAGAGTAGGAGTGAGGATATTTAGTTTTATGCACATAAGATTTGTAGAAGTAATAAATTATATACATAAGGTTTATATAAAAGTATGTTACACAAGGCATAAATGAAGAAGGTAAGTTGTTGTTCATGCATAGTATTTTTTTTTTTTTTTTTTTTTTGCTTGGAGGTGGGCACGTATATATTTGGTGAGGGAGGTTGGGGTTCTTTTGCAAAAGTGAAAGGCGGGGGGGTAAACGCAAAAGAACCCTAAACTCGAAATTTTGTCTTCTTCGGCTGTCGGATTCTCATAATTGAAGGGGTAAAAAGTAAAAAAAATCTGAACTGGTTTACTATTTATGGAGGGCCTTGCGGACTGGGCTGTGTTTTTAGAAATAATAGAAGGACCTAGATGAATAAAACCATCAGCCAATCGAGGAAGCTTGGGGACACGTGGAGGGGCTCTCCTAGTCTGGTTTTTGATGGTTAAAGGTCGGGAATTCACGCCATCAAATAGATGTACTATAGAAATAGTTCAGTTGTACGTAGTTCTAACAAAAAATACTAAACTTTAATGAAGTTGTTACAATTCCCATAATATAAAAAAAAAAAAAAGCGGAGTTACATAGATTCATGATTTTCCTCTCCATCAAAACGTAACTCTCTAGCAGCAGTTTGCCGTTGTAGCATTCTGGTCGACTCCCATTAAAAGACTTGTGTATCCTCCGTATGTATGAAGCAGTCATTGCGAAGGATTTACAAAATAATTGAAGTGCGGCATCATGGAATTAGCATATCCACCTTGAACTAAAGGAGCATGTAAAGCTGAAGATGACCCAACAGTATTTTCCCCGTGTCATATCACAATAGAGCGTTCATAAATCATTCATGTAATGGAATAAATTATAAGAATAGGTAATGTCTTACAATTATTTGGCGTGGCACAACATATTCATCTCTTGTTTCTACATCATTATGTTCCGGAGCTTCACCTACAATGCAATTTATATGACAATAGATTATTTAAAATAAATTTTACATAGTGATAAAAATTATAGAATATGTCATTTACCTTTCTTTTGGGCAACCTCCTTCTTCTTCTTCGTTGTGTTCTTTTCAACAATATTTTTATGACGTGTCTTCTTTGGACCTTTTATTACTTGTGGAATTTTGAATGATATGACAAAGCATTTGATGGTTGTCCATCACATTCCTTAGGAGTAGGGGAAATCTCATTGTTTTTTTTATGTACCTGGCTTAGATAAGTATCTTTAGAAAACAAGCATTAACAATTAAGAATTGAATGGAGCGATCATGTAATGGTCAAGCATTAATCAAGAAGCATTAATCAAGAAGCATTAATAATTAAGACATGGCAAAGCCGGAGTAGTTACCTCAGGACTGACGGCGACGGATCAGCGTGCCCGCGATCCAACGTCGGTGCCGCCGGGTATGGCTTAGCAGTGTCGCCACCGCCCGGGCTGCAGCGATGTGAACTGCCTCTCGTTCACTTCCATCCATGTTGCTCTGACCGCCGCCGGGTAAACCCTCTACATGCCGCCCTTCACCCATACAGGGAAGACGATGACGGCACTAGGATGCAAGAGTCCAGCAGAGAAGCGATGGCGGCGTTCGACAAGGGAGCGCAGACTGGGATCGCGATGGCGGCGTGCGATGGCGGCGCTGCGTCTCAATACTAACGGGCGGGCTGACCTAGCGTTGGCGTTGGTGAGTGCAGTTGACGGAGCCGCCGCGTCATTGAAAAGCCTGAGCCGATCGAGCGAACGTTGTTAATCGCGTTGCCTGGAGCCGATCGAGCGGGCAGCCAAAACGAGCCGAACGCGTGGAATTCGGCAGCAGCGAAGCTGTGTTTGCCTGGAAGGAGGGAGCGAATAATAGAAACGGACACGTGGGGCGGACCACCGAAGGACCCGTACGCCACCGGCGCACCCCATTAATTTCCAGTTCATTCAGACCAAACCCAGAAAATATGCATGCTAACCGCTTGAAATTGCTCATTGACGGTTTTGCTGTTGTGGCTAACTAGCACTTGACAAAACATGCTAGCCGCTGGATAAAAAAGCATTCTGATATACTGATTACCGCTGTCAGGTGCTTCAAATCCGAATCTACTGATCAGTAGCAATGAAACGGAGCCTAGCTACATTTCTGAAGTCCTAACGCAGATTCCAAACATTTCTGAACCTGGCACCGCTTTATGGCCACGCCCCTGCCGTGGGTCGAGTGGCCGGATAGGTCCAGTTGGTAGCTCCGCCCGTTGTTGCCGTGAGACGTCGAGGAAGGACATGATGATCCGCCTGCGCCGCCGGGTTCAGCTCCGTGGAGTGGCGTAAGTGGACAGCGGCGTACCCGCTCACCAAGTTCTACGTTGGTCTGCGGCGTCGCCGCTGGCGGCCAAGAGCGGGTTCATCGACCTCGTGGCGCCCGGAGAGCGGTGCTTCCGTGGCGCAGAAGGCGCCAACTACGGTGGTGTCATGCTCTGGGATAGGTACTTCGACAAGCGAAGCAACTACAGCGGTAGCATCAAGAGCTGGGTTTGAGACTTTTCGCTATTGTAATTTTTCTTTTTGTCTGCGTTTTTTCTCGAACGTGCGCTGCACGTAATTCATTAAGAAGAAGAGAGTTTTACACCACTTACAGCCATGTCACTCCAACGCACACACTCGTAATTAGTAATCGAAGGATTACCAACTATACGCCCTAGGGCAACACGCGATTGTGATTACATAAAAGGATTGGGTTGTGCGACAACAAGTAAGGACCTAGCTAAGTCCTGGTGGCAGCAACTTGAGGAGGTGTGTGTAGCCCACCTGGCACCAAGCACCGGCCTCGTCGATGATCGCGGACCCTAGCTGATCCGGAGTGGACTGAACACGCTGGAATGTCCTTGAATTTCTCTCTTTCCAAATCAGCCATCCCATGAGAAAGAAGAGAGAATTGAAGCCCTTTCTGGCTACTTTGTCTGCGTGTTTTTATATCGAACAAATATGCAGCAATAAACAAATGAGATCTATGTCGACAATTAATGTCGTGATCTAGCACTTTTTTTTATGTCCGTTGATCGACACACTACAGTAGTCATTAATAATTCTTAACATTAATAATTCTTTTCCTCAAAAAAACATTAATAATTCTTAACATGTGTCTTCTAGTTCTCAAAAACAGAGGACGCCCTCGCTGTTGAATGTTGACTGAAAGACTGCCAACTAGAGTAGTGTGCAGATTCATGTGTTCACACTTCTACGTGTGAGCTGAAATCTGACGCCCTATATGATATTTTTGAACCTTCTGTGTGTTGCCTTTAAGACAAAAAGTTTGTAAGACGGGCGCGCCAAAATGCTGGGACGTGAACACTTAAACTCTGTTTTGCTTTTTGAAATATAAAAGCAGGAGAAACCTTCTTTTCTAAAATAAAAATCCTGTCCACACACTTTGTCACATACTCATATATATATTTTTTCAGTGGACTGAGAAAGACATCCAAATTCCTGTCACCCTGTGCACACTCCTTCACTGTGCTTCGCTGAGTTGGACGACCTCATGCACACCAACGAAGAGCTACCTCGTCGTCCTTCTACTGCGTCATCGATAGGTTAAAATGCAGAAGAAACATCTATGTTTTTTTGTTCTCTTGGAAATTTTCTTGTTCTATCAATGCCAAGATGTCCATTGGCATTAAATAGGACAGTATGTATATTATAGGATACTTTAATTCTAATTTAACAATTGTTAATGTTTTTAACATTATCAATAATGCCAATTAAGGAATAATTTGAGCCTTGTTTATGAAAATAGTCAACACTCACAGTTTCTCTGTCACGAATTCAGAAACCTTTGTGATCTCCTTGCAGGAAATGCACTTGCTGTCAATGGATTTGGGGCTTCCGATTCACTTATGGTGGTAATGTTCTTTCCTTCCTATCTGTATTTAGATCACCATTATGTTTGTTTCACTTTCACCCACAGTTAACTAGGGTGCCATATGAGATATGCAAACAACGAGAGAACTGCAGGGAGACCATAAAACTCAAAAGCATCCTTCGCTTCACTATGGGGCATTCTTCTTCCTTGTCGTTTCTACCTGACGAACGCACTTCCTATTTGATGTTAAACTGCAAATACTTCCTCATCCTAGACGATGGTGCTAGGGAGATAGCGAATGGTGATTGCAATAACCCAACAAGGCCCAAATGCCCCCAAATGCTCCTGATCCTTGCAATAACCCAAAAAGGGCTTTCTGTAATAATTGGCTGTGTACATCCTTGGATGTAGAGGCCGGATATGTTTATCCATTATCTAAAAAAAAAAACCCAAAAATGGCAACAAATTCATGTGACGAAGCATGGCTAAATGCTTAACCTGTAACTCCAACAAAAAATTCCGATTTCATCTCTTTTCGCTTTTCTAAAAGATAAAGGTTAGCATGAACCGCATAAGAAGCAAAGTATTTGAAGGACATTGCCTAACTAACGGTGAACAGGCAACACCAATTAGCAACTAGATAGAGGGACACAACGTTTAATTTAAGCACGTACGTGACCCTTTTTTTTCCCAAAACTAAATGGTGTTTGTGGAGTCACATCATGCTTCATGAGGTGATGCATCATGAGTACATCCCATAATTTTTGTGGAATTAATCCATTCCTCATGCATATACTAATTATTAGCTGATGTGGAATGATGAGGTGACCAAACCAAAAAAAAATGAGAAGAAGATTGGACCATCAGATTCCACAACAGCCAAAGACACTCTAAAAGGAGCTGGAATCGTACATATAGATAGATAGATAGATTACATACACAAGGCAAGGATAACAGCAGCTGGCACACAAGCTCTATATATATCACGCATTTCCAGAGACCCACATCAAGGTAATTCAAAGCCAAGGGAGGCGCAGTCGATCATCGTAGTTCTGGTTCAGCTAGCTGCATCTCTGCAAGACCCACATTAAGGTAATTCGATCCTCTCATTAGTTCCTTGGGTCAGCATTGGAGTTATAAACTTAATTAGTGTAGTGGCTATTAGTCGCTGGACTAAATATCCATACTACCCTATTGATATTTTTAATTACATATATTTCTACTATTGTTGGGTTAAAATAAGCATAGTGCTATGTTGCACTACAAATACTAAGCATGTATATATAAAGATAAATATATTTTTAATAGATTACTTTAATAAACATTATGACATAATATTGGTAATTTAATTTAATAAATTGTTATTTTATAGTGAATACATTTACATATTCTGACTAAAACAATATAACATAAAAAACGGTAACTTAACTTTAAGCATTCCATGATTCATTAAGAAATACTACTATACATATAATTTTTTTTGAACTGTGGTACAAGCTAAAACAACTATTGATGTCATTGTAAGAACTAAAATGATAGCCTAGGAATTAGGTTTTTTTATAGTAAAGTAAAAAACTAAAATTTTGAATCAAAGAAATAGTAATCACTAGGGTTTCAACTAAACATATGGATAAAATTACAACAAATACATTAAAAGATGAAAGCTAAAATATAGATTCATGAACTCCCACAAAACTAATATTAGGTTTCGACTAAATACATATCACTAAATACAAAGTTAATTGCAGCAGCTCAGCTAAAATATAGATTAAAAGTCAATACAACAAGAGCTTATACAGCTTAAGAATATGTTTCAACTAAATGAATATTGCACTAGAGAAGATAAATGCCAAGAGATCGATGGCAAGGCCACGGAGGAGCGGTGTCATTCTGCCAAAGACGTTGCTGCCATACATAGAATTGAAGAATCCTATCATATGCTTGCATGAACTTTCCCTGCTCGACAACTTGTTTTGTTCTCTTTTCCTTTTTAAAAGCTATAAAGTTTAGCAAGAGGCTTATATTAAGAAGCAAAGTATTTACTATATCCCTAATTAAATGTAAACAGCCAACGCAGAGTAATTATGGATATGTAGCATTCAAACACACTTTTATAAATTCAGTAAACTATAAGGCCTTGTTCGGTCTGGTCCCCTTGGGGAGGATATTAACTGAACAAGGTTTTTTATCGGATGTCTCAGCAGCCACTATGCTTATGATGAAGTATATTTTCATTGAGAATTTGGAGATAGTTGCCTACCCCCTGGCATGGCTCGTTATAAGGCATCATGATGACACATGCTCAAAAAAAAAAGGCATCATGATGACACTGGAGAACTTAGCGCCATGGGGTGGATAGGTGCCCTTATGTTCACAAAGTTTTTATTTCTTTCTATTGTTCACTGGTTCAGCAATATTTATAGATTTCCTATGGTCTGAAAAAAAACTGAAACAGAATTTGTTAGCAGCCTTAACATGAACAAATTAGACTACTAGGGACATGGAAAAGTGGTATAAAAAAATAAATTTGTACGTCACGTTTCAGTGACTCTCAACAGTTTGCTCATGGAGCAATGCAAGGGACATATGTATTGTCCCAGTAGGATAGCAGTCATGCAAAATTGTACAACCGAGGAGAAAATAGAGGAGGTGCCTGACAAAATGCATAAGAGAAGTAACATTTGCATTTGTCCTATACGGTAACTTCTCATTTCTCACTTGTTTGATTGTACTTCTTGTTGAACTTTTTATTTATATGTAATATATCTCTGTAGGGGCCTCAGCCCCTCCAGTTCCTTCAAAACAGTACAACTATATTGGTAGCAGCAAACACATATACATAGTACATACAGCATTGATCGTTTTATGACATATAAGAAGGTTATTACTATCAAGAACTCTCTCTCTCTCTCTCTCTCTCTTTTCTAGTTTATGTGTGTTGTGTGACTCTCTCCATGAAGTATATATAATCATCGAATTAAACTGGCAATCTGCAGGCCCATGGCTGACGATGAGGATCTCGACAACTATAACAGTGCTATCAGTGTTGCTAAGTGCAACATCAGAGTTTGGCAGTCCTTTGAGAAAGATATGAATGAGAGACTGTGGCCGGTGGACGGGCTGCTTCTTGTTAGCGCCATCATGGCAGGAGTCATAGTAGGGATTGGTGCTTATGGCCAGCGGTACCGCCACCATCCTATCACCCATTTTATCTTCCTCGGTGCCACCACTTTATTCTTGCCAATCATCTCCTCTGTTGTTTCCAGCAGTACTGGATTCAACTATTTCATCAGTAGCCGTGATATCCATGACTTTATGACGTCAGCCCCTACCTTGCTCTCATGGTGTAGTCCAAGCCGACACTCCGTGCTGGTTGTGACATGGGCTCTGCTTGTTCAGAATGTCATGATCAATGCCAGCGTAGTAGTCGCTGTTGATGATAGAGAAGGTGCAAGTATAGGTCCTCCGCTCCAACTTCTTGCGCAGGGGGCCTGGACCTTTTACCTTGGTATTAACTTCTTGAAAAGAAAACACTTCTTGAAATCGATCAAACGCTATTATTACCCATTCTATTATTATCTCCTTGAAGTCTTGCCTTTCCTTCTCACTTTGGCCAAGCTAGTGTTCAAATACTATGCAGTTAGAAAGGCACACAAATCATTTTCGTTTGGGCGCAATCCTCGTCTTGTCTCTGGATATATGCAGCAACTACCACTAACAGTGATAGGCGAGCATGCACCTCCTCCTCTCTTGGTTATGGGAGAAGACACAAGGCACGTGGAGAAGCAGCATCATGGGTGTGTGTTCAAGGATGACTCTGCTAGGAAAGTGTTTCACAATGACATTGGCTTGGTCACCATTGACAGTATTTGGCAATTGTTGCATGATAGCCGCAATAGCAGCCTTCTTCCAGCACCAACACTACAAAGGTTAAAAGATTTGTGCTTGTCTTTCTCCTTGTTCAAGTTGCTGCGCTGTCGATTCGCAAGGTACAAGACTGCTTACACTGGCTCTGCTGGGAATACATTCAATTGTTTCTGGGGCTTGCTGCTCAAGGATGGAAAGCCTGACCCTGACAGGTTATTTGGGTTGATTGCGGATGAGCTTTCTTTTCTTCATGATTATTACTACTCATCCCTCCCTATCTCCTATTCGAAGTGTTGGCTGCCCATCGTTGGAATCATTATCTCAATCTTGAGCATATGTTACTGCTTCTTTGTTCCAGTGTGCATAATGATACGTATACATGCTTCAGATGTGGTTAAGACGTCTGGCCATTCCCTGCCCAATTGGGTGCTTTCCCAGATTCAATGTAAAATTCGGTGTCAAGATGGTACAGATGTACCTGAGGTAGAATTTGGAAGCATGTTCTTCGATTTGGTGCCACTATTTTCTCTTTTGGTGTTTGTTGTGATAGCTGAGGTGAGGGATATTGTTTCCTACATCTGCTCCAACTGGACCAAAGTATTACTCACTTGTCACCTGCTTAAAAACACTGAGCAATCTCTTTCCATGAGAAAATGTTGTGTCCGGCTTCTACAATTGAGATGCAAGCTGACGATGAAGCAATGGGATGAGGAAATGGGTCAATGCTCAGTGCTGCCTCTTCGCTCAAGAACAACCCCGATTGCACTTGTGAGGCGTCTGCTCCATTTGCCAGACCACAAGACCAAGCTCACTATGGCTCTGAAGATTTCTATAATCAATACCCTACGAAGCAGTAAAAATAACGGTGCACTACACTTGAGCAATGGGAAAGCATCTCTTTGCCACTCGAGTCAACAAGTAGGTGAAAGGTTCATTTGGGCTTGCAACAGAAAGAGTGTGTCTGATGTTATACTTACATGGCAAATCGCCACAAGCATTCTTGAGGTGAGGTACCCTTGTCCTAACAAACAACAAGGTTCTTCATCTATTACTTCAGATGATCATAGGATTGTTGCCACTCGTCTGTCACGGTACTGCGTGTACCTGGTGGCCTGCTACCCTGAGCTACTCCCGGACTATGCTGAATGGAGCAAGATTTTGTATGATGCTGTTGAGAAGGATGTAAAGAGTGCCCTTGCCAACCATTACCTGTCTATGTCGTCGGCACCGGCGTCAAGGTATCAGGAGCTGGTCCACCTGCTTAGTGCCAATGCCAACTCGAACCATCAAGTGCTTAATGATGGTGTGAAACTTGGGAAGCAGCTGGTGGAGACAATCAACGGCGACATGGCGGCATGGAAGCTGCTGGCTGACTTTTGGTCAGAGATGATCCTGTACGTGGCACCCTCGGACAATCTAAAAGGGCACAAGAAGGCCATCTCCCGTGGTGGTGAGCTCATCACGCTCCTATGGGCGTTGCTCAACCATTTAGGGCTCGTCAAAAGGACCACCACGTACACTGATGCCACTGGAGCTTGACCTGTGCTACTGGTACTTCTCCGGCTGGTGTCTGATGGCTAGTTGAGTCGTGATGCTTCTAACTGCTACTCGTCCTCCGGCAAGATTTATGGTCTGCTTTCTCGGATACTTCACGTTGATGGCATCGAGTGTTTGTACGTGCCCTGCTGTTGTTTGTTTGCTTGCTTGAACCCATTAATTATACTCTGTTGACAATATATATTTTGGTTGTATCATTGTCGTCCATACCTTATTCTGTCTCTAAAGATTTCTATAAAAAAAATTCGGTTCATTCAGGATTTTTCTCGAATGGAACAAAAATAATATATTGGTTTACTGTACCTGAAAGTGAATGAATCAATCGGGCCTTGCATGGAGCTAGTTCAATGTTCAAACTTTTCTTTTTTACCGCAATGGTGATCTTGTTTGCAGTAATGAACAGCTATATGCATTGATCAATGCAGAGGTTGGAATATTAATATATTCCCTTTTCAGAAAAAAACCTTCTACGCGACCTTCTAAATCAAGGGAAAAAAAGAGATTTTTAATTTTGACCCTTTTTTTAAAGATATTTCAAATTTGACCTAGGTCAAACTAAATTTCCAAATCTAACCCTTTTGCATGCGCCCTCAGCCGGCGCGCATTATAACCACACACTGCCGTCGTCATGCATGTATGCGGCGGCGGCAGGCAACTCACGTGGTCAATTTGCATTCGGTCCAATCTGACGTGGCGGACTGGGTGGCTTTGGCGCCGATTCGGATCTAATGGTGCAGCCGCATTCCTTTATAGTCCGGCAATGCTGTTCGTGCATCGTGGAGGCGAGGGTGTTTCTGCTAGCAGCAGTGCGTTCAACGTCGTCAAGGTAGTGGCACATCCGGTGGCGTCAAGGCAGCGGTTCTGTTGTCGAGGATGACGGCTCGTGTGCACGGAGCAGGTGTCGCGGAGGCAGCGGTGCTCCGATGGCGCGGACGCTCGGAGAGGGACGATGGCGTGGTTGCACGGGCATGATGATGGAGCAAGTCGTGGAGGCGGCGATGTATCCAGCAATCCGGCTGCAGCTCGTTCGATGGCATCGAGACTCGACCGGTGGCGAAGATAGAGGATTTTGGAGGTGGCGACGTCCGCCGCCCCACACCGCGGTGGCCTGCTTTGGGGCGGCGGCGGCGCGGATTGGGACTGAGGGAGGAGCTGCAAGCAAGATTTTTTTTTTTTTTTTTTTTTTTTTGAAAATAGCAATCGTGGAAAGGATGCGTAGGGATTGATTGAAGATTGGTGTGAGGGTGAGCGGGCGTACGTGCCAGTGAGCGAATAAAGTTCAGCTTCCTGGCACAGGTACTCGATCAACCGAATAAAAACTATTTTGTGGAAATATTTTGTTATTCTCACTTATTTTGTAGAAATATTTAATTTTTACGAAAATAAAACATCTCAAATGACAAAACAGAGTACACCACTGTAAAAAGTTCGTTGAGACCATCAAAATTGATATATTATTTGTTATATTTAGAGCTCGAATAAAAATATATCATTTTCAAAAATTAAAAAGAAGTCTTGACATCATCGCTGACGTCGGCACCACAATCAGTGCCATGCACGGCCTATCGAGACTGCCACATGGCCTAGAAAAACCGTCTTGAACCTGGAGTGAATGGGTTTGCAAGTTTGAGGGGCCAAATGACTGGTTTTCAAGTTCATGGACTTATTTGACACGGCTGTACAAGTTCGGGGGCCAACGGTGCATTTAACTCAAAAGATAAAATTCAATGGGATGGCAATTATTTCAATTTGTACCGCTGTGAGAATCACGATCAGTCCAATCGATGTGGTCTCGTGATGTCATGGCTAGCAAAGAGCACAAAAATAAGAACAAATCAAGGGTGATGTTCTCATTCAGTTTAGAGCATCACTTTGTCAGTTCGTGGATCACAAGATCGAAACAATCTACTGTGCTCTTACGTCCCTGTAGACTGAAGCTATGAATCAAACAACTCAAAAATAGTCACTGATCAAAGGCTAGTGTGCAAGTAGACTGGAGTATATAATTGCTCTTACGTCCCTGTAGACTGGAGTATATAATTGCACAACATGATCCGAGGACTCAAGTCTGAAACCTGGGTGACAAAAGCGCTGCCAGCTGCCAGCAACATCACCAGCAACAGGCTCGTCCTCCGGGCACCACCGCTGAGGCCACGTCCCGCCGCAGTGCCGCCTCCAGCTCTACCACAACCTCCGTCATCGTGGGGCGGATACTTACATCCTCGCGGTGTGCGCAACGCAACGCCAGTTGCGCCACCTTCCATGCAGAGTTGACATCGCAGTGGCCTTTTATCTTCTCATCGATGATACTGGAGATATATTCATTCCTGCTTCGTCCTCTACGAGAAAAGCTCTCACGCACCCAGTCTGCAATATGTTTTTCCTTACCGTCGATGACTATTGAAGTTTGTTGGTTAGTGATGAGTACCAGCAGAACAATCCCGAAGCTGAAAACATCGCTCTTGTCGCTCAGGTTACCCGTCCTCAGGTGCCTGCGTGCTCGGAGATATATATATATCACTAACAGTATAATATGTATCACCAGCTAGAATCAACCCCTCAAATAGTTGAGTCAGCTACGGTAAATGAACAAGAGCGAGAAGCTGTGCATACACAGGGTCGATGTATCCAAAAGTACCGGCCGGTCTGGTATTGGTGTGCGTTTTTGATTCCGTGCTGAGAGGTCTTGCTAGCCCAAAGTCAGCAATCTTGGCATCCTTTTTTCTGGTAAGAAGGATGTTTGTGGCCTTGATATCTCGATGTATGAGTGGCGGGCTGAAGCCGGTGTGCAAGTAGTTCAGTCCTGCACCCATGCATGGATGGATCAGATAAAATTAATTTTACCCTCGAGGAGAATGTCACAGCCCAGAAGCCCATTGTTGACCTAGGAGCCGTTTACCTTTTGTTGGATCATTCGATGTTATCTATGAAAGCTAACCATTAACCTAAGAGCTAATTGATGTTTGGGGGCACACTATATATATACATGCTCTTCGCCAGTTTGGCTGAGGATTTTTGTAATACTTGGGGGAGAATGTGAAAAGAGAGTCTAACCAGGCCAGCCATGGGCAAGGCCAGGCCCATATGGGACGCAGCCCACACCAGACGACCCTATATATATACTCTGCTCGCCTCGTGCCTCGCACCTTGCACCACCCGCCGCCGTGCGGTTTCATCAAAAAAAAACCCGCCGCCGTGCGCGCTTGCCTCACGACTTATACCTGGCACCGAATGACCTATCATCCAATTTGCCGAGCTAAGCTCTGAGCTCTGCCAGGCCACACCCTCCGTGCCCACCCCACTCGCCGCTGCTTCTGCCACACCGGGCCGCTCTCCGCACCTGCTTGCCGCTGCTTCCACTGCACCAGGCTGCGAGCCTCAAAGCATCAGGCATTAACGTTAGGACCCAATGCTCCCGATGAATGCCGCCTTCCTCTCCCCCGCTCCCTTCTCACACTCCATTTTTTTTCCTCGCGGCCCATAGCGCTATGCAGCCCACGACCCACCACCGCCGCACCATCACTCCTCCCTCATCTCCATCTCCGGCAGCTCACTCCACCCACGTCTCCATCATCTCCAGCGCTTAGAAATAAGGGGCTCAGGGAAGGTATAAGGAAGTCAGGCGGTGGGAATGGCAGCTGGATGGTTAGAGGCCTTGGCGGCGATGGAGACGGCCAGGTCGGGTCAGGCTGGCGGAGTCACGGCGGCTCGCCGGTGAGCACGACCATGGTGACGGCAGTGGGAGTGGGGTGGGGAGGAGGGGAAAGAGGCACCCTTTGCGGCCTTGATCTCACCGGAACTCGAGACCGTGGCCGAGGTGACGGAGTCTCGATGAGACCCTATCTGCGCCATGGTGGGGGCGGTGGGCATGCAGCAACCGGACAGGGGGCGGGGTCGAGCACGAAGAGGGCGAGGACCTGCGGAAAGCCTGGACCCTAAGAGCACTCACAAAGGCGAGACTCTATCATGGTTTCTATCCTCATTTATTATCCCTCTATTTATTGTTTTTGCTGATGTGGCGCTGTATTTATTGAAGAGAGAGAGAGGAAAAACACAAGAAACCAAGTCTAACTAAGAAACCAGGTCTTCACGTAAACCAAGACAATTTGTGAGAGTGACAAGTGGGCTATGTGACATCATGATAGAAAATTGCATTGTGGGAGATAGTTTTTGACACAATCTCCAAGACTATAGAAACCATGATAGTTTCTAGCATTGTGAGTGCCCTAACAACCCCCTGGTGTGAGTTCCATCGGGCCACGCCCGCACCAGGGAACTTTAATAATCAATAGTTGCATGCATAAAAAAATAGGATAAAACTTTAATAGCTAGGCTGCATCCCATTGCTGGAATATGGGTCAAGGATCTTTGTTGGCCGGTTATTGACCTTGATATTTTATATTTTGTGGTTCACATTGAACGAAAGGAAAAGATAAGTGCGAACACATGGTTAATTTAGGTCGCATGTGTTTAGTTTTGTGATGTAGTGATTGTCAACAGTCAACATTCTCCTTCTATTTTTATTTTATCTTTTATGCTTCGGCTATGTTCACCGGCATACGTGGAGTGTGTCGAAGACGTATCTCTTGGTTCGTGTTGTGCAGGTGTGGAGCTCGGAGATGGTAGCTGACGGCGAGGTGAAGGGGCCAAGGAGGACGTGCCGGGCCGATGGACCGCGGAGGTGAAGGACGGACGTGAGGCTTGGACTGAGGGACCGGATCGCCGGGTGGCTAGCCATGGTGGCTGACATCTGGGACATCGACGGATGCAAGAGGACGTGGCAGGACCGTGTCGATCGGGTCAAGACGGCGAGCGTGCAGGCAGAGCGGGGAGCTCGGATGACTTGGCGACTCGGGCGGTCAAGACGGCGATGACACGTGTCGAGGAGGTTTGGTGGTTTGTCCTCAAAACCATCGGCGCGGGTTTCGTGGTTTGGGCCTCAAAACCACGGGCGCGGGTTTCGCGGGTTTGGGCCTCAAAACCCGAGGTGTTCCGGTGGACGGAAGGACGGCACGTGGCGGCATCGGGGAGGTTGCGTGGATGCAAGGCTACCGATGAGGAGGCGCGGTGGCCGTCGGATCGAAAAATATCCAGAGTCGACCAAAATAGCCCTAGGGTTAGTGGTTTGGCTCATATGTATCGGAGGGCAAAATAGGGATGAGAAATAAGGACCATATATAGAGGATGGCAGCCATCCTCCCCTTTTGCCTCTTCCATTTTTCGTTTTATTTTTCCCAATTTTAGGGTTCTTGTTTAGAGGTCCAAGAACATCAAATTGGTGACACTTTTGTGGTGATTTTCGTTGGGAAGGGGAGCCCCAAATCTCCCTGTCGTCTCGGGCATTTTGGATCAATTTCCTTCTCTTTTGCTATGATTTTCGTTGGAAATTTTGGAGCTCGTGTGGTTTTGTTTTCTATTCATGTTTGTTGTGCAGGCAGCTCCCAGGCGATCTCCATCGAGCAGATCGGCCAGGACCTGGCGGCCGAGTGTGGTGGGAGCAGCCGCTCCTCCTTGAGCTCGCGTGGGTGCCTCCTTGCACAAGCTGCTCCCCGCCATCGAGCAGGAGCAGGCTCGGCCACGCTCGGTCACGAGCACGGCCAGGGAGCGGCTTCCTCTGCCCGGGGCATCTGCAGGCAGGAGGCGCCGAGCCGGCCATCCGTGTGCAGGTACAAGGCCGGACCTTCTCAGGTCAACGCCTGTCTCAGGCCACGCACGGTGCCTCTCCATCGATCCAGGGGCAGCAGCAGCGATTCGCCAGCAGGCATCAGGCAGGTAACAGCTTCGTGATCGGTGACAAGGTAAAAGCAGTTCTAGTTCAGTACGTAATTCATTTTCTTGCACATGTGAATTATTTTTTTCTCTCAATCACGAGCTTGTCTTTGGAGCATTATTTTATATATCAATTGGTAGTTGTAGAATTCACGATATACAAGATTGTTGCTTGCTGGCTTGTTCGTATCTCTCGCTGCAGGTTTAGCACATATGCAGTTTTGGATCAGCATGAGTAGCACTTGGATTTTTCTGTGATTTGGAGTTGGCCTTCGAGCCACTCGATTCTTCTCTTGCAGGGTAGCTAGGTTGAGTTCATTTGTGAAAATCCCAGCTTTTAATCAGCTCAATCTAGTTCTTTTCTCTGCGCCCGCAAGGTGTTCGATGAAATGTCCGAGTAGCAGTTTCTTCCGTAGTTTCCTTGTTCGAGCTTCGATTTGCAATACGGTTTTGTCTAGTTACTCTCGTCACAAGTTGGCGTTGGTAATCTAGTTCCGAGAGCCCGCTTCTTTTCGATAGAAGTTTGGAATCTCGTCTGTTTTTGTCTCTCTTGTGAGGTTGGGGGTTGAGCCGATGACCCAAATTTGAAAAGGAAAATCGAGGCTCCCATTCACCCCCTGGTCGCCGTTTCGGTCCTTCAATTGGTATCGAGCCGGTTAAGGATCATATCCACCTTAATCGGTCCGTGATCCGCGAGAAGGCGACATGGAGAGGTTTGGTCACTATGGTGGCAAGCCTCCGGAGTTCGATGGCACCAACTATCCCTATTGGAAGATTAAGATGCAAGCACATCTTATGGGGATGGATTGGAGAGTGTGGGAGATTGTCGAGGGATGAGAACTACCAAGTGCTAGCCGCCGAGTGGGTGAGGAACAAATAGCCCAACACAATGCCAACAACCGAGCGAGGAGTGTCTTGTTCTCTAGCCTCAAAGACACAGTTCGAGAGAGTTGCCACTTGTGAGACCGCTCGTGAGGTGTGGAAGACACTTGAGAGCTACCACGGGGAACCCCACAAGTCAAGGCCCGCCTATATGAGACCTACAAGAGAGAGTACAACAACCTAATCCAATTTTATGGCGAGTCCATCGATTCTCTCTTTGCTAGGTTTCAGACGATCTGCAACAAGCTTCCGGGCGAACAAGCCGTCGGAGAGGCTTGACGACCACCGAGAAGGCGAGCGCGGCTCTTGTACGCTTCCTGGATCGGAAGGTGTGGGATGTGAAGGTGTCCGCGATCATGGAGTCCGCCAACTACGACACCCTCACACCCGACGAGCTCTACAAAGAAGCTCAAGTCCTCCGAGATCGAGGCTCGGATCCAGCGGCTTAAGAACCCATCTCGCACCGAATGTTGCTCGTTTCGTAAGGGTAGTTCAAGTTCTTACGCTAACCCTTCACGTGATTTCGTTTGCCTTGTCTTCTTTGGTGTCTGTGGAGGAGGAGCGGATGGAGAGCCTTGGGGATGATGAGTGGCACTAGTCATCACCGATTCTCGCGTTCCATAACAACCGCTTGAACCGTCGGCGTGGTCGCCCATCCAAGGGCGGATGCTTCGAAAAGGCGATCCGCACCACTTCGTCGCCGCATGCCCCAAGAAGAACAAGGACAAGTACTCCAAATGAGAAGTACTACTTCAACAAGCACGACTCCGACAAGCGCAAGGACAAGCGCGAGTACATCGCCGGCAAGTACAAGTCCAAGAAAGGCTTCGACAAGGAGGCGATCAAGAAGAAGTACCTCAAGCGTGCTAAGGAGAACAAGGACGCTTTCTTCGCCTCCCTCAGCGACCTCGACAACGACGAGCAAGCTTCCTCCAGCGACGAGGAGCCCGAGCGCAAGATCGAGGAAAAGCTGAACGGACTTTGCTTCGTCGCCAACTCCAAGTACGGGGGCTTCTACACCATGGCCCTTGACGGAGCGGTGTCCGACAAATAAGCAAGCCACACGCAAAAGAACTCTTCCCCTAAGGTATCACCCACTATCGAATCCCTCACTGATGAACTTGACTCTTTGGGCGATGCGCTTGTGTGTCAAGAGAAGTTGCTCAAGCGAGTAGCTAAGGAGAGGAAGGAGTACAAGGAGAAGTGGGAGGTAGCTATGAGGGACTTAGAGTTGGCTAGGAAGCCCGTCGAGATGTCTGATGAGACAGAGTGCGATGCTTGTGCTATGCATATGTCTAACATCATGTCTTTGCAATCCAAGTACTCTGCTTTGCTAGATGAGCACGTTGAGCTGAAGGCTAAGCCTATGTTGTTGAGTGCGTGCAAGTCTTGTCCAGGCTTGCAATCTGAGTTGGCAGAGAAGGTTGCCAAGCTTGCTGTGCTTGAGAAGGCCAGCTCAGATAGCACTGTGTTGAAGTGTGCTAAGTGTGAAGCTTTGGAGATGGAGGTCATGTCTTGTAGGCATGAAAAGGGGAGAGTCGAAGAGGAGAACAAGTACCTTCGCTCTGTCCTGAGTTGGGTGTCTAGTGGAGAGCCACAGCTTGGCATGATGATGAGTCAGTTCAAGAGGGAGACTGACACATCGGGATTAGGCTTTGCTATAGGTGGGAAGGGTGAAGTTATCTATGGCAAGGTTGGTCAAAGTAGTGGTTTGAGCTCGAGTGAGAAACCAACAAACACTCCCAAGTTGACCAAGATCACCCCACCTGAGCCTACCAAGCCCATTGTGCAAGATGGCATTCTCCAAGAGCCCACAAAGACTCCACCTCCCAAACAAGTGTGGCTTCCCAAACCGAACCACCTCAAGAACCCACTTGACACTTTGCCCAGGATCCCTGAGGAAACCCTTCCTAAGGCCAAGACCACAACAAGAGTGAACCATCCACCCAAGAGAGTGAACCAACCACCACCTAAGAGAGAGGTGAGGTATCACTGTGAGTATTGCCAGAGAGATGGTCACTTGGTTGAGTTTTGTTTTAGGAGGAAGAGGGATGCTAGGCGTCGAGTGGAGTTTGAGAACCGTGACATGTATCACCCACCACTTGGCATGTATGAGAGGGGTGTGCAGTCGGTTCAGAGGCAGTTTGCTAGGCCTGAAGGTAGGAGGCCTCAGAGGTTTAGGCCACGTTTTGTGAGACCCTTTGGTGGTCGTGCTCCGCGAGTGGATGTAGATCCTCGCTTTGGGAGTTTTGAGGTTGACAGGAGGAGTGCACCACGCTTTGTTGTGCGTGGTGAGCACTTTGGGAAGAAGGGTCATGGGATGTTTTCTGTGCCTAACATCTATCTTGGGCAAGATGGTCAACACTGGTATTCTTCCAAGTTTACTAACCCCAGTGTTGTCTCATTTGCTCATCCCATGTTTTTCCAATGATGTAGGTGACTAAGTCTTGGGTTCCCAAGTTTATGCTTGTTAACCCTTTGGGATCCAAGACTTGGGTTTCTTTGTCCTCTCATGTGTAGGTATGAGGACATGGGGTGGAGAACATGTGCCTAGTGTAACTTCGATTCTTTGTCGTGAATTGTGATCAAGGTTTGATGGTTGTCTACACCACTTTGATGGCCTCCAAGAGGCATGTGCTTTATTGTGACACCTACACACACAGTCTGTGAGCTATCATATACACTCATGCCTTGTACATTCATGATTTCCCTACTTGTGGTATGAGATATTTGTTCACTTGCTCACTTGTATATTTTTGGCACATTTTGGTTCTATGTCTTGCTTGTGTATATACCATGGTAGGCTAGCCATCTTATTCATGATAGCTTTGTGTTATCTTGTGTATTATATGCCATGCTTGCTTTTGTGCCCTTTTGTTTCCTAGTTTTGTTTTGCTAGGTGTCTTTGGTTGAGGGGGGAGTTGGGATTTTGCTATCCTTTTGAGGGGTAATTTTGTAGTTGATGTACAGTTGTAGTGTTAGGTTTGTTTTGCTTTGTGCATCATCTTGTATCATATTGCATTCATCATGTACACTATTGCACTTTGAGCTTCTTATTTATATTGATCACAATGAGACTATGCTCTGTTTAGTGTAACAATTACATGTTGGTGCTTATAGCTTGTGTTCTTTCTCGCTTAATTGATATATGTTATGAGCAAAGCTGTTTTTCATATGAACTTGCTTAACAACGATGAATCTTGCAAAATGTTCACCATTGAGATAGTTCCTAGCATGTTTAAGTTGTTGAGATCCTTTGTGCTTATCATGTATATGCTAGGTGACTATGTCTCATTCACTCGAGTTATATACTTGCTTAGATGACCACATGCTTTTATCTGCTAAAATCTAAAATCTAAGCTTGAGTGTATGGAAAAAGATCGAGATGGGTCCATACCGTCCCACATCCAAGTCTTGGGACTCCGCGCTCATTGCACTTGAGAGTTGAACCTGAGCTTGGTAGTGTTTGACCCGCACCATTGTCTTAAGCTTCGATTGCTCACACGCATAGGCTTGACATGGTTGATTAGTAAGGCTGACGGTTGTGGATAACCACTCGCAACATGCTTTTCCAATGCTTGTAATCGCCGCAACTCGATAACTTTAAAATTTGACAAGTGTTGGCTTTGTCTTTTTGCATGATGTATAAACGTTGCTTGGGGTAGTTAAACTTGATATACATGTGTAGCACTTGGTAGATTTCCAGCTTACTTGTACTATGTGCTATTCTTTGTGGTGGACACCTTTTCTCGAAATGCTTAAAACTGAATCAAAGTGCTTTCAAGCCATATTTCATATCTCTTGATCAGTTTGAGCACCGTGTTAAGCACTTGATTTTGTTGCCTTGACACTACCTAGAGCATCTTCTCATTTGGATTGCTATAAACTTGAAGCTCCCTCATTGCATTTTCATGCATTTCATAGCTTGATTCGTGCATTTGCCAACAAGGGGGAGAAAGATACAAAGACAGTGACTGCATTTGTCCAGGGGGAGTAGCACTTTGAGCTAGATGTGTTGAGCCTTTTGCCTCTGTCTTGAGGGTCTAGCTGTTTGTGTGTGAAAGTAATTGGTTTGGAGTTGTGCTAGTGGTGTTGAGCCTATTCTACCTCTTCTTGAGGACTAGCTGTTTGTTTAGCTTGGTTGTGTCGAGCCTTTTGCCCATGTCTTTGGGAACCAAGTTTTTGCTCCATGTTTGCTATCCAAAGAGGTTGTCTTAGCTTTTGTTCACCTGGATGTGCTTTTCTCCTATCTTATTCTGTCTTTGTGTTGAATGTTGACAATGCACTCATCAAGGGGGAGATTGCGAACACATGGTTGATTTAGGTCGCATGTGTTTAGTTTTGTGATGTAGTGATTGTCAACAGTCAACATTTTCCTTCTATTTTTATTTTATCTTTTATGCTTCGGCTATGTTCACCGCATACGTGGAGTGTGTCAAGACGTATCTCTTGGTTCGTGTTGTGCGTGTGTAGAGCTCGGAGATGGTAGCCGACGGCGAGGTGAAGGGGCCAAGGAGTACGTGCCGGGCCGATGGACCGCAGAGGTGAAGGACGGACGTGAGGCTTGGACTGAGGGACCGGATCGCCGGGTGGCTAGCCATGGTGGCTGACATCTGGGACATCGACGGATGCAAGAGGACGTGGCGGGACCGTGTCGATCGGGTCAAGACGGCGAAAGCGCGGCAGGCAGGCGGGAGCTCGGATGACTTGGCGACTGGGCGGTCAAGACGGCGATGACACGTGTCGAGGAGGTTTGGTGGTTTGTCCTCAAAACCATCGGCGCGGGTTTCGTGGTTTGGGCCTCAAAACCACGGGCGCGGGTTTCGCGGGTTTGGGCCTCAAAACCCGAGGTGTTCCGGTGGACGGAAGGACGGCACGTGGCGGCATCGGGGAGGTTGCGTGGATGCAAGGCTACCGATGAGGAGGCGCGGTGGCCGTCGGATCAAAAAATATCCAGAGTCGACCAAAATAGCCCTAGGGTTAGTGGTTTGGCTCATATGTATCGGAGGGCAAAATAGGGATGAGAAATAAGGACCATATATAGAGGATGGCAGCCATCCTCCCCTCTTTGCCTCTTCCATTTTCGTTTTTATTTTTCCCAATTTTAGGGTTCTTGTTTAGAGGTCCAAGAACATCAAATTGGTGACACTTTGTGGTGATTTTCGTTGGGAAGGGGAGCCCCAAATCTCCCTGTCGTCTCCGGGCATTTTGGATCAATTTCCTTCTCTTTTGCTGTGATTTTCGTTGGAAATTTTGGAGCTCGTGTGGTTTTGTTTTCTATTCGTGTTTGTTGTGCAGGCAGCTCCCAGGCGATCTCCATCGAGCAGATCGGCCAGGACCTGGCGGCCGAGTGTGGTGGGAGCAGCCGCTCCTCCTTGAGCTCGCGTGGGTGCCTCCTTGCACAAGCTGCTCCCTGCCATCGAGCAGGAGCAGGCTCGGCCACGCTCGGTCACGAGCACGGCCAGGAGCGGCTTCCTCTGCCCGGGGCATCTGCAGGCAGGAGGCGCCGAGCCGGCCATCCGTGTGCAGGTACAAGGCCGGACCTTCTCAGGTCAACGCCTGTCTCAGGCCACGCACGGTGCCTCTCCATCGATCCAGGGGCAGCAGCAGCGATTCGCCAGCAGGCATCAGGCAGGTAACAGCTTCGTGATCGGTGACAAGGTAAAGCAGTTCTAGTTCAGTACGTAATTCATTTTCTTGCACATGTGAATTATTTTTTTCTCTCAATCACGAGCTTGTCTTTGGAGCATTATTTTATATATCAATTGGTAGTTGTAGAATTCACGATATACAAGATTGTTGCTTGCTGGCTTGTTCGTATCTCTCGCTGCAGGTTTAGCACATATGCAGTTTTTGGATCAGCATGAGTAGCACTTGGATTTTTCTGTGATTTGGAGTTGGCCTTCGAGCCACTCGATTCTTCTCTTGCAGGGTAGCTAGGTTGAGTTCATTTGTGAAAATCCCAGCTTTTAATCAGCTCAATCTAGTTCTTTTTCTCTGCGCCCGCAAGGTGTTCGATGAAATGTCCGAGTAGCAGTTTCTTCCGTAGTTTCCTTGTTCGAGCTTCGATTTGCAATACGGTTTTGTCTAGTTACTCTCGTCACAAGTTGGCGTTGGTAATCTAGTTCGAGAGCCCGCTTCTTTTCGATAGAAGTTTGGAATCTCGTCTGTTTGTCTCTCTTGTGAGGTTGGGGGTTGAGCCGATGACCCAAATTTGAAAAGGAAAATCGAGGCTCCCATTCACCCCCTCTGGTCGCCGTTTCGGTCCTTCAATAAGAAACAACATGGATCTAAACCTAACACTATCTCCCTCTATTGCTATCTGCCGGCAGCGGGGTGGCGGCGATGCCCTTCAGTGCTATCTCGTTCTGAGTGCACCGTGACAGTAACAAACAAACCTATCCCCAAATATATATATGTGTATGTACATACCTTGGGCACACTGCACCGCAATCTTGAGGCGTTGCTGCCAAGTGAGAGGGTTTTCCTCTCCTGTAGCTCCTGTCAGCAAGAAATATTTTGCACTTATGGTCTCATGAAACATATTAGGATACATGGACGCATGGTTGCGGGGTAAACTGTTACAAACCTTTTCTCAGTTGATCTTTTAAGTTTCCTCCGTCCATGTATTAATAGACAAGGCCTAACTGCCCTTCGTCCTCACAGTAGCCCAATAATGACACCACATTCTTGTGGCGGCTACCGTCTAAGTGCTTAACCTGTTATTTCAACCAATCCTGTAAGCTTTGATGAATTATGAATAATACAGTGCTTACTAACCAAAATAATCACTCGCTCAGTCGCATAAATAGTGTACATCTCATTCTCCAATAAGTCTACTAATTGCATGTTTGACCAAATCTATATAAAATGCTAACATTTATATGCTACCGGATAAGTATCATTAGAATAATCGTGCTATATATTTTCATAGTAAAAAACTATTTGGAAATATAAATATTGACACTATTATTTGTAAACTTAGTCACTAAGGAATGGTATGAGTTTTACTAGAATCAAACATCGCTGGCTGGCTAGTGGAGAAATTTGGATAACAGAAAATTTGTCCAAGCAAATTTGCATGCATGCACACCTCTGCCAAAAATTGTTTATCCCACGACGATGATGAGGTGTCTGCTGGTGATCTCGCTCTCATCTTCACAGCAACAGGAGTTTCTACCCCCAAGAGCTTCCCAGAGAATACAGGGCCGAATCCTCCCTCACCAATTTTGTCCTTGAAATCGTCCGTGATAAGCTTCAGCTCCTCGTAACTGAAATGCTGAGGACGAGTAGGCAAGTGATGCCTGCTGTCCCCTATAGGTTCATGTTGTGAACCAGTAGGCATATCTGCAATGTTATCCGGGTCCTGATCGTTTTCCACAGCTAGTGTGATCTGACCACCTCCGATAGTCTCACCGCCACGAACAACATGGGGATTTAGCGGCGCTGGGTTTCAGATAAATCAAACTATATATAATTAAACTCAGTTATCGAAAAGTAGAGCATTAAAATCTACTATAAATGTAGTGCATAATGATTTTATGGCAATCCAAACGGTTTTGCATCTCGTCCAAAAGCATGGCGAAGACAACTGCTCAGCTGATAATCGTTTCTGTACTACAGCTTATATATACCTAGTCCTGTATAAAAAAGACGAGAGAGCATGTTCACCATGCCACACATTGCATGGCTCTAGGTGGTCCACAACGATGGTGTCACTATTGCAGAATTGACTATCACAGCTGGCCCATCACTAAATAGTGTTTGTCGGCCTATTATACTGCCGGTTTGTCACTAAAACCGGCAGTGATAGGAACTAACTAACAGTGATATTTGAGTCATTTGGTTCGTACTATTAGCCATGAACTGGCAATATTATTGGGTCAACATTGTTGGTTTTGGCTAAAACCGGCCGTCATTGTTGGTTTTTGGCTAAAACCGGCAGTGATAAGCTACACGAAAACTTTCATAACGTTCTCATATGATATTTAATGAAGGCAAACTTGATATCAAAGTTGTAGTACTTGACGAGATCTACAACATTTTAGCTTACACTTTTTTGTTTTAAGATTGTTTGGATGTCCAAATATGCATCATAAGATTTTATAGAGTTAATACCAAAGGAATCCACATGCTCTATAGTCAGAAGTGACTGTGTAGTGGTAGAAAAGGATCTTGGATGGAGAAACAATAAAAACAAAAGGCGTAGATCCCCAAAAAGTTTTGTAACTTTGTAGTTAACAACTTTTATTTGAAGTTATTTTGATGACAAAATATTTGATTCACAAGATTTTATAGAAGTTAATAGGAATCCATATGCTTTAGAGTCATATGTGAGTGTGTAGTGGTAGTTAAGTATGGCAGATGGAGAAGTGACCAAAACAAAAGTTATAGATCTCAGTAAAGTTATGCAACTTTGTAGTTGATAGCTTTTTCATTTGATATCATCTAACCAATGAAATTATGTTTGAATTCTCATATTTGAAATTTTATTCCTTTAAAGATCTTGGAACAAAAGTCGTAAGTATCAAAAAAGTTATGTACCTTTGTAGCTGATAACTTTTTTCATTTAAAATAATCTATCCAAGAAAAAATATAGCTGATTTTTCTCACATTTGAAATTCAAAATTTTTAAGAGACCTTGGATGGAGAATGACCAAGACCAAAGTTGTAGATCTCAAAAATTACAAAACTTTTTAGTTGACAACTTTTTCACTTGAATTCATTTAGGACACCAAATACTCATTTCAAATCAGATGAACATAAAAATTAAGGTGCAAAATATCCCAAATGGACACAAATATCTTTTGGGTGGAGTGGCTAAGGGACGAAGCGTGAAGCATGAGATTGTGGGTCTCTCCTAGTACTAAAAAATTACTATTTTTCCAGCCCTTTTTTCATCCCGGTTTTTGGTTTCCTAGGGACATCATCACTGGAAGTTCTAGTACAGGCAGTGATGAGCCGCGGACCATCAGTGCTGATTTGGTATTGCCCGATGAAATTCTGGCAGTGATCCCTTTTCTATTGTAATGTGTGAACGGGTCAATGTCAACCAAACATGAAAATAAGGTTAAATTTACCCAATCCCCACTCTGAGTTGCAAATATGTTCCTACAAGTTTGAAATTTGAATTTATTGCCAACATTTCTATCGGCCCTACTGCAATCTCATAGTTAGAGTTATTTGATTTGATGAACAAATTTACATGAATTTCAATCAGCATATTTGGTTACCTTCTATTCTGTTGATGAAGCAACCGGCAACTGCTGCTACAAGTATGACCACCGGTACTCCAAGTCCAAGTCCAAGTCCAAGTTCAAGTGCCAGTTCAGAGTTCTTGCGGTTTGGACTTACTGTACAAGTATTGTTTACACAAAGGAATGGATTGTTGTCGACCCTAGCGAACATAAAATTCTTGTTGTATTAGTATACGCCTGTGCCCCCAAATTGATAGAAAATTAAAGAGTATAAACCTATAGTCTTTCCTGACCAGCTGATCCAATATGAGAGACGTGCCTCCCTTCCAAAATAGCTCTATGTTTTGCGTTTTGTTCAGTTATATGTTAAAAAACTATACTCTCTGTATTCCAAATTATATGATGTTTTAGCTTTTCTAGATTCATAACTTTTGTTATGCACTTAGATATACACTATATCTAGATATATAGTAAAAGCAATGAATCTAGAAAAGCCAAAAGATCTTGTAATTTGGAATACAGGAGTAGAACTAAATTATATACATGCAATAGAGGTGATTATATGCACATAGTTGCTAGAGACAGGCATAGTGTTACTTACTCCAATCACGAATATAAATCCATCTAGGTTTCTCCCATTTCAAACATCTTGAAGCTTGACTGTGATGAGGGGGTCATATTCCCTCATTACATATGCGGATTAACCGTCATCACAGACATGTACACGTCTGAGAATTTTTAACTATGAAGAGGTCATCACATATGCGCTCTTACGACCCTTGATATTGCAACTTTATGAAGATTGTATTTATAATGTAATTGTGAATTTTATGAAGATTGTATTTACAACATAATTTTGAACTTGAATAAGTTGTTAATTATGAAAAATAATACCTTCGTAATATATACCTGCTTTTTCCATTTAAGATAATAGTTTTCACAGATATTGATAACAAAAGTTAAAAATTGACCTCACTAAAAAAAAGTTAAAATGGTTTCAGAAGTTAAAAAAGCATATATTAAATCAGCACAACCCTAGCTGAAATTATATTTGAGACTAGAGGAAGTAATTTGTATCCACTTCATGCAATTGGCTTCACGTTGGAAATTGCACAACAAATTCCATTATTCCTTGTTAGGATCATTAACTCAACTATTTCATATTGTCTGTGGGCCTCGTGGTATAAGCTATATGCATACGAAGGGAAGTGATTATTGCAAAATAAAGGGCGTATCGAAAATTCAAAAAAGAAATAAATAAGTAGCATTTTAGTTTAGTACACCCTCCGTATTTAAGCTAATTTATTATCATCTTTTGCCTTCGGTATTTTCATATAAAAATACAGTGGGGTATTATATTTAATGTGCTACATATGGTTTGACTCCAAACATGAAATTTGAGGTGGGACAATGTGAACCTTAGTGTCAATAATCCATCCTGAGCTTTCTGTAGCAGACTGTTAGGATTGATCCACTGAGATTGTTGCTTGACACGTCTCTAAAAACATGAAAAATATCGACATGAAAAGTGTCTTAAACCTTACATATATTATGTATCTAAGTCAATAAGCAGAAAACCTTACAACAATGTAAGTGATGGCACTCGACCTAGGAAGTCTGGTATTGGTCCTGAGAGATTATTGTGGGATAGATTCCTAGAAATAGCCAGCAAAATGGAAGCACTTTTAGATCAGTGATATGATTAATTCTTAATGCTCATCTGCAGCGGAAGGACAACTAAATTCAAGAATAGCATTTCCAATTTATTATTGGACGGGACAAAGCTTACATTATACATTGTATAAATTTGTTGTGCCTAGGGAGTGGTAGGCCTAAAACACAACACAAGTAGGAACAAAGAGGCAAAGATTTTCAGTTTCCATAGCCTCTCCTATGTATTAAGTTGTTATCTTTCATTTTAGTTGCTGGGAAAAAAAAGACTTGACATATTTGTTAAACCCAAGGTTTGGTCTATTAATTATTTAATCAGTAAGTACTAGTGCAAAGAAATTTTAATTGTTAAAACATGAAAAGTATACTGTGAAGAACATACAAGTGTTGGAGCAATATTATCTGACCAAACGAAGGATCAATCTCACCAATCAATCTACTGGATGGCAAATATCTGCAGGAAGGTGAAAACAAGCTATTAACCATCATTGCACAAACTTTAACCCCAGATTTGTTTTCATTCTTCTATTTAGCTATTACTTTGTAGTGCTAATTTAAAAAACACTTGGACCAAATATTACACGAATGATTTTATTTAAAACTCACAAGGCGATTATTCTCGGTGGACCATGGGAACTGTAACTGCAGTTGAGGCCATCCCATGTAAATTCTGCGGGGGAACATGGATCTCCATCCCAGTTTTTCTTCACAGAATACTTTGTCTGGATGCTCATCACCGCAGTGGCTGATCGAGAAAAATTCATGTTTAATGAAACACACTCCTCGATCAAAATGAACGAGTACTCCAAGCATGATAAAAACTATTGGTTGGCAAAGGCCATTGGTTAGGGGGCTCCCACCCGGGGTTCAAATCCTGGGTGCGACACATTATCCTGGATTTATTTTAGGATTTCTGGCGCTGCGTATTAAGTGGTAGGCGACGTCCCCGTCAAAAGCGAGGCGCCTGTGGTGACTTCGTGAACTTCAAGATTGCCGCTCAGTCCTTCAAGGTGCTCATAGGGGTAGGGTTTGCGTACGTGTGTTCATAGGGGTGAGTGTGCGTGCGTGTTGAGCGTCTGCGTTGTACTATGTAATCTCAAAAAAAAAAAAAAAAAAAAAAAAAAACAGAGGACAGAAATGGAATGTAAAAAAAGTTAATAAACTCGTTTGTCTACAATAGAAGAGATAATTTAGATACAGATTTACTTAGAAAATTTATCATAACAGTAGGTGGCTAGTTAAGTGCAAATTTAGGTTTACTTTAGATCATGTTCCTTAATAGCATATATGGATAATTTAAATTTAGAACATGTACGTGTTACTTTTTTGTTTTTTTTACACAATCACAGAGGTGGGTAGTTATTTAGAAAACTAAATCAATCCCATCATCATGATTATTGTATCACAAATTGAGGTTTAGCTGTTAAACTTAATGGTAGTAGAAGTGTATAATTTAGAAATATCTATAACTTACTTTATAGATATTAAATTAGTTTTCATAATAGCTTGTATTAATATTAACATGTGGATCTGATATATATATATATATATATATATATATATATATATATATATATTAGAATGGCTATGTTGAATAATTTATATACAATCTTAAAATGTGTTACTTTATATTATATTTTATTATGACATATATGGGTAATTTGAATGCGAACTGGTTTTGCATGTGTGCAATTTAGTTATAAAGGCAGGAGTTATTTTGAATTATTCTTCATAATGACAGAGGTGAGTATTTCATATGCAAATTTAGAGGATTATTTGGAGCTATCTTATTTTTATAATAGTAGAGGTGGGTAATTTATATAAAAACTACAGGATTATTTTAAATTATCTTTATAATAGTAGAGGTGGATAATTTTGATACAAAATATGGCTAACTTTATGTATCTTTGATAACGGTAGTGGTGGTACGTATTTTTATTAGACAGAGTAGATCCAACAACTCATTGGCGATGATGATTAAAATCAACCAAATTTAAGGCTAGATGTTTCTGATACAAAATATGGGCTTACTTTATGTATATTTCATAATGGTGTAGTGGTTTGTATTTTTATTAAATAGAGTAGATCCAACAACTCTCATTGGCGATGATGATTAAAGTCAACCAAATTTAAGGCTAGATGTTTTTGATTATTGTGAGAATTTTTAATTTATCCTCTTTCTAGCGCGTCCAGTGAGAATGAACATGGAGGTTGGAGTAGATCCAACGACTTATTGGCGATAATGATTAGAGTATACCAAATTAAAGGCTTGATGTTTCTTGTCATTATAAGAATTTCAATTATTTTTTTCTAGGGCATCTCGCAATGAGAATTAACAGACAGACTCCTCTGATCTTCTTAGTAATAGTAAGATACATACGACCGATTCATGTTCGATAACAAAGTGGAAAAAAGCTATATATCTAGCAAAAAGATTGGACGGAATCCAAGAGTTATAGTATGTACCGTCCGTAGAGCTGGTGGCAGTTTCATTCCGTGGCCGCAGCAAGTATATCTCCATGGCACTGATCAGAGGCGGAAGCTTCGAGCTGGATGTTGGCACAAGCGAGATGCTATGAGGGCCCGATCCTCGCGCACTGCCCCTGACAACCGTGGTCAGCATGTACGCTGGGCTGAATGCCGCGGCTAGCGTGACATTGTCCATAAGGATGTCGAACTGGCGTGCTGCATTGGCCTCGACCTCGGCAAAGTAGAGAAGAAGAAAGATGTTAGTGTTGGCGTCGACGTCCATGGACAAATCTGTGCTCCACACAATCTCCATTGTCGCTGTGGCATTCACCGGATTGGATGCGCTCAACATCACAGCAGATGGAACAGCGTAGGTGTCGTTGGGAGGGTTCTTGACTACTCCACTGGCTGAGTCAGGAACTGTCCAGGTTGAAACATATTGGTACCTCTGCCAAATCCTGTCGTAAGGATCGTCTGGGTACC
The DNA here is from genome assembly GCA_015847255.1 of Hyparrhenia diplandra. Taxonomy (NCBI): domain Eukaryota; kingdom Viridiplantae; phylum Streptophyta; class Magnoliopsida; order Poales; family Poaceae; genus Hyparrhenia; species Hyparrhenia diplandra. Next base: position 431,358 of record JADLZK010011183.1, on the reverse strand, counting down.
TTGTAAAATAAATTGGATATTAATCGACAAAAGCTTCTTCATGCATGCATACATAGTGTGTCACAGGATAATTCATAGGAGACACCAACGAAGAGCGTGCATGCATGTTCGATCAGTTCCAAGCAACTTTTGCTATATACATAATTGCATATATACCTGAAGTGCTGATAGTCTGTTCCAAAATGGTATCGATTGAAGCCAAAACCAACGGTGTCATCACGGAAGAAACTGAGCAAAACCAGAGACTGAGCCTCACTGGAGTCAGGGTAAAGGTCGGGGTGGAGCGGTCTCAAGTCTAGACCTGAGATGAAAGGGTTTCCCAGCCCTTTGTTCACCAGGCAAACTTGCAAGTAGTCGGCCCCAGAGGACAACACAAAGATTGTATCAAACACATAGGGCTTACTGCCATTGACGATGCGCACCGTGGCCCAGTAGTTCACCCCAATGTAGAGATCAAAGGTAGGGGGGCTGTTCAGTCTGTCATAGTTGCCGCAGCCAAAGACAGCCCTCACGTAGTACTTGCCACCAGGCTTCAATGACCTCAATGTGTAGCAGTTGCGCGTCCCGTTGGGGAAGAAGCGGACGGTGGCGTAGCGCCTCGCAAGATCCGTCTGCATGTTGTCCATGTTCACTAGGTGGATGAGGCCGGCATCCGTGAAGCCATTGTCGGCCACGTACTTTAGGCCTGTCTTGTCTTCTGGGTAATTCTGGGTGGCTGTGTATCCGCAGTCGATGTTGTAGAAGCCTGGCAAATTTAATTAATTGCCTAATTATTTGTTTTTACAATAAATAAGCAATCGATCTCTTTTGAAGCATCAATTCCCCGTAAGAAAGACAAAGTAGATCTCATGGCTAAGGGTTACATGAAATAAATTGAGTGAGAACAATTTCAATGTGTACGTTCACCACGAAAATATGGACCTCACGCTATCGATGGTGTGTGGCATGGCTGCTTGTTGAAGGTATTACTCCCTCTGTCCAAAGAATCAATTTCTGAAGCAAACATTTGTCCCTAAATAAGTTGATTTCTAGAGGACGACGCGGTCCACCGGACCATTTAATACTCCTCATATTCTTGCCTATTAATTGTCACTGCCTTCCATCTCCAATCATCTCATATTCTCTTACTGTCTATTAATTGTCACAGCCTCCCATCTCCAATCATCTTCAATTCTTGCATCCAGCACGTAACCCAAACATCGAATATTGTTAAACTTAATTAAGGGTAATATGGCCATTTCATAGCTATTCTAATCGGTCTAAAACTTGCTACAAATTAATCCTTTCAAAGACGGAGGGAGTAGATACTTATGTTGATTTCTCGTGCACTTCATTATAACTGAGTAACTTAAAATTCCTTCCTAATATGGGGGATGGAACATTTTTTAAGTCATACTAAGCAAATGGAGAGGTCGTATATTGATAAAATACTTAGGCCACCTTTGAAACCAAGGAAGAATAGACGAGGCATCTAGAGGACTTGAATCCTATATGATAACTTTTCTTTTGAGGAAATAGGAGGGGCTCAAGAGCCCATATTGAAAATTTTATTAAAGAAAAAGGGTACGAAGATTGTTACAAAGATGAACAAAACTAAAAGAACCGGGGGCGGCGGTGGCAAAGGGGGGATCACACAAGTTGCAGTAGAAACAATTTGGGATTTTTTTTTCTTGGCTCTCCACAAAAAGAACAAGACCCCTCAAACTACTCTTAAATATTCACATGTATGTACTCATGTATGTAGATAAGAGATCCAAAGGAAATGCGCAATTAAACCTTTACTAATATCAAATAAATCCGTGCTTGTTCATTACAGACACTAATAGATTCTATTGATCAAAGTCTACAACAACAGTCAAACTGACATAGAACAGAGTTTGTAAGCTTATTACCATTAATATCTTGTTGACCATGAAAACCATGGAAGCACAAACTCGACGCAACCAGCAGTAGAATAAAATAAGCTTGGCAGCCCATTCGTCAACTCTGTTGCTATGATCTTCGTTCCTGCTTGTCTCGTCGTCCACATATATATGGCCCTATCGGACCATCCATATAAGAACGAACCAAAGCAAACTAGTACTGTCGTGAGATGGTTGCACCGGCTACCGGATATATATATAGTAATCTGTGCATAGTACTTGTCGTCACCATTTGCATTATTACAATTATTATATGTTAATTATGTACGTGACACCGTTCAACGGTTATTGCAATGCGAAACACACGACATAACCTAGGACTGTGTGTGAGGTCATTATTGACGGCACCGAAATAGAAAGTTGCGTGCGTATAGCTTGGTTACGTCACTATTAACTGCACCGAAATTGCCAAATCAAACCGAGCCAAAGGCAAGATAGGACAACAAAGGACTAACTTATCAGGAATTGTTTAATGTTTTCACAGTATATGTCCAAGCTCAAAAACAAATTCCGGAGTCTTGCTTAATACGGAGTTAATGATTATATGTTAAACCTACCACAACAACAAGAGTCGCATCGAAAACAGGCATGGGTTGTCTCACGGTCAGACGGTCAGGATGTAGCCATAAATCTTCCGTGGTACAATGTGGAGTCGAGCCTAATTTGTGATTTTTTTGTGTGTGTGTGCGTGTCTGGTGGAGTCTAATTGTGTAGCCTAGGCCGACCCTGTAAAGCCAAAACATTCCAAAGCCAAATCGCACGGCAATGCTAATTTGTTGGGCGCTACGGCCCAAGTTGTTATATTTTATATCTTTGATGAAATTACTAAGTCGGTAAACAAAACATCGTTTATTATTTTGCACTTGGTGTCCAGCGATCCCGTTGGTTTGGTCGACTAATAGATTGGGAATTCCTTTGCCAAAAAAATAATAATAATAATAATAAAAAAAAAAAAAACGTTCTCTACATGATTTTTTTCCTGAAATTTATTTTTACATCTTTCCTATACGTCTGTCGCAAGATTTATATCTTCAATCTTTGGCGACACGCGTCCGCTTGCGCAGAGGCAACACGGCGGAGGCCACTCGAGGGCCTGTTGTCAGGTCCGATATCTTGTTGGGTCGTCGTTGTTATCGGGTTTGCTTGTTCTTTTTGGGCCCGCTACTCTCTATCTCTCCCTCCCACTCTCTCTCCTCTTCCAGTCCCAGATGTTCCTCCATGGCGGCACTGCCGCATCCCCTTGCCTCCCTCCATCCTCGGCCATCCGCGCCTTCGCGGGAGCCTCCCCTCTAACCGCCGCCCTCCATGCCGACTCCCTCCGGCTCAAAAGGCACTCCTACGCCCGCGACGCGGTCTAGGACGCACTCCAGCGGTGCGTGCCGAATGTGCCCGACTGCCCCATCCCCATTGTGCTCATTCATTTCCACCTCCCCGCCTTCCTTGTGTTGCTCTCCTCCTCCGTTGATTTCGTCGGCGCTCTTACTCAGACCCACTCCCGAGGTGATTTCGTCGGCGGCAGTGGCTAGGGTTCCGCTGAACTCGTCCTTCTCCGTCGATGACTCGCGTAGTTGATTCGATTTTGTGGTTGTGTTGTTGTAGCTTTATGTGGATATGTACTGACTGAAGTTGTTTCACCCTGGTGGTTCGAGAGGCAAATCGGTGGTGACCTCGCTACCCTGCGTTGTCCCCGTCTCTCTTCGTCGCCGTTGTGTGGAGGTCCTGCATGCAGAGGAGAGGGAGGCGCCTTCTTCAAGTTGTCGTATATAGCTGGTGCTGCAGTCGATCACTCCCTCCGTCCGCCTCGCTTCCGTCGCACGCCAGGGCGCATGGCTTTTCGCTCCGCTTCCCCACCCCACCTCAGGTAACTCTCGTCGCTCCCCACTCTTCTTGTGGCGCTGCTGCTGTAACACCCTAGGTGTTAAGCACCTTGCTGAAAGCATGATCATTTGCATAGCATAATCATCATTCCATGCATAATCATGTTACTAGTGACATTCACTTTAATTTGCCTTCATTCCATGCTTGTTTGATCAAGCTACTTTAGGATCTTAGCTCTAATGTGGTTTTGAACCTAGATTGTGCTTAGATATGTTTTTGACATAATTTAGGACCATGTTTGAGCTTGAGTTTCAATTTAGAAAATTTTTATAAATCTGCCCTAGAGCTTCAAACCTCTTTGAGTCATTTTGAAACTCCTTTCAAAAGTGCATGATAGAGTTGTTTCTAGCAAAAGTTTTCTATAGATGAAGTGTAGTACTTTTTATATAGATCAAAAAGTCCTTTATGAGTTTCTTGTGAAAAGGTTTGCAAGTGGTTCAAATAGTGCCCAACAGTTTGGGTCAAATTTGATTTGAATTCAAACTCTGTTTTTGAGTGGATGATGATGACCTTGCTGTTTTTAATTTTTATCTCCTAATCTAGGCCGATTTAGAAAAAGTTCATATTGAGTGTTTTGTAGCTTATGAAATTCTCTACAAAATCGCTGTTTTGAGTTTTTTCCAAATTCCGCACGAATCTCGATGTACAGAGCAAAAACCGAGGCTGACTCAGAAAACAGGGGAGAGGGACTTATCGGCCACAGTCAGGGCCGACAAGCGCGCGCGCGACGTGGCCACCCTATCCGCCGCCGATGTATGGCCCGGTGAGGCCGCCCGCTCGTCCCTCGCCTTAAAAACCGTGCCCAGACGCTGCCCCCAACCCTAACGCCACCCGCTCTTCACGCCCAGAAACGCGCCACCGAGCTCACTCCGCCGCCGACGCGTTCCACCGCCACTAGCCCGCCAAATCTCGCCAAAACGAATCGCTAGCTCCGCCATGAGCCTCTACCTAAAGCCATCGTCGAAAGGAGGTAAAAGTCGGGGTAAGGACCCCATTTCCACCTTCCCGACCGCTCGCGGCGAGTCCGCCATGGCCGCCGTCGAAAGCAAGCTTCGTGTTCGAGCCGTTTAGGTCGCGTTTAAGTCCTTCTTTCGCGTGTTCTAGCTTCGCCTAGGTGTGTTTGAGCTTCAAGCTAGATGGTTGAGTGGATCTCGGCGTCATTTCGTTGGGACACGCCCGTCGCCGCCGCTGTGCCCATGATCGCCGCCGTGCATGCGTCCGTCTTGTCGCCGTCGTTTAGCCGTTGAGCCCAAAACCTGCTTGCATGTCTTAGTTAAGTGTCGTAGAGTCGAGAACGAGGTTTGGTTTTGCTCGGTCGAGCACCGGCACGGCCGGACCGCTGCCGTCAGCGCGCCGTGAGCCGTCGTCGTCGTTTCCGTCCATTCCGGTGCAAACCAAGGGCACCAATGAGTCCGTCTCGTCGAGTAGATTCTCTTGGACTAGCTGGTTGCGTGGTTTGGTCATCGCCGGCGAAGATCCGCCGCACCCGCCGCCGTGTGCTCTGCTCCGTGTGTCGGCGACACGTAAGGTCGAGATGGGGACTAGAGGGGGGGAATAGTCCTTTCTAAAACTAATTACGCCGGCTAAACAAATATGATGCGGAATTAAAACTATTCGTTTAGCCAAGACTTCACCCCTCTAGCTAAGACTCTAAATCACCTCATAAAAAAGATCCTACACAAAGCAAATGAGGTGATAAGCCTAGCTCGAGCTCCTAACCGTTTCTATTGCAAGGTCACACAAACCTATGCACTAGTACTTCAAACAAGGGTGAGCTCCTACACAATTCTAATGAGCAAAAGCACAAAGCCAAACCTAAGCTCACTAGATGCACTAAGGACAAGGCGACACACGCCTAACCCAAAGGCTCAAATTACTTAGCTACACAAACTAAGCAAAGCAACTAACAAGCTACACAAGCTAGTAATTGCAAGAGCTACTCCACAGGCACAAGCACAAGGTATATATGAATGTAAATACAAAGCTTGTGATTTGGAGAATGCAAACCACCGAGAAGAGTAGACAAGTTGACACCGGTGATTTTTACCGAGGTATCGGGAAGCTTGCCAACTTCCCCCTACTCCTCGTTGTGTCGACCAACACCTTGGGTGGTTCCTTTGGTGTTTCACCTAGATGGTTCTTCGATGTGATTCTCCGATCACTTGCCCCTCAAGGCACGCCCGCAAGGGCACACCGCAAGACACCACTCTCAAGGCACCGCAAGACACCACACGCACAAGGGAGGTACTCACCGACACGCTCTAGTAGTGTCGCTCTTCGCGATCCCCGCGAGGTGAGCACGAACCTCTCACAAATCCTCCTTCGGAGCACCGCACAAGCTTCCTTGCGTGCTTCACGAAGTCTCTTGCCACCAAGCCGTCTAGGAGGTGTCAACCTCCAAGAGCAACAAGCACACCGGCTTGCAACACGATCACCTAGTGCCACGAATCTACGATCTCTCAACGCGAATGCACTAGAATCACTCCTCACTTTGATTTGGATGAACTCTATCAATCACAAGTGAGTGGGAGGGCTCTCAAGCACTCTCAAGCATGGACACAAAGTCCCCAAGGTGCTAAGCACCAGCCATGGCCGAACACACCTTCTATTTATAGCCCCCAAGCCAAATAGAGCCGTTGGTGCTTCAAACCACGGTTTCTGCGAGTTGACCGGACGCACCGACCGGACTCACCAGCGAGTCCGGTCGTGAGTCTGTCACAATCCGGTCACAACCGACACGCCGGGCCCATGGCTGGCACCCACCTCCATGCGTCCGGTCGACGCTTCGGTCGAAAGCACCGGAAGCTTCGGTCCCAGGGTCCGATCCCCTGCGTCCGGCGAAATCCGGCCTGCGGGGCTCTCGCGACGCACCCACCGGAGGCGTCCGGTCGGGCTGCAACGTGCTTCCTGGTCGGTGCGTCCGGTCACCATTTTCCAAATAAAAACTTCACGAAACACCGACACCTTTGCTTTGACATGCTACCCATCAAATATACCAAACTTGAGTACGAGGGATAGCATGTTTTCACCACCAACTTGCATCCGGCGCGCGAGAGAAAATATGCATCTCATTTTCTCGAAAGCGCGAAATCCCGCCTCACAAGCTTCGGCGGGGGATGAGCGGTTCCCAAAACCCAACTCAACTCTGCAATCACCGCCGCCTTTGTAAATGTGCCAACACCACCAAGTATACATCACCATGTGCAAGTGTGTTAGCATTTTCACAATCATTTCAAAGGACGGGTTAGCTCTTAGCACGCCACTTTCGATCCTAACACATCGCAAAGTTAGATCGCTCAAGTGGCACTAGATGACCGATATGCAAACAAGTTTTCCCCTCTTGATAGTACGGCCATCTATCCTAAACCCGGTCATAAACTTCTCTAAACTCCAATGACCGGCGAAATGAAATACCCTATAGGTTATACCTTTGCCTTGCGCATTTCCATTCCGCTCCATCTCCAAGTGCCGATGCAACACATGCACCAACACAATCACGAATGATATGATCCACTTCATATCATCACATGACCTTCTTGGTCCATCGATCTTGACCTTACTTGCTCTTCACCGTTGCGTCGGTCCGTCGGGCGCCAAGTCTTGCCCAAGCTTCACCGCCTCGCGGTCCATTGCTTCACTGCCTTGACTTGCCCTTCACACTTGCAACCGGTCCATCAAGCCAAGCCTTGTCTTGATCTTCACTGCCTTGGTCACATGACTCCATGTCATGTCTCATATGCAATAAAGCTCCTTCATTGCGTCATCTCTTGTGAACTAATCTCCTGTATTATTATCTCAATCACACATTATTAGTTCACCTAATGTTGTCACTCAATTACCAAAAACCACAAGGGATCTTTCAACACGCGGGCCCCGCGCGATTTTCTTTTTTCTTTTATCCTTTACGTTTTTCAGTTTTGTTTGAAAAGCTTAGAAAATTCATAACTTGGTCATTTTGAGGTGTTTCTGAGTGAGACATATTTTGTCATGCTTGTTAGATGATAACCTACAGTATAAAAATATGAAACCCTATTTTCTGATAACTTGTATATAGAGTTTTATTTTTGGCCATAAATGCATGGAAAATGAGAAAATCCATATCTTTTAATTGGTACAAGATAAAAATATGCTTCCAAAGACAAAATGTTCTTGGTTTTGTGAGTAGAATCCATGAAAAATATAAGGCATGGTATGTTCTGTAGAAGAAATATGATTTTCTATTTATGTGCTATTTTCAATGTGATCTTTGGAAATTCATAGAAAAATAAATACTAGGGTGTTGGATGTGAGACTTGGCATGTTTGCTTTTGATAGGTTTTAGAAGCTTATCATACTCAGAAATCTATTGTCTAACACTTTTCATAATACAAAGTATTTTCATGCATAGATTTAGTGCCAGCTTGTCATTTTTGCGTAGGGCTGTATGTGCATGACCTTGCCATGAAAGTTTTATGGTAGCTGTTGTAGGTCAGTAAGATGCTCTGGTAATTTTTGTAGAATTTTCTCAAGTAGTTATGTATTTACCATATTTATGTGGCATAGAAAATAGCCTAGAAATGCATGTTTATATTATGGTAATGTGTTTTGGTTGGGTTACTAAGTGTTTCTAGCATGAATAGGACCTTCTGGTATGCTTGCTCTGGTAGTTTAAGATGTTTGGTCAATTTATTATTCCTAGCATGTATATATATATTATAGTGTGCATGTGTAGTGATTAATAGGGCATATCATTTTATGTGCTTTAATTTACCTTTTGGCTTATTCAGTAGATTTATTTGGTAGATAATGACTTGGTTTACCTGCTGGTCAAGTTTGATAAGGTTTGCATGAGTAGTTTGCAAATTATGGTGGTTGTATGTGATGAATTGAGTTAGAAACAGAGCCTCTGGTTTCTCTATTTTTGAGGCTATTAATGTTAGAATTAGGTCAGAGTGATATGGAATGTTTTGTAGGAAATTTCGTTAGCTTTCCATAGAGTATTTGTTCACTGAATTTGGAGTTGTAGAACTATCTATAGGACTGCTTTTAGTGACAAAGATGTCTAGTTGCCATTTCTAGTGATTAGTGAGTTAGGGTGCTTGCTAGATGTAGGTTAGTAGGGTTTCTTGTGTAGATTTAATTGTGTTTCTACGGAAGAGATATCCACTTACTAATAGAATGCATCATGAAACATTCATTCATCATACAAGTCCTATTTCATGCAAGTCTTTAATTACTTAATTGTAACCATTTCTTTTCTCCATCATATGCATCATCTCAGGATCGGGAGAGGTGATAGAGGAGCTGATCGAGGAGTAGACCAGGCATCTTCACCACCTCGGAGTCCCGCCGTAAGAGGTCACCAGAGGAGAAGAGTCGACCGTCGAGCTTCCTGAGTGCCCGGAGCACGTGCCTGTTACGTTCCTGCGAGGCAAGCCCCGGAGCATTCTGCCTTTCCTATTCTTCCAAATTAATTTGACTTGAGTCTTTTTATGTTTTATGCATTAAGTTTAGGAAAATGATTGAAACCGTTGATGCATTGAGATCCTTGTTGAAAGTTGCCCTATCCTCGTAGAGGTCTAGGTTAATGCTCGGTATCATGATTGCAGTGAGACAAAGTGATTCCGCTCACTTGAGAAAATGTTGGGAACAATCACATGGGTGATTGTCAAGTCTCTTTAGCCGATACTTGGTTAATGAAACATGTGAGATTGGATGGATATTGTGGTCCTTCCATCCAGTCAATTAAGGACTTATTCTTTGTTGGAATGTGGTCGGAAGTTGAACGTTACCTATCATATAGTAGGCTCCGCCGGGTCGTGAGCCACGAAGCTCGTGGGAATGTTAAGGGCCGGCTTTGCACGCTGTATCGCTCCTCCTTTGGCGTGGTAGGTTGGGATTGATTGGGGGCAAGCAGATGCGCACGAAGCGTCGTCTTCGTTGCTGCGCTCACTTGGTGGCCCGAGAAGGAGGGGGTAGCCAGCCAGGACCGAGACTTTACGTCCCCTAATGTCCCGGGAGTGATTGAGTCTGCCTTTGCAAAGTAGATCTGGTTTATTTCAGGGTATTCGCCAGCTGGTTTGTCAAATCGATTCGAATCGCCATCTCTCCTAGTCAGTGAGAACCCGGGTTGCGTCCACGACATCGTAGTCTTAATTATTACAATATATGTTATATTATCATGTTGTTGTTGTTCTAATAATGATCAAGTTACTTATGCTGTTATTTACCTTACTGAGCAATGATTAATCTTGACTATACAGGATTTATGGTTATGTAAGAATAATAACCTTTTTAACTTGGAAAAAAACAAGTAGCATGCATAGGCTCACTAACCAACCTTATTTTGGGAAAGTAAATGCGAGTCTGAACCCCAGATAAAGCCTAGCATACTCCTTGGAGTCTTTTATTTTACTTTGGTCGGGTAAGTCTAGCTGAGTATTTTATACTCAGGGTTTTATTCCCGTTGTTGCAGGTGAGCATTTGTACCATGGGTACTGTAAGACTTGTTTGTTTCCTGTCGATGAAGAGTAAGGCCAGGGCAAGGCAATTCCATATCCCTGTCTCATGCTGTTGCAGGGTTGACTATCTACTGGCACTATCTTATCTTTGTTTTCGCTAAAGACTATTTGGTTTTCTAAAACTACTGCTTCCGTACTTGAACCTGAGTTTGTAATAATTTATACATCGCACTCTGATAATTAATATATGTCGAATTTGGTTTGAAATACCTGCGGATTTTACTACCGAGCTCAACGATCCTGTTGTGTTGTTGATGAGTTTGAAATCACTCTGAGATTTCCGGAATACCGGGTTTATATGGACTCAAGTGTAGATTGCGATTGCTTCGGTAATTGCGAATTATACTTGATTTCTTATAAATTGGTCGGCTTTGTCACAGCTGCCCTCCTTGAATCGAGCGAGGTTTAGTTTGGGAAGGTCTGGGGCTTTGCTTGCTCGGTCGAATTGGGAACAACCGGCCTAGCGCTTGACGCAGGATGGGATTTTCTAGATTCTGATTGATTGATTCACATATGCTTCTTCGTTTAAAAAATCACGGGGGGTATCTACGTGTGGGGGCAGCTTTGCGCCTAGTTGAACTGGTGGTGTTTGTTTTCTTCGAAAGTGTGCATTGGCACGTACTACATTAAGAGAAGTTAGAAATTACACATGATCCGCAAGTAATCCATAGATTCTTGACGAATCACACACAAGTACAACACAAACAGCAGAAGAAACGCTGGGGTGAGGGGTGGGGCGGACCCTCCAACTAACAACCCCGACAGCTGAACCTATTACAACTAAGAACTCAACACCTAGGTAGCTAGCAGCGATCGAGCCGTAGATAACAAGAGCTCGACGGTAAAGCATCCATCCAGACCATCCTCGGCAAATAAGACCGGCCGAAAGACGACGACCACCTCGGCGACGAAGAGTCTGCCGAAAACGACCGCGACCCGGTGGCACACGCACACCGGAAATGCAAGTCGAAACGACATGGCGGAAAAGCATCCGCCCGAGCAGCAAAAGAACACCACGACGCCAAGCATCCGCCGGAGATGACCGCGACCGGGTGGCGTGACGCCAAGACCGAAATGCTTGCTCGTAGAAGACAACCTACCTGAAGATACATGGCGGAAAAGCATCCGCCCAACAACGAAGAGTACCTCGGCAAAGCCGTCCACACGGAAACGACCGCGACTACGGCCGCAACAAACACTAGCTAGAAACACCCGGTGAGGTGAAACCTGAAGCGCAGATAGGAGCAGCAAGACGACCAGAGTGACCAAGCTGGGGTAGCGACGGGCGAGGAGAGGAACATGAGGCCCAGGGACGACGCCTTCAAGAAGGATGCGGCGCCAAAAGCCGTCGCCGTTGTCCGCCCGACCACGTCGGGCTGAGCTTTCGCCCGGGGCTCCATGCATCCAAGGCGCGTAGAGTGCGAGGGAGACGGCGCCATCCACACCACCATGGCTTCGATGACGCACCGCCATAGCGACGCCCACACCACCACGGTGCGAGAGGCGACCACGGCTAGCCACTGCCCGGGAACCGAAGCTCTACCGCGACGCCATCAACCACGAGCCGCCGGACCGTTTCCCGACACGGGGCCGCCAGGGAGCGAGTAGTCTCGGGGCTGCGTTGGGCGAGTCCAACGAGGCTACACCGGTGGGTGGGGCACCTCCTCCCCGTCACCATGCGCGCCAAGAAGCCCCGCCGCAACCTAGACCGCGACGAAGGTGGGCGTGCAGTGACGCATCGAACCGTGATACCGGGTCGCGCCCGTGGGCTGCCGCCGTCTTGGCGCACGCCGCGATCGACGGTGGTGTCGGACCGCTTGCACAAAGACGTGCCGACCGCCGTCGCCGACGAAGGCAAGCCCCCGCAGCCACCGCGGGCCATGACGACGCACCATCCACCGCTGCAGTGGTCGGGTCGGCCGGGCGCAAACCCCACCCCGGCGGATCCGACCGGGAGGCCTAGGAGGGGCCATGGGCGGCGGAGGGCCCAGCCCGCCGGACGCAAGGCGCCGCCACCGAGACGGCAGGCGGGGCACCACCGCATCCGTGGTCGAAAGGCCCAAATCGGGGTTGCCCTCGCCCGATCTACATGCCGGATGCCGGGACGGCGGTGGAGGCAATCACCGCTGCCGTCGCCGGGAGGAGGGTTGGAGGGAGAGGGAGCGGTGGGGGAAGGGGAGGACGCGGCGGCGCAGCGCCGTTCTCGACTGCCGCCGCTGGCACGTCGCCACGGCGAGGAATGCGCGACGGCGGCCGGAGTGATGCCGGCGGGAGCTGGAGCTGGCGGGCGGCGCCCTCCAGTCGCCCTCGCGGAGGGCGCCCGAGCCGTTGGGGAAGAAGCGATGTTTTCAGTATTCGTAGAGCATTTCGATCGCACTCCGTAACTGGTGGTGTTTGTGGATGCCTGAATGGTTTCTGTTATTTCTGCTCACACATGACAGCTTGGAGTAGATGTGTATGCCTGGTGCTGGATTTAACTTTCAATATTCAAGACATTAGCGCTAGTTTTTGTGAGACATTCATTGCTCAGGGTAATGAAGTACGTCAATTTGATTCTGTGTATCTCTGAACTGAACCTCGATCGGTTTATTTGCATGTTACCCCCAATAGCAGGCGTAGGTTGATGCCGAGGAGCCTATGGTAATCTGGACGCATCTCCCTGGGCAGCGAAGGAGGAGGAGGCGGTGGCGTGTCCCTGCGGCCCTGCTTCTCTCTATCAGTTCTGGTGCTAGCTGTTTAGTTGTTTCTTGTATTGCTCTGAAATATCTGAAACATTCTCCAAAAGTAGTGCAACCTTCCTCCATGTTGTTGTTTAGTTGTTTCCTCTATTGCTCTGAAATATCGAACCATTATCCAAAAACTAAAACAGCCTTGCTCCATGTATGCTTCAGTAAACTAATTCAGAGAGCAGTGTCAGCTCATTTTCAGTTTCAGCTGTGCTTTCTTTTGTTTGCCATGATGTGATTCATTTTTTTCTCTCTTTTGCATCTGTTCTGTTGTAGTGTGCTCTGTCGATTGACATTTTTTAACAGTAGCAACAATTGAAGCATGCATGGCATTCCATGGATGACCTGAGCACTACCAATGTCCTCCTTTCCTGTTGTGCATACACAGGGTTGCCCTGTTCAGGGTTATTGTATTTTATATAGCCCATGGCATTTGTTCCGAGGCTAACTCCTAACTCCTGTATACACAGAGCAATCCTTGCTATCATTAGGGACTGCCAATCTTCAAGTCATTTTGTCTTGTGCGTCACACATTTATTTCATCATATGCAGAGCCCGTGCTGAAGGCATGTGGGATTACAATTGCTAGAAGTTTCACATGAGTTGATGGCAGGGTATTGCAGCCCCCCAAGGTTGGTCATTACTGTAATACTGTTTATACTATATCGTTTCTCATATATTGTCTTTATGTAATTTTGAAGGCATAAATTTTATGACTGTCTTTAAATTCAGCTTAATGCTAGGAATGGTGAAGACATTTTACACGTAATGGCAGCTGGAACTTCAACAATAAGGTCAGCATCTGTTAGCTTGCGGTTAATTGGTGTCGTTTTTGAGTCTATTAGTTTGCCCTAACATGAGAAACAATGTGCTGCATTCATAACTCCTCAAACAATGTTCTGTATTCATAACCCCACACTAAAGCAACTATGTTCTGAAATGAGAAATGTCATGACAGACATGTCGGCGCCTATAAGAACAACATACTATTAAATTTTCTTGTGCTCTTTTTTGCTAATAAAGTCTAATGTTGGTGAGAGCCATACAAATAAAACATTCGGTTCCACAATTACAATCACCAATAATATAAATTGCGGTTATTGGGCACTGGAATTGTAGTTCTCAGTATATGCAATTGTGAGTGTGAACATAATTAATTTAACCATGTAACATCTTGTTCATTATATAATATATAAATTATATAAATTAACTGGCCACTCAAACTGACTACATGATCCTTCCTAATTGATCAATTTTGCTTCCATTTGTTCCTGGTTTTCTAAATTCCATTAGCCGAGGGACGGTGCCGCAGAGCACAACCACCATGGGGGGTGCCCACCCGGTGCACACGACGAGGATGTGGTGGCATCGGCGCAAGACCATGCGAGTGCCCTTGTAGGGCCGCCTTGCTCCACAGCCAGCAATGAGAGTCGATGCACCAGCGTCTCAGCCCCACGGTGCCGAGCTTGGTGCTGGCACGAACACGTCGGGCAGCATCATCGGGGACTCAATGTCGATGCCGGCCAGTTCTAGCTTGTTGTGAGTCGCCGTCGGCCGGCGTGGTCCAGGAGAACGGCGCCCAAACTCCACTGCCCCGTTCCGCCAGAGCTTGCGGGTCTTTGCTTCAAAGCGCTTGCACACGGCCACGGCGCTCGGTGTCGCTCCCCCGTTCCGCTGCCTGCGTTGTCGAGTACCAGACCATCGAGCAAAAGACATGCAAGCGCGCGATGCGCCCGTTGGTGTGCGAGGGAGACCTTCGTCGGCGCACAAGCCTTCATTCATTGAGGTGTCTCGCCCCCGGACGGAGGTCGCTAACGCAAGTTGCGATCGGCATCGAGATGTCATGTGGCACCATATGAGGCACCCACGTCGCCATCGCCTCGTGTGCAGCCGGCGGCAATTGCCGTGCTGCCGGGCCGCCGGGCTCGCATGGCCCAAAGAGGGACAAGTCGTCTACCACCACCTCTGGCTCCGGTGGTCACCAAGGCCAACGGCGGTGGCACCGGAGGAAACCAGCATGGGACATCACCATTAGGCGAGTCCACAACGTTGTTTACATTTGTTCATGCGGGCTACTTCCACCCGACCTGTTGGGGTTGGAGCCCCGCGTGAGAGCATGGTGCCACACGCGTGGGTCGACCCAATGCTGGAGGAGCTCGTCGTCTCACACCAGCTAGGACGCTCGACACGGGGACTGTTTGGCCAGGTGTGTCGATGGCGAGGTAAGTACTGGGGACATCGTGTAGACCAGACCGGCCGTCGCCACGGTCGGACCCCAGTGGTCCGCCATGAATTTGAGTGCCCAGGCCTGGCTATGGTTGTGGCCGTGATGGTTGCACCGACGGCGTCCGGCCACTCGATGCCGCCCTCGACGACTAGTTTGCCGTCGTCGGATGACGAAGCTGCTCCCGTGGCTCTATGGCTGAGCGAGCCACGGCGCAAAGTGCCCCCGCCATCGACGGTCGCCCGAGCTTCCCTCCCACGACGATGATGATGAGCGTGTAATGTTGTCGGTCCAGGAGGAGCTAGAGGCTAGCCTATGCAACCCCCTCCCCCCAACACTCCTTTGGCTAGGCCGGGGCTACGCCGCTCGCCGCGCCGGTGTCGGTTCATTCTCTACGGAGGAGTGAACACATTGTAGCTAAACCGCGTGCCCCTAATGCAACGGTTCAAGTACAGAAGTTCTTTGCTTTTCGTAAGCTTGGCGAGAAGGTCAAGGATGATGTCGTGGATTCAGAAATTGAGCAGAAATTCATGGTTGCGTTTGGGGGCAAGATGATTGAAAGAAAGAAGAGTTGTTTCCAGGCCCCGCTAGCTGGTGGGTGGGATCTTTCCGCCATGGATCTCAACATGGCCGGGATTGAAGAAGAAGAGGCCTGCTAGTTAGGGGCTTAATCTCTTTATTTCTTTCTTGTAGAAAGTTTTCTCCAATGTAATCGCTCTTGTAAGATCCAAGAGAAGTAGGGGTGGTGATCCGGGTAATCGTCATGTTACCGGATCCACCATGGTTTGCAACACTATGGGGCATTCTTCTTCCTTGTCGTTTCTACCTGACGAACAACAACAACAACAACAACAACAACAACAACAACATAGCCATTAGTCCCAAGCTAGTTGGGGTAGGCTAGAGATGAAACCCATATGAAACAATACAAAAGAACGTTAAAAGGCACAAGACAAAAGGATAAAGATAGGCCGGGTAGATAGAAAAGGAAACAAAGTCATGGTTCAGGCACATTGATAGCTAGCCTCCAAGCGCTCCTGTCCAAAGCTAAATCCTTGGAGATATTTCACTCCTTAAGATCTCTCTTAACCGCCTCGTCCCAAGTCAGTCTAGGTCGACCTCTACCTCTCTTTACATTATCTACCCGCTCTAGAACTCCACTACGCACCGGCGCCTCGGGAGGCCTCCGTTGAACATGTCCAAACCATCTCAACCGATGTTGAATCAATTTCTCCTCGATAGAGCCACCCCCGACCCTATCCCGAATATCTTCAATCCGAACTCTATCCTTTCTAGTATGCCCGCAAAACCAACGCAACATACGCATCTCGGTCCACGCTTAGCTGCTGGACATGTCACCCTTTTGTAGGCCAACATTCAGCACCATATAGCATCGCCGGGCGAATCGCTGTCCTATAGAACTTCCCTTTTAGCTTTTGTGGCACCCTCTTGTCACATAGGATGCCAGAAGCTTGACGCCACTTTAGCCAAACTGCTGCGATTCTATGTCTAACATCTTCATCAATGTCGCATTCCTTCTATAGCATAGATCCTAAATATCGAAAAGTATCCTTCTTGGCCACCACTTGTCCATCTAGGGTGACGTCCCCATCCTCGTGCCTAGTCGGGCTAAAGTTGCACCTCATATACTCGGTCTTGGTCCTACTCAGTCTGAACCCTTTCGACTCTAGCGTGTGCCTCCACAGCTCCAACTTCCTATTTACCCCTGCTCTACTCTCATCCACTAGCACCACATCATCAGCAAAGAGCATACACCAAGGGATATCACCCTGTATATCCCTTGTGACCTCATCCATCACCAGAGTAAATAAATAAGGGCTCAGTGCTGACCCTTGATGTAGTCCTATGTTAATTGGAAAGTCACTGGTATCGCCATCACATGTTCGAAGACATGTCGTCGCATCCTTGTACATATCCTTGATGAGGGTAATGTACTTAGTTGGGACTTTGTGTTTTTCTAAGGCCCACCACATGACGTTTCTCGGTACTTTGTCATACGCCTTCTCGAGGTCAATAAAGATCATGTGCAAGTCCTTCTTCTGCTCCCTAAATCTCTCCATCAAATCGCCAGGAGGCAGAGATTAGGGAGACTTTGAAGAGGATGAAGGGAGGTAAAGCGATGGGCCCTAATGGCATCCCCATTGAGGTGTGGAGATGTCTGGGAGCGAGAGCGGTAGTATGGCTGACTAAGCTTTTTAACCTCATTTTTCGGTCGAACAAGATGCCTGAAGAATGGAGGCGAAGTATATTAGTACCAATCTTCAAGAATAAGGGAGATGTTCAAAGTTGTACTAACTACCGGGGGATTAAGCTGATGAGCCATACGATGAAGCTTTGGGAGAGGGTTATCGAGCATCGCCTACGAAGGCTGACAAGTGTGACCCAAAACCAATTTGGGTTCATGCCCGGGAGGTCGACCACTTCCTATTTGAACTTAAACTGCAAATACTTCCCGTTGTCAAATGTTTGTTTGGAGTGCACAATACGATGGTTGACCATCATTTTTTTTCCCTCATCCTAGACGATGGTGATAGGGAGATAGCGGATGGTGATTGCAATAACCCAACAAGGCCCAAATGCTCCTGATCCTTGAAATAACCCAACAAGGGCAAAAAATTCACGTGACGAAGCATGGCTAAATGCTTAACCTGTAACGCCAACAAAAAAAATTCCGATTTCATCACTTTTCCCTTTTCTAAAAGATAAAGGTTAGCATGAATCATCTAAGAAGCAAAGTATTTGGAGGAGATTGCCTAACTAGCGGTGAACAGGCAACACCAATTAGCAACCAGCTAGAGGGACACAACGTTTAATTTAAGCACGTACGTGTCCCTTTTTCCCAAACTAATGGTGTTTGTGGAGTCACCTCACCTAATGCTTCATGAGGTCATGCATCATGAGTACATCCCATAATTTTTTGTGGAATTGACCCATTGCTCATGCACATACTAATTATTAGCTGGTGTGGAATGATGAGGTGACGATGGATCAACTCATTCCATTCCACGAACCAAAAAAAAAAAATGAGAAGAAGATTGGACCATCAGATTCCACAACAGCCAAAGACACTCTAAAAGGAGCTGGAATCGTACAAATAGATAGATTACATACACAAGGCAAGGATATGCTGGCACACAAGCTCTATATATATCACGCACTTCCAGAGACCCACATCAAGGTAATTCAAAGCCAAGGGAGGCGCAGTCGATCATCGTAATTCTGGTTCAGCTAGCTGCATCTCTGCAAGGCCCACATTAAGGTAATTCGATCCTCCCATTAGTTCAGCATTGGAGTTATAAACTTAATTAGTTTAGTGGCTATTAGTCGCTGGACTAAATATCCATACTACCCTATTGATATTTTTAATTACATATTTCTTCCATTGTTGGGTTAAAAATAAGCATATTGCTATGTTGCACTACAAATACTAAGCATGTATATAAAAAAAGATAAACATATATTTTAATAGATTACTTTAATAAACATTATGACATAATCTTGCTAATTTAATTTAACAAATTTTTATTTATTGTGAATACATTTACATATTCTGACTAAAACAATATAACATAATATCGGTAACTTAACTTTAAGCATTCCATGATTCATTAAAAAATACTACTATACATATAATTTTTTGAACTGTGGTACAAGCTAAAACAACTACTGATGCCATTGTAAGAACTAAAATAATAGCCTAGGAATTAGATTTTTTTAATAGTAAAGTAAAAAAATAAAATTTTGAATCAAAGAAATAAAATCACTAGGGTTTCAACTAAACATATGGATAAAATTACAACAAATAGATTAAAAGTTGAAAGCTAAAATATAGATTCATGAAGTCCCACAAAACTAATATTAGGTTTCAACATAACTAAATACATATCACTAAATACAAAGTTAATTACAGCAGCTAAGCTAAAATATAGATTAAAAGTCAATACAACAAGAGCTTATACAGCTTAAGAATATGTTTCAACTAAATAAATATTGCACTAGAGAAGATAAATGCCAAGAGATCGATGGCAAGGCCACGGAGGAGCGGTATCATTCTGCCAAAGACGTTGCTGCCATACATAGATTTGAAGAATCCAATCATATGCATGCATGGTGCCCGAGCTCTATCGTCTTCTTTAACATCCCCCTGCTCGACAACTTTTTTGTTCTCTTTTCCTTTTTAAAAGCTATAAAGATTAGCAAGAGGCTTATATTAAGAAGCAAAGTATTTACTAAAGATTATTCTCTAATTAACTGTAAACAGCCAACACAGAGTAATTATGGAGATGTAGCCTTCAAACACACTTTTCTAAATTCAGTAACCTATAAGGCCTTGTTCGGTTTGGTCCCTTGGGGAGGGTATTAACCGAACAAGTTTTTTTTATCGGATGTCTCAGCGGCCACTATGCTTATGATGAAGTATATTTTCATTAAGAATTTGGAGATAGTTGCCTACCCCTTGGCAGGGCTCGTTATAAGGCATCATGATGACACTGGAGAACTTAGCGCCATGGGGTGGATAGGTGCCCTTATGTTCACAAAGTTTTTATTTCTTTCTATTGTTCACTGGTTCAGCAATATTTATAGATTTCCTATGGTCTGAAAAAAAAACTGAAACAGAATTTGTTAGCAGCCTTAACATGAACAAATTAGACTACTAGGGACATGGACATGTGGTATAAAAAATAAATTTGTACGTCACGTTTCAGTGACTCTCAACAGTTTGCTCATGGAGCAATGCAAGGGACATATGTATTGTCCTAGTAGGATAGCAGTCATGCAAAATTGTACAACCGAGGAGTAAATAGAGGAGGTGCCTGACAAAATGCATAAGAGAAGTAACATTTGCATTTGTCCTATACGGTACCTTCTCATTTCTCACTTGTTTGATTGTACTTCTCATTTCTCACTTGTTTGATTATATGGCTTCTTGTTGAACTTTTATTTATATGTAAATATATCTCTGTAGGGGCCTCAGCCCCTCCAGTTCCCCTTCAAAACACTACCAAACTAAATTGGTAGCAACAAACACATATACATAGTACATACAGCATTGATCGTTTTATGACATATAAGAAGGTTATTACTGTCAAGAACTCTCTCTCTCTCTCTCTCTCTCTTTCTAGTTTATGTTTATGTGTGTTGTGTGACTCTCTCCATGAAGTATATATAATCATCGAATTAAACTGGCAATCTGCAGGCCCATGGCTGGCGATGAGGATCTCGACAACTATAACAGTGCTATCAGTGTTGCTAAGTGCAACATCAGAGTTTGGCAGTCCTTTGAGAAAGATATGAATGAGAGACTGTGGCGGTGGACGGGCTGCTTCTTGTTAAGCGCCATCATGGCAGGAGTCATAGTAGGGATTGGTGCTTATGGCCAGCGGTACCGCCACCATCCTATCACCCATTTTATCTTCCTCGGTGCCACCACTTTATTCTTGCCAATCATCTCCTCTGTTGTCTCCAGCAGTACTGGATTCAACTATTTCATCGGCAGCCGTGATATTGATGACTTTATGATGTCATCCCTACCTTGCTCTCATGGTGTAATCCAAATCGACACTCAGTCCTGGTTGTGACATGGGCTCTTCTTGTTCAGAATGTCATGATCAATACCAGCGTAGTAGTTAAGCTGTGGACAATAGAGAAGGTGCAAGTATAGGTCCTCGCTCCAACTTCTTGCGCAGGGGGCCTGGATCTTTTACCTTGGTATCAAAAATAAAAACTTCTTGAAATCGATCAAACGCTATTATTTCCCATTCTATTATTATCTCCTTGAAGTCTTGCCTTTTCTTCTCACTTTGGCCAAGCTAGTGTTCAAATACTATGCAGTTAGAAAGGCACACAAATCATTTTCGTTTGGACGCAATCCTCGTCTTGTCTCTGGATACATGCAACAACTACCACTAAGAGTGATAGGCGAGCATGCACCTCCTCCTCTCTTGTTCATGGGAGAAGAGACAAGGCACGTGGAGAAGCAGCATCATGGGTATGTGTTCAAGGATGACTCTGCTAGGGAAGTGTTGCACAATGACACTGGTTTGGTCACCATTGACAGTATTTGGCAATTCTTACATGATAGCCGCAATAGTAGCCTTCTTCCAGCACCAACACCACAAAGGCTAAAAGACTTGTGCTTGTCTTTCTCCTTGTTCAAGTTGTTGCGCTGTCGATTTGCAAGGTACAAGACTGCTTACACTGGCTCTACTGAGAATACATTCAATTGTTTCTGGGGTTTGCTGCTCAAGGATGGAGAGCCTGACCCTGATAGGTTATTTGGGGTGATTGCGGATGAGCTTTCTTTTGTTCATGATTATTACTACTCATCCCTCCCCATCTCCTATTCAAAGTGTTGGCTCCCCATCGTCGGAATCATTATCTCAATCTTGAGCATAGGTTACTGCTTCTTTGTTCCAGTGTGTATAATGATACGTATACATGCTTCAGTTGTGGTTAAGACGTCTGGCCATTCCTTGCCCAGGTGGATGCTTTCCCAGATTCATTGCACAATTCGGTGTAAAGATGGTACAGAAGCAACTTGGGTACATTTCGGGAGCATGCTCTTCGATTTGGTGCCACTGTTTTCTCTTTTGGTGTTTGTTGTGATAGCTGAAGTGAGGGATATTGTTTCCTACATCTGCTCCAACTGGACCAAAGTATTACTCACTTGTCACCTGCTTATAAACACCGAGCAATCTCTTTCCATGAAAAAATGCTGTGTCCGTCTTCTACAATTGAGATGCAAGCTGACGATGAAGCAATGGGATGAGGAAATGGGTCAATGCTCAGTGCTGCCTCTTCACTCAAGAACGGCCCAGATTACACTTGTGAGGCGTCTGCTCCATTTGCCAGACCACAAGACCAAGCTCACTATGGCCCTGAAGATTTCTATAATCAATACCCTACGAAGCAGTAAAAATAACGGTGCACTACACTTGAGCAATGGGAAAGCATCTCTTTGCCGCTCGGGTCAACAAGTAGGTGAAAGGTTCATTTGGGCTTGCAACAGAAAGAGTGTGTCTGATGTTATACTTACATGGCAAATCGCCACAAGCATTCTTGAGGTGAGGTACCCTTGTCCTAAGAAACAACAAGGTTCTTCATCTATTACTTCAGATGATCATAGGATTGTTGCCACTCGTCTGTCACAGTACTGCGTGTACCTGGTGGCCTGCTACCCTGAGCTACTCCCGGACTATGCTGAATGGAGCAAGATTTTGTATGATGCTGTTGAGAAGGATGTAAAGAGTGCCCTTGCCAACCATTACCTGTCTATGTCGTCGGCACCGGCGTCAAGGTATCAGGAGCTGGTCGACCTGCTTAGTGCCAATGCCAACTCGAAGCATCAAGTGATTAATGATGGTGTGAAACTTGGGAAGCAGCTGGTGGAGACAAGCAACGGCGACATGGCGGCATGGAAGCTGCTGGCTGACTTTTGGTCAGAGATGATCCTGTACGTGGCACCTTCGGACAATCTAAAAGGGCACAAAGGAGGCCATCTCCCGCGGTGGTGAGCTCATCACGCTCCTATGGGCGTTGCTCAACCATTTAGGGCTCGTCAAAAGGACCACCACTGATGCCACCGGAGCTTGACCTGTGCTACAGGTGCTTCTCCGGCTGTGTTGTCTGATAGCTAGTTGAGTCGTGATGCGTCTTATTGCTACTCGTCCTCCTGCAAGATTTATGGTGTTTGTACGTGCCTGCTCTTGTTTATTTGCTTCTTTGAGCCCATTATACTTCTGTTGACAATATATATTTTGGTTGTATCATTGTCGTCCATACTGTAGTCTGTCTCTAAAGATATCTATAAAAAAATTCGGTTCATTCAGAATTTTTTTTTGAATGGCACAAAATAATATATTGGTTTACTGTACCAGAAAGTGAATGAATCAATCGGGGCCTTGCCAAGGGGCAGAGACGTCGGCGGGTCTCCTGCGGCGCCTCACCCATCTCCTAGGGTGCCAGCTTCCTAGCGGCTTGACCGACAGCCAGCTGCGTGGCGTCCCCTGCTCACCAACAGCTCGGCCACGGGCATCGGGCCTCGCCGCCCTAGTGGCCGTCAGCGTCGCCCCCGCGAGCTCATTCCCGCGATGGTTTAGGCTAGGGGCCCTTCTTCCGTCCATGTCAATGGCGGCGGCTTCACGCGTTCGTTCAGGCGCGCGTCGGCTCCGCCACGCTTCCCCCACCCCTCGTCAGCGGTGGCCTGTGGTATCGCACCTTGTCGAGGCTCTGCTTCAACTGCCTGGCCTGGGATCACGTCGCCTCCCGATGCCCCTCCCTATCCCGCTGCCTCTATTGCCTCAGCAGAAGGCACCGGGCGAGGAACTGAGCTCTGTTGACCACCATACCACCCCAACAAGCTCTACCAAGGGGCCACGCCCGCGCTCGCGCACGCACGGGCATGGAGCAAGGGACTCCTAGGGCGCCTAGGCCACAGACGGTTCCTCCAGCGGTCAATGTTGAGCTTTGTTGGGCCTCGACGGGTGGAGGCTTCCTGTGCCGTGAGCATCCAATGGGGGCCTCCCTTGGCCGTTGCAGCGGTGGACCAAGGGGGGGACTTCAGGACTCTCGCTCATGCTTGCATCGACAACACCGCCGCCCCTTCAGACCCGCTCGAGCCTCTGTCGGTTGTGAGCATGGACCCACCCGTTTGGGTTGATCCAATGCTCGATGAGCTCTCGGCCATGCTTGTTGTGCACCAGTCCTCCACCCCCGTTCGTGGCCCCCAGGATGGGCTAGATCCCCCTGTCGCCGCCTCGCATGGTGCAGCTTTGCTTGGCGGGAGCGGAAGGGTTGGAGGCGACTGCTATGGGCACTGCACTTGGTACCCCACCATCAGCCTCCTTCCGCAGCCACACCGTCAGCTGACCCCGGCCGTGTCCTGCCCGCGGCATGGTTCGCTGTGGCGTCGGGTTGGTCGCCTCACCTCACAGGTTCTTCGTCAGCCGCCGTGCCTGCAGGACCGCCTTCTACCGCCGACAAGCAGGTTGTGCCACTAGGACCGTCGTCCGTCGATGACTTCATCGCCTCTCTGGAGCTTCCCCTCGAGCAGCCGCTGATCCGCGTCACCGCCCCATCCTCGGCGCCGTGCACGTCGGTGATGAGTGGGTCCCGATGTGCAGTGTCCGTCTGGCCCGCGAAGTCGAAATTCCGTGGCCCCAACCCAGAGAGCAGGCTCGCCATGTGCTCCTCGACAAGTGGGAGGTCACCGGCCGGGCGCACCGTCGACCACGCCGCATGCGATGATCGTGCTGAGGTTCCAGAGCCACTTGCAGACTTCGTTCCGGCTTCCAAGAGAGTGGTAGTCCACAAGCTCTTCACCATGCGCGGTCACCGTTGGGCGTGGGCGATGGAGCACCTCTAGTATGCTCCCCATGCCCCGATCTCTGTCACTCATTGGTGTTTTCTTAGTTTACAACCTCCAGCTCCACCATTTTTGTCAGTGCCTTGTGTTAGTGTGTTACCCGCGCTCTTTCCTATCACCTCGCCATGGAAAGGGCAAAGGTCGTGTAACTTCAAAAATTCCGTTTTCTCCTAATGAAATACAAGCCAAAAAAAAAAAAAAAAAAAAAAAAAAAAAACGGCATCGCCTTGCAAGGAGCTAGCTCAATATTCAAACTCTTTTTTTTTTACATAAAGCCAATAGGCCGCTGCGAGCCGACAGGACCTAGAGCGAGAGCAGATCAGGGCCCTCCGTGAGGAAAAGCTGCGACTCTGCCCTTACAACATGGTAATCACGGCAGGAGAAAGTGTAAAGAAGAAAATCTTTGACCAAAATGTATAGAGGAAGTAAATAGAGGAACATGAGTGCGGATAGTCTTACGGGTATATGGAAAAACACACATAAAACATCACAATTAAATGATTGTCGGCCAGAGTGTTTAACATAATGGCAAAGGTGGGTAATTTTTACAAAGTTAAATAGATCCAATGGTTGTTGATGACTAAGTCTTCTAATTTGATGGCCGGATGTTTCTGATTATTGTGAGATTTTCTAGTATTTTTTTTTGTTTCTAGCACGTTTGACGAGGATTAACGTGGAGGCTTTATTGCAGCCTCAATTAGTAATAGTAAGATAAGATGATCATCATGTCCTTCCGCGCTCACGGAATTTACATGACGCCGCCGTAAACTACAAGCGCAGCAACTACAGCGGCAGCATCAAGAGCTGGGTTTCAGACCTTGCGCTCACGGAATTTGTTTTTTGCTCTGTGTGTTTTATATCGAAAAAATATGCAATAAGAAATGAGATCTACGTGGACAATCTCGTGGTGCAGCACATTTTTATTTCCGTTGATCGTCAAACCACAGTAGTCATGATTAATTCATGACACGTACAACGTCTTATCATGATTAATTCCTGTTGACCGAAAAACATCTTATCAGAGTTGTCGTCATGTGTTTTTTCCATGGACTGAAAAACACATCGAAATTCTTTCACACTTTTTTTTACGAAAAATTCTCACATTTCATCACTGTTCTTCTCCGAGTTGGACGACCTCATGTACACCAGAAACAGCAGCCTCCTCGTCTTCCTCTGCCATCGCTGAGCATCCACTGGTCCCTGCCGCCGAGGCCCCGTCGTCTGGCTGTTGCAGCGCCTCCAGCTCCGCCACAACCTCCGCCATCGTGGGGCGGGCATGAACATCCTCACGCTGCGCGCATCGCAGGCCGAGTTCCGCAACCTTCCGCGCAGAGACGAGGTCGCAGTGGTTTCTTATGCTGTGGTCGATGACACTCAAGATATCTCCATCTCCATGGCTTCCTGCAGATGCGGCTTGAGAAAGCATGTCGCGCACCCAGTCGGCAATGTTGACATGCTTGTTGCCGACGACGACAGTAGTTGGCCGGGCAGTGATGAGCACCAGGAGAACGATGCCGAAGCTGTACACGTCGGTTTTGCCTCTCAGCTCACCGGCCTTTAGGTACCTGCGTGCACAATAAAAGAAATGCATTAGGTACGTAGTAGCAGCCAGTAGGTAGGTAGAAGCTGAAAGAGAGGGAGCTTTATTTCGGGCATGCATACTCAGGGTCGACGTATCCAGGAGTACCACTCAGCGTGCCGGTGATGGTGTGTGTATTTCCTTCAGTGCTGATGGCCCTTGCAAGTCCCAAGTCAGAGATCTTGGCTTCCAGTTTTCCAGTTAGAAGGATGTTTTTGGCCTTCACATCTCTATGGATCAGTGGCGTGCTTAAGGCAGAGTGCAAGTAGTGTAGTCCTGCACCAATGTAATAATCCATCCAATATATATATAACTATAGTGGTTTTATGAACGGAGAAACTAAATAGATAGATTGAGAACAAGGCACATTGAGTACGTATCTTATAAAAGCCAAACTAACCTCATTATGTTTGTCATTCCCCTAAGTACCACATCATCTCAAAAAAAAAAAAAAAAAGTACCACATCATATCCGTTTTGCCAAAAAAAAAAAAAAAAAAAAAAAGTCACTACTACAGTTTTCATTTGTAGAGGAGGCCTCTCAGTGATTAATAAAGGTGGCTGGCCATCCAAATAGATTTGTAGAGACCGTTGAAATCTACAGCCACATGTACAAATAGGTTTAACACAGGTGGCTAGGAAAGGCAGAGCCTCCTCAACAAGAACGTGGTTGTTGCTACAAATATTTTATTTAGTTGTGCGTGTTACATTACTGACACCCCAAAGGATGGGGCCAGAGCAGCCGACTCAAAGAGGCCCACGGCCAGCAGGGGGTGCCCCCTGGGCGGCAGCGTGACCCTTAGGGGCGGTGCGCGCCACCGCTGCTGCCGGTCTCTACGACTTTTTTGGCAATTAAATCGGGAGTTCGATTAGGATAAGTGTCGGGTTCCAGCTAGATTGGGCGGGCGACACGTAGATCGGGAATTGAGAGGGGATGATGAAGGGGGCGGTGGTGATGGCGGTGGGCGCGGCGGCGGCAGCCGGACGGCGGCCGGCGCCTTGGCCGGGCGGCCTTGTGAGGCGCGCTGGGCGCTGGTGGTGGCGGCGTGGTGGGCAGCGGCAGGGGGGCGCGGGAGGAGAGGGAGGAAGAGAGATTGGGATAAAATTTCTTTATTTGCTTGTTACCCTGAAGATTACAGACCCCTTACTTATATAGCCCGGCTATTGGGACTTGTATCTCAAGCAATCTCTCTAAAGGTTTCCTTATAGAT
The DNA here is from genome assembly GCA_015847255.1 of Hyparrhenia diplandra. Taxonomy (NCBI): domain Eukaryota; kingdom Viridiplantae; phylum Streptophyta; class Magnoliopsida; order Poales; family Poaceae; genus Hyparrhenia; species Hyparrhenia diplandra. Next base: position 403,934 of record JADLZK010011183.1, on the reverse strand, counting down.
TGGAATACCTTTTACAACCATGTCCTATTTATTTATTTCCTAATAAGGGTCTCCCTTATAGATGAGATAGCCCCTTGCACACCAAAACGCCTAAAGATAATGCTAGATATTTTCCTCCTTTATCTCGGATTAGTTGCCGAAGAATCCGCGGAAGGAAGGGGGCGGCGGCGCGCGCCGCGAGCCAGGTGGGGCGGCGCCCGGCACCCCCTGGGCGGTTGGGCCCGTCCTCCTGGGCCCTATCTCCTGGGTCGTGACATCCCCCCCTTCTCCGACCGGCGCGTCGTCGCTGGGATGAAAGTCCATTCGGTGACACCTAGGTGGAGATCGGCTGCCCACAGAACGATGAGCTCGACCTGTAGCATGAGTCGCCTGTCTTGGGTTCACGAGAATCATGTTGTCCCTAGTTAAAGCAGGATCAAACTCCGAGGAGATAGTGAAGGTTGCCGATGTAGCCATGGAGGATGTAGCGGTGGGCCCCGCTGCGTCCTGGCTGCGAAGGCTCGATGACGGGCCGCCGGTGGGAGTTCCCTCGGAGCGCCCACATCTAGGTGTTGATGCACCATGTCGGTGGGGGGGGGCTCTCTGGAACAAGAAACGCTCATTGGGTGGAGCGTTGGCGAGCGGAAGTAGGCGCCCGGATAGTGATGTCGGCGAGTAGGAGGAGTAGCGACCAAGTTCAACATCGTGCCGTACATGAAGGAGCCAACGTCGAGCGGGGAGGCGGCGGTGGTGGCGGCCCTCTCTGGATCATAGCTGATGTGGACATTATCGGCGGTGAGGAAGAGGCGATCCATGCCGTCGAGGAAGGCGACCACTGGCTGGGCCGACGTGGTGGTGTCGCGGCCATATGCCGCCCAAGAGGATGGCGGTCGGTGAGCTGAAGTTGGCGCCGTCGTGTAGGCTCCCAAAGCGAGGAAGTTCGTCCTACGAACTCCGCCGGCGCAAGGCCTCCGATAAGTCCGGCGGTAGTGGAGAGGAGGCGGAAGGTAGAAGCGGTGTCGAAGAGGAGGAGGTCGTCTTCGGTGTCCAAGCTGGAGCAGCGTCGCTGTGGTGACGTCGAGGGGCGATGCGACGTAGGTGCTGATCCTCAATGTAGCCTTGGCGCTTGGAGGGACGAAGACTTCCGGCGGATGTGTCGTAGAGGTCAAGGCGGTCGCATGCCTCGAGCGTTTTCCCAAGCCCGGTCGCGGGTGTACGGATGCCGGCAAAGATGCGACCGGGGAAGGCGGGGCAAAGGGGCCCCTGCGGCTGGGGGGTGTGGTGAGCGTGGTCGGGCGACCCTCACGGTAGTCTTGCAGCTTGTGTCGCGAAGTCCGTCCACGTGTCCTAGGCTTGCCGGCCAAGGCATGCCAAGGATGGCGTCGGCGTCGCCGATGGCATGGCGTGGCGTCGATGTCGAAGGTCTTGGCGTCGGCGTGAGTGGCCGCGTCGAGAGGTGGCGGCGCGGCATGTAGGCGTGGCGGCCGGTGCCGATGGTGATCGGCATATGCACTGGCGAGTCGGCCTGCCGTGGTCACCACGCGAGGGTGATGTAGTTGTGCGTTGCTCAGTCGGCGATGATGTTGGCGCCCCGTTCGGGAATCATACCGGCGAGGTAGAGAGAATGAGCACCACGTACCGGTCGGGGTCCCGGTGAGGACCTTCAGATCAGGTGGCTCCTCTTTGGCGTCCGCTAAAGGGCGTTTGTCACGTCGTCGGTGTAGTCGTTGAAGATCGTGATGTCGAAGAGATGCTTGCACTTGTGACCCGTGAGAGCGGCTTGTCGCGATTGAAGCGAGAGACCAGCCTTGCGTCGTTCCGTCATCTCCTTTGGTGTCGGCCGTTTGAGCGGCCGGGCGGTGTTGCGACGAGGGGGCGCTGGGGGCGGCCAGCGAAGGCGAGGGGAGCACGGGGCCCTACCCTTTATGCATGCTGGCTTGCCGGTGTTGTAGAAGGATGGCGGCGTCGCTCGTGCGCCGGGCGAGACATGGCTGCCTCCATGTCCTTAGGATCTTGCATCTCGGCGTCCGTCTTGAGCGGTTCGCCCAAGCTTCTTTGTGTAGATGTTCACCGCTTTGCTTGTCGTCGGGTGGCCTGCACTGTGCCACGTGTGCCGAGGAACTGCTCCGTGTACTCATCTACGATTACTGTCTTCCTTAGTGATGCTAGCTCACCCGGTGGTTTCGCCGTTCCAACGGTCCAAAGCGCTCGTTGGCGTATTGGGCCGAAGCTTGCCCATCGGCCACGGTTTTTCCTGGGGCAGCCTCATGTACCATTGCTGTGTCCTCCTCTGTGAAATGATAGGAGGCGTGCGGACTTTATACGTGGCTGGCGTACCTTGTCCCCTGAAGAATTGCTCGCAGTGGTTGATCCATGGAAGGAGATCTTCTTTGCCATCATAGGTGGGGAAGGACAGCTTGTGCGGGAGGGAGGCGAGACACGGGAAGGTGTCAATCGGCTGGGAGGAGGGGCGGCACATGCCACCCCTGGCGAGGGCGTGCTGGCGGCGCGGTTTGTGGCTTCAAGTAGCACTTCATCAGATTTGTCAAATCAGCTGCGGTGACTTTGATTGTCCTGGTTCTGCTTACCATCAGTCTTTCTCTTGATGAAATCACGGGCTGCTGCCGAACATTGCCCGCATCTTGGTCTCGGCTTCACGAAGTTGTTGGCGGTGTTTGAGCTCTGCAGGATCATTGCCGGTGAAGATGGTGATTCTATCGTCGAGCTAGTCTATCCTGCGTGGATCCCGACGACCTCGTCCATCAAGTTCTTGGCCAGCGTCTTGGATTCGGTGTCCATGGTGGTGGGTGGATCGTAGTGGTCTCGGATACCAGCTGTCGGGTTCAACTAGATTGGGCGGGCCGACACGTGGATCGGGGAATTGAGAGGGAGGGATGATGAAGGAGGCGGTGGTGATGGCGGTGGCGGCGGCGGTGGCAGCCACGCCACGCCCGACGGGCGGCCTGGGGCGCGCGGCAGCGGCGCTGGTGGCGGCGGGCGGTTGGGCAGGGGGCGCGGGAGAGAGGGACGAAGAGAGATTAGGATAAAATTTCTTTATTTGCATGTTACCACGAAAGATTACAGACCCTTACTTATATAGCCCGGCTATTGGGACTTGTATCTCAAGCAATCTCTCTAAAGGTTTCTTTATAGATTGGAATACCTTTTACAAGCATGTCCTATTTATTTATTTATTTCCTAATAAGGGTCTCCCTTATAGATGAGATAGCCCCTTGCACACCAAAAACGCCTAAAGATAATGCTAGATATTTTCCTCCTTTATCTCCGGATTAGTTGCCGAAAGAATCCGCGGAAGGAAGGGGGGCGGCGGGGGGCGCGCGCCAGCCTGGGGGCGCGCGCCGGCACCCCTTACGCTTGGGCCCGTCCTCCTGGGCCCTATCTCCTGGGTCGTGACAATAAGATTAAGATTTTTTGTGTGAAGGGATATTCCACTCTATAAGAAAATCTCCTATTAAAAAATAAATAAGTATTAATTGTAAAATGTATTCCAACTCAATAAGGAAACCTTTAGAGATTATTTGAGATACAAGTCTCATAGAAGGGTCATATAAGATGTAATCTCTTGGGGCAAGCAATAAAGAAGTACTCTCTCTATGCCCCCTCCCCTGCGCGCACCACCTCCCCTATGCTTGCGTGGCCGCCGCTGCGCTGCCCCTAGGGCACGCCCGGCGGGTGTTGCCGCCGCCCTACCTTATAGCGCGGCTGTGACAATTACCTTCCATCAAGTGTACAATTATATTTTTCATTCTATACAAGGTATACCATCATCTATTTAAGTTTTCGGCTATCACGTCCTCCTATAATTCCATCTTACATTATTCTATTAGTTTTTTTATTAGATGTTTTTAACTAGCTTGCTCAGGATTGACAGGCTTATCTCATACATGCAATGATATGACAACTTTATATTTCTAAATACATCCCACCCAACGCGCAGAATATTCTTCTAGTCATTATATAAATGAAATTAATTGTATCTAAGAAATTGTATGCACATACGTAAGTAGTACACCTACCATGGGCAGAATCCCGTGCGATCTTGAGGCGTTGCGACCAGCTGAGAGGGGCTTCCTGCCCTGTGGTTCCTCCTACATACCCACAAGAATTAATCTGAACTCATCATGCAACATGGGCTTTGATGGTATATATGTAGGTATGTGTAGGCGGTTGTGTCAATCACCAACCTCTCAGCCGTTGTTCGACGTTTCCCCCAGCCATGTATTCATACACAAGGCCCAAATGCTCCTCATCCTTGCAATAACCCAACAAGGGCACCAAATTCTCGTGGCGAAGCATGGCTAAATCGTAACCTATAACTCGAACAAAAACGATCAGTTTTAAGACAAATTGATGGTTCTCCTCAACTGAAGGAGCCAAATCTTTCAAAATCTGCCTCCAAATATGAGACCTCATTTGATTTATCAGAGGGTAAATTGATGTGCTACCTCATCATTCTCCCCCACCTGTATATGCCAATCAATGACGTTTGTGCTCTAATGGGATATTTATGATTTCCCTATACCCGCCTTGATCACTATTTGCCTCAACAGTTGCTCGGCCTGTTTACACAACATCTATACATTATGCAGTAGCCCACCATCTCCATTCAATTGGTCATTTCACCTATCTAAAGGCCGTTTTAGCCATTGAATAGCTTAGGCCGAACAATGGCTAAATGGAAAGTGACTGAGTGTTTATTGTGTAGCGTTTTGGATACCACTGCCCTTAATAGGTCATTTTAGAATTTCAATAATCCCATATAATATAAATTTAGGGTCAGCAGCCACTGTGTGTATGTTACATGTGTGTGGTTAGAGATAATTGAGAGAAACAATTTCTAGAGGTAAAGATAGAATAGGATTAGGCCTAGTATAACTTGGCTTGTATTCCAAATTGGTCCCCGTATATTACCTATAAAAACACCTGTGGGGTTAATACAATCAACATCAAAAGGACAGTATACCATAACACTAAACACAGCATCAGACGTCTGTTGCTAAAGATAAATAATTGCATTGAACTATCCATTGCTAAAGGAGCCCCTCGAATCATCCATTGCTAAATTTCAATACATCGATGGATGATCCATTGCTATTTTCATTCTTTCATATACTAGGGGTTTTTACTTGGAAAAGACAATGTTCCATACTAAAGGATTCGGGTTCATAACCACGAGTTCCAGTGCACTAGATCTTGTAGCACTTAGCAACGAGGCCCTATCCATTAGTATTCCACATTGTAATCCATTATAGAAAATAATACAATTAGATTAGCTCTTCATAGACAAACTTGGGGTTTTGCGAGCCAAGATAAGACCGGTTCGGGATCATGGGGCCCTTTTCTATCAGTAGGAGGGGATGTTGTTTTGCGTTGGATCGTTCGTCGCTATTTTGCACTAAATGAATCAGACCTTCCGTTGCTAGAATACTTAGACCAATAACAAATTATTATTAGGGTTCCACCACACAACATTTTCCATAATAATATATATTATTCTTAGCTAGCATACGTACCTCTGCCCAAAATTCCCTGTCCCCCTGCGATGAGTCTTGTGACCTCATCTTCACAGCAACAGGTGTTCCGCTGTCCAGCTTCCCTGCGTAGACCGGGCCGAAACCGCCCTCGGCGATTTTGTTTTCAAACCTCCCCGTTATAACACCCAATTCTTTATACGTGAAGTTCCAAAATTGTTGGCCACTAGGCATGTCTGCATTAGCTACATGGCTATTATTGTCCCGTAACAACGGTTGCTGGTCTTGTTTGAACCCTGCAGGTCTTGGGCCCTGCTGCTCGGCCCCCACAGACTGTAGGCCCTGCTCGGCCCCTGTAGGCTGTGGTCTCTCATCGCCACTCATCACAAGTTGTGGGCCTTGAACTGAGTATTTAACCAGACCGACGATTAGGTTATCACTCCTAAGGAAAAAAAAAAAAAAAAAAACTTGAATTTGAGCCAGCTTAATCTGTTACCTTTAGCCCTTTTTCTTTTGTACCAAATGGTAAATGCAACAAAGAGAGCCAGAATAGCTATTCCAACTGTAACTGTAGGGGTGACGATCTTAACTATACTCTTCTTTTTGTTTGGACCTGGAACTGGGTCACAAGAAGCAGGATTTGTACAGAGGTTCGGATTGTTGCCAGTCCTAGCAAGCACCAAATTGAGTTGTCAAAGATTGGGATGTACATATATATAACTGTATGCACACATACTACATGTATGATCACCGAACTGTTGGAGGCATATACTAATGCCCCATGTAATACAAGTACGCCCATTTCTACTAATATGAATATAAATACACGTGTGTGTGTGTGTGTGTGTGTGTGTGTGTGTGTGTGTGTGTGTGTGTGTGTGTGTGTGTGTGTTTTACTTCTAAAAGCAATAATGGACACCGGGCTTGTTTGGATCCACAGTTTTGTGAAAAATAAATGCATTAAATAGGTTTTAGTCCAATCATCACCATCAAAGTTTTGTGTGGGCGCATTAAATAGTCCAAATTTAACAAAACCAGACTTCCGTGAGCTTATTTCATGTGTTTTAACAAAAAAGTAAGTACTCTTTTGAGTAAAACATGCTATTTGAGTATATTACAACCATAGTAAATCAGAATTACAAGATTGATTAATCACTGCTACTGGCGGGGGCGGAAACAACATCGTCACCGCGGGATCATATGCCAAGTCAGTGGTGATGAAATTTATCACCACCCGTTCGACTGGCAGTGATCACCTTTGTTATACCTTCACTTTCACAAATGGCAGTGAAAACCGTCCATGAAGGAGGGTTATGAACCGGAAGACCAGGTCCGTGCGGTGTTGTAATTTTTGTTTCATATTTATATGTATATCGACAAAAAGTGGGACCGTGCAAACCTTAATGTCAGTGCTCCATCCTGAGATTTTTGCAGGAGGCTTGTTGGAATTGGTCCACTAAGTCTATTGCTTGACAAATCTCTATGAAGATGAGATGGGTAAACATAAATATTCTCAGAGTTTGAGTTATACGCAATATATCAATTAGCGGCGGTGGCTTACAGAAATGCAAGTGATGGCAGTTCACCAAGAAAATTAGGTATGGACCCTGACAGATTGTTGTGTGATAGATCCCTGGAAACAGAAAACAAATTGAAGACTAAGAAACAAGTGTAATGAAATAAATGTTATCAATAGCTTAAGTCAAATAAATTAGCATAAAGCTCTACTAAAGTACAAGAACAAAAGTTAAGACTTGGATTCCGACTTGGACTTAAGAGGTCAAACTTTACAGCAAGCTTCCAGCTTCCTAATTAGTTTTGAAATGTATTGTATTTGAAGACATGATGTTTAAGATAAGATGGTCAACTATATTTTTTTTTTCTTTCAACCCTAGCTTATTATTGTTCTAACAATGTCACATATAAAAAAATTAAGGGCTTGTTGGTTTGAGCTCAATCAAATTCTAATACTCTATGGAAGTTGATTCTTTTAGAGAAGTATTGTGGCTGAAAGTGATTCTCTTTGATTCTTTAGCACAAACTCTCAAAATCATGATGGAGAATCACTTCACGAAATCAAAAGAAGCTACTCTTTTGGCTCCCAGATTCTTAGTTCATTTCAGAGAATCACTTCGCAAAATCAGCAGAGAATCACTTCTCTCTCAAAAACCTGTTTTAAAATGCATATGACGCTTGTGACTAGTTAATTAGTTCAAAAAATAAACTATTTATCCGGTCTGAAACATCATATGTTTGACAAAGAAGGAAGCATCTACTTTCTCCTTTTCATTACAGAATCCAGCATTGCAAGATGAAAAAGAGGAATAAGCACTAATAATTCATTGAACAAGCACTAGATAATGAAGTAATTATTGTTAACATGTCATAAATTCTAAAACTATAGTTTGTCATGCACAACGTACAGATGCTGGAGCAAAGTCAGCTTCCCAAATGAAGGATCTATTTCACCACTCAATTTATTGGATGACAGATATCTGCAGGAAATTGAAAGCATAACAGCAACATTTCATAAACTTAAGGCTGCACTTTGTATGTTCTTTATTAATCTACTTTAACTGACAGCATTTATTACATGGAGAGATGTTCATTTTCAGAACTTACAAGGCGATGATTCTTGATAGACCACCAGCGTTGTAAGTGCAGTTGAGGCCATCCCATGGGAAACCTACGGGCAAACATGGATCTCCTGCCCAGCTTCTATTAACAGAATACTTTGTCTTGATAGTCATGATTGCACCAGCTGAGAAGATAAATAAAATATATAGAAGATCATGGAGAAGCACAAGTTTATTAGTGAACGAACAGCCAAAAACGCACAAATAATATAGTCGCATTTTGATACATATGGTCCTTACTGCAGATTCAAGTCCTTAAACTTTTTCAAACACTAATAAGTCATGCATATCCAAAGTGCCCAAAATCCCCTGGGGTTGGATGCAGCATGTTAGTGTGAAGATTTTGAAACGAGAAATCAAAATCATAGGGGCATTTTGGGCAACACTGGACCTAGTTGACACATATATTAACAAGCTAGCTAGAGCTGTTTGTGCTTAGATATATAGCCATCCCGCCTATAGGAATTAAATAAGCCTCCCTAAGTATATAAATTCAGAGTTCAGCGAATTATTTATAAATTAAAAAATATAGAAATATAATGATGGGAGGGAAATCCTACATGCTGCTAATGATGGGAGGGAAACATCTCATCCCGTCCCTAATTAAATCACATTCCCCATAAAATGGCATTTTCCTATTGCATAGTATTAATACATTATTGTGTAAGGTTTGAAGAGAGAATAGCTTAATTTTGACGTGTTTCTCTTTTTTTATATATACGATCGATAACCAGGTTTGAACCGTTTGTAAGTCGGGAAAATTTGCATCTCTGTGCAGAAATTTGATAGATAATAAACACACATGTTGAATCTATTCATATTCTTATCTTAGAGAGCAATTTCCTATTATAATACTTTTTTGACATTTCTATGATGTAGTATATAATACAAGACATTACATCATATGGTATAGTAAAAAATAACATGCACATACACCCTAGCCACGTATACATGCAGATCACGTACGACACAGACATGCTAGCCACTCAACTACTCCCTCCATCCCAAAATAGTTGTCGTTTTGGGTGTGCGTGCCACAACTTTGACTCGATTTGTAGAAAATACGTACAAGATTTAAATCTCCAAATAAATTTGTTAAAAAAACTAGATCAAAAGATCTTTCCAATGATACTAATTATGTAATATAAATATTAATCCTATTTTAATATATAATTGCCGGCATGTTTCTCGAAACAAAAACGACAACTATTTTGGGATGGAGGGAGTAACATGCATGCACACACGCTAACCATGTACACACTAGGCGCGCATACACACACGACGGATACATTCAAATGCTACCACATGCAAAATTAAGTGTATAAAGCCAAAAAAATTATATAGGAAATAAAATTTATAAAAAGGATTTACTATTTCAATGAGATCACGCGTGCATCAATAAAACCTAGAAAAAATATTTATATCTAAACTTGCCATTGTTATCCTATTTTATGAAAAAATAAAAAAAAACATCATTTTATCTATTACCTCCTGGGAGGTAACAAGTGATCGCCACCGTCTCATCGAGAATAAATAGACGGCTCACGGTCATTTGTGTGTACCATAGCAAAGTCCGACAAGTATACGTACAGGACACCTAAAAAGGCCTGAAAGTTCAAGTATTTACCATCTCCTGAGTAAGTGGCAGATCCATCCACTGGCCGTTTCAAGTATATCTCCATTGCGCTAATCAAAGGTGACTTGTTGGACTTTGATGATGCCACAAGGGGAGACTTCGTGACTACCTGCCGCGTGCACAGTGCCCGTCACAACTGTAGTTAACATTTGCTCTGGCCTGAATGCACTAACTAATGTGATATCATCGAGGAAGATACTAAATTCCCGAAATTCATTCTCTTTCAATGCCTCCACCTCAGTAAAATAGAGCACAACAAGGAACATGGTATTGGCGTCAACCTTCATGGATGAATCGAATAAACTCCACCGTAGACGCATCGTCTCTGAATTATTCAATGGACTGGATACACTAAGCATCACTGCAGACGGTGCACCATAGGTGTCATTGGGATAATTTTTTACCGTCCCGTTGATAATATCTGGTACTGTCCAGGAATCAACAACTTCATACCTCTGCCACATTCGGTCCTAGCGGTCATCAGGATACCTTACAAGCACAACATGAAGTCGAGATGTTAAAACTTTTGTACATAGGTCAAGGAAAATTTCTATAGCCAACTAGATTAATCAATACCTAATATGGCGATAGTCTTTTCCAAAGTGGTAGCGACTGAAACCAAAACCAACTGTTTCTCAGAAAAAGCTGAGCAAAACTAGAAATTGTGTTGCACTGGAATCTGGATAAAAATTTGATTGTAATGATCTCAAGTCAATCCCTGAGATGAAAGGAGTTCCTGATCCTTTGTTCATGAGACAAACTTGCAAGAAGCTGTCAGCGGACACAACAATCATTTCAAATGCATAGGCGGTACTTGAACTGATAATGTTCACCGTCGTCCAGTAGTTGGCCCCAAGATAGACATCAAATGTAGGAAGCATGTTTAGCGTATCATAGTTCCCATACCCAAACACAGCCCTCACGAGGTACTTATCGCCTGCTGTTAGAGACCGCAATGTGTAGCAGTTGCGTGTTCCACTAGGGAAGAAGCGAACAGTTGAGTACCTCATGGCAAGGTCCGGCTGCATGTTTTCCATGTAGACATTGTGGGCCAGCCCAGAGTCTGTGAAACCCTCATCCGATACATATGTTATGCCAGTCTTGTCATCTATGTAATTCGGTCTTTGGGTATACCCACAGTCGATGCTTATGAAACCTGACAAAGGAAACATGACGAAAGACAGGAAATGTGAGAATGAGCGAGAGGATGTAGCAGTTCTGGGTTTGGGTTTCTGAATTCAGACAAACAACACTCTACAATGCAATCATGGTAATTGTGAAGAATCGGGGCTAAAACAGCCGGACACAAAGGGTGCAGTTCGATTGGCGTCAACTATTATTACGTTATTCCCAAATAAAACGCCGAACTGGCTAATTAATGATTAGTCTGACAATCCGTACAAATCAAATGGATCCTACAGAACCACATGGAAGCAGCAAACTAGAGCAAAGAGTTGAGCAGCACATTGAGGTTTGTAGGAATCACATAATTCTTTCCTTGCACAACATCATTTATTTCCACTGAAGAAGAAAAACAACTAGTATGTATAGTACCAACATAACAGGTTATGAGCTCACCGAGACTATCTAGCTGACCATGAATGCCAAAGAAGCTCAAACTCAACGACGCTACCAAGAAGTTCACCTTGGCCGTCCATTTGTTCACAGCAAGATGGTTTCTTGACAACATTTATTTCCTCCGGCGCATCGATTGTCCCTCATCACAGTCAGTGTACCTTGTATATATACATATATATATATATATATATATATATAAGTAGGCGAATTCATGTCATGGTACTCTTTTTTTTTTTTTTTTAAGAATGACATATAACAATGCAAATGCTCACAACGCATCCACACACGCACGCAAACCCTGCCTGTGTCATGGTACTCCTCGCCACCGAACAAATAAATCCAAATCCAGGGACGTAGGGTCCAGATGCCATTTGTAGAGCTGGGCAAATGAAGCCACCGTTTGAAGGAATAATCCAGCCTTGTTGGCTTGTCATAGTACTTGTCGCCACCTTGTCATGGCATGCATGGATCTAAGCCCAGATGATCATGCATGATGCCAGCCTTCATCGATGTAAAACACGCTAGCACATACAGCTTAGACAAGGTTATGTGGACTGCGTCTCAACAGCACTGAAATGGCAAATCGAGGCCCAAATTTGTTCTTTGCGGTAATAAACAGCTTTTTCGATCGCCAATGAACCGAAACAGAGCTAAGCATGTGATGTGAATCAAGCTGTCTGGACTGGGTCCAAGCGCCAGTTGAGAGTAAAGTAAGCTAAACCAAGAAAAGGACGATGGGCACAATTCAGAAGTAGCTTGTCATTACTTCTAACAATTTTTTTTTAAAAAAAAAGATCGATATGGTTTACTGTTCACAAAGATATGGTTTGGACCAACTTAAAAAAAAAAGAGAGATATGTATGGTTCTAACCGTATGTTAAAAAAAAAGTTAATAAAAAAGGGAAAAAAGCTGACCCTTCACTGCTGTTCACATAGACGGCCGAATGGAACAGTAGTAGCTACCAAACAAACTCAGCAACATTGTTCAGCACCACAGGCGAAGCCATACACAAGCCCACAAGACCCGAAGGCGGCGGCCCATCTGTGTTCGCACAAAGTGCAGCCCAGCCCACATTATGGGTTTTTAATATATCTTGTGCATCTGAGGGCAGTCCAAGCCCAACCCAACCTATTTGTAGGGCAGTCCAAAGCGCCAGCCGAGGCTTATATATTTTGAGACTTTTACCTGTGTACCATTATGAAAAGTGCTCGTGACCTGTGTACCATTGAAAACTTCGGCCGCACCTATATACCATCGGCCCAAAGTTTCTTGTCTCCTTTACCACTCTGTTCATGTGCCGTTTGATTTCTAACGTTTCAATGACCTGACATGTGGGACCCAGCATGAGAAGTGTCCATCTTACCCCTTTGGAATGAGTAAAAAAAAAAAAAAAAACTCACCATATCCTCATCCGCTCGGCCACGACTACGCCGTCCCGTGACTCCGTCCCCGTCAACGCCGCCGGTCGCTAGCGGCTGCGGCGAGCGCCACCCAAGACTCCACCCGCCGTCCCCGGCCTCCGCCCCCTGCGCGCGCGGCCCCGCCCCGCCCCTCTGCGTCGCTCCCCGCAGCCCCGAGGGCTTCCTTTGCGCTGGGGTGCCGGGGCGGGCGCGGCCATGATTTCGGCGCCGCCGCCCCGAGATACAAAGGAAGGAGCCCCGTAGTGGTGGGGTCGGGGTGGAGCAGATGGGTCGGCGGCGCGGCCCGCCTCGCTGGCGCAGGGGAGGTCGCTCGCCGGGCGAGGGGGTCGACGACGACGGCGTCGCGCGGGCTCCCTCCCCGACCACGGCGCGCCTCCTTCCCCTCCCCGTCCTCCCTCCCCTACCGCCCACCGTGAGGAACGCGGGTCCGCTGGGCGAGGTGAGGAGCGCGCGCGGCGAGGCGAGGAGCGCGGCGCGGCGAGGAATGCGAGGTGGAACCACGGCGGGCTTTGGGGCGGCGCAGGGCGCGCGTGCGTGCGGGCGATCGAAGCCTCCCTTGCTCGCCCTCGACGACCGGGCGACGGGCGCCGGCCAGCGGTGCTCGACGATGAGGCAGTCGCGCCAAGGACCGAGGCCGAGGTGCCCATGCCGCGGATTTGTCGAGATTGGGATCGGGATGGAGTTTTTTAAAAAAAAAAAAAGAAAAAGGCTCGACGTAGTATGCCTCGACTTTTGGAAACGTGAACCTTTGGGTCACCTACCCTTGTGACTATAGGCTACGCAACTCATCCTATGCATCTCCCGCTTAGAGGTCTTACGTTGGAGATAGCTAAGGAGTGGTACATAGGACAATGGTGATTTTGATCAACTCATGTGGTTTGAGGGGCAAGGAAGTCTCTTCTTCAGGCTGTTTAACAGTGTTAGTGTGCAAAATGGACGGAGTGGTATAGGAGACAAGAAACTTTGAGCCGATGGTATACGTGATCGCGTAAAGTTTTCATGTGGTACCGTGTCACGAAAGCACTTTTTGTAATGGTACACGTAAAAGTCTCATATATCTTTGGTTTGTCGGCCCAAGGCGCAAATTGCTTTTTTATCTTCATTCCAATTATATCTTGCTGTATTAAGGTGCATATTTAAGCATGCAGTGAAACAATGATAATATCCCTACTACCAAAAAATTTATTTATTTTTATTTTATTCAAATGTACACAAGGTCTCTGTTTCCAAAAGTACCATGCTAGTGTGGTGTGCGTTATTATTTCCTTGCGCCCTGCCTGCCACAAAAAAAAATAGAGACTTTGCGTTGTGTTTCGAATCAATGTACATAAATAAACCGTCATAAACTCATCATTATTTATTTATTTATTTGCGAATGAATAGGCGGGGCACGATTCATCGAAGCAGATCGTTAAGGACGAAATAGGCGCAACTTCACGACTGATGACCATGCCGAGGAAGCATCAGCCCGCGTTACCGAAGTGGAGCCCAACAGTGCAGATTTGTTGGGCCCACAGATCATGCCCCCGTGTGGATTTGTTAGGCCAAGGCCCAAATTGTTTGGAACTTTATCTCAACTTGTGCACATCTTCAAATATTAAAAACCGGTTAAGATGAAGGTGCGTTAGCCCACTGCTGCTTCCGTGCCAAAGAAAATATGTCATTCCAGTTTTATCCTCAGTCACTATTTTAGCTTTAACTGAATTTGTAACAAGTTTATCAACTTTTATGGCACAAATAGATATACTATGAAAATATATTCTATTTTAAATCTAATTATACTTATTTAGTATTTAAAATATCATTATTTTTTAAAAACATGCATGGCAAAAATAAGATAATTTGACTTGTAAAATTAAGATAACCGACTTAGGATAATAACAATGTAACGTTAAATTTGTGGCATATGGGACAGAGGTATTGTATTACACAGAAATTCCATATGCATGATGCTGCATTTTGCATTTTATTCATAGAAACGAAATTGACCTTATCTCATCATCAAACTCTATTCCATATATAAAAAATTTTCAATGATAGCAAAACAATTCTGAATGTTCAGTTTACAGTACCTTTTCTAGATGCAAGACGCACACATATGCAAAAATAAGAAGATAAATACCCCTATTCCTGAGAACCAAGGATTACACACAGCTTGCCAAGATTATCTAGATGATCATGAGTAGTGGCAAGCAAGCTCAAGCTCGACACAACCGACACCAAGACACAGGATGATCTGTCGATAATATCTGTTTGTCTGCAACACTGAAAAGATCGTATGGCCATGAACAGCATAAAGCCATTTGTAGGAATCAGTATCGTGTGCTACTCCTTTCCATCAGACAGGGAGAGATCCAGATCCAGCAGCGGTTATGTACACAATGTGGATTCATTGATGCAAAATGGTCGACATTCTTCGCAGACAACGTGCAAAATGAGGTAACACATAGAAGGCTCTGTTCTTCCCAGCATCTATCACCTTTCGATCGCCAATGAAACAGAGTAATGTTGGACATCAAGCTGGCTGCATCTGGGAGCCAACTGAAAGCGAAAACAAGCCACAACAGGAAAAGGATGATCGACCACCTAGCTTATCACGGGCCTCAACCTTAAGAAAATGTTTCATGTCAGGGTCGATCTGGTAGGTAATGGCTGACTCTTGAGCCTGCATCAGACTCCACTGTTCACAAAGATATCATTCCGACCGTACCTATAAAACAAGCTAAGGGGGATTCAGCATCTCATACAAATAAAACACACAAGCATCGACATGTCAGAACTGCGGCCACAAAGCACCACCATCCCTATAAAACAAGCTAAGGGGATTCAGCATCTCAAACAAATAAAACACACAAGCATCGACATGTCAGAACTGCGGCCACAAAGCACCACCATCTTGAACTGTGCCTTATTAATGGCCCAGCACTTACGTCAACAATAGATTGGGTGCATGAAGTGACCTCCACTAAGACCCATAGCAGGACAAGTGTTATCATGAGCTCACCGTGTGCTAACCTCACAGGCCACAGCAGGCCAAAGCAACCTTAGTTTTCTGTCCATCCGCTGCCCAGTGGATGCTGCTTTTGATGGCTTACCTTTATTTGCTACGCTGGGGCTCCTCTCCACCTAGTGTTAGTGTGTGGTAAGACCAAATCATGTGAGACTTTTTTTTTTTTTCGAAAGCGTACCATTGGCACGTATTGTATTAAGGAAAATAGAGTTTTTTACGCCGCACACCTTAGCCAAAAGAATTGGCCGGCGCACGAAAAGCACACCGACAAGAATCACCGCTTTAACGGGTGGCGCGATACTGAGATGTACTAAAAGTAAAACTAGTGCGCGTGACAGGCGGCTGAAGGGCGCGTCCGCTGCTACGGCTCCAGTCGGGATCTCCCACCGTGCCCCCAACGCACCAGCCCCGCAAAGATGGGGAAGATCTCGCGCAACCGTGGTGGTTTGCCGGATGAACCGCGATCGCCGGAAGTGCTTCGAAACCTGCTCTTTAGCTCGAGGACTGGAGTGCAAGACGCCGTGTCGACCGGGCGTCCCTCAAGCTTGCCGAGAAGCACCAACAACGCCTTCCGCTCGGGAACCGGATCTGCCTCGTGCTTCCTCGCGAGCCGGGCACGCCGGACGACCACTCCTCATCGCGATCCCGACGAGCGGAGGGTGGGCTGGCCGCCGAGATAGGCTCGTCGAGCGGGAGGGTTAGCGACGCCAGAAGTCCCGGACGGGAGGCAGCCGTGGGCACGGGCGCGGGCTCCCGCGCAAAGGGTGCCTCGGTGTCGGCAGTCTCCTGGGGTGGATCAGGGGAGGCGGGTAGCCGTGGCGGCTCCCCGTTTCGGAACTCCGCCATCTTCCCCCGCGGCGGACGCCGAAAGGGGAAGGATTTTGGCGCACGTTCTCCCGCCTGGAGGACGGCGCAAAGATCCCCGAAGGCTCCATGGAACCTCGCGGCGATCGAGGGGGTCGTGGGTAGGCACCGCTGTGCACCGGCCGCTTGGCCCACTTGTTGGACTAGACACGCCGTGCCTCGCTTCTCGGTCGGTGTTCGCGGAAGGCAGATTTGGCGGCCAACCGGTCGCTACGGCGCGTATACCCGGTCGTCGTCAACAACCCTTGATCTCCGCTTGCGAGGTGGAACCATGGCAGGTTCCACCAAAGGCAGTGTCGACGAGTCGATGAAGGCTGGTACGGAAGCAGCGAGAGGCGCGCGGGGCGGAGGCGGTGCAACGTGCACCAGGGCAGCCGAAAGAGTGCAAGGAGCCATCTCGGTCACACCCGCCGCCCGGACATGTCGGCGCGCTGCGGGATCCAAGCAAGTCGGTGACGTGGTGGACGCGAACAGGTGCAGGACCTCGGGCCCTTCCGGCACCGAACGCGGATCCGCCAACACCGTAGGATCCTCCGAGGCCCCCCGCCTCGCGGCGAGCGCGCGACCATGCGCAGGGGCGAAGGTGGCTCCAACCGTAGTGGCAAGGGCGGCACCAAGGTGGGCGTTTGCGCGACGAGGCAGTGCCACGAGCTCATCAAACATCGGGTCCACTCGAAGCGGGGGGACCTGAAGCCCCCAAGCAGGTCGAGCTCGAGCGGGTCCTCGGGTGTGCCGGCGTTGCCCACCCCCGACGGACCCGCCCGGCTCCAAATCCCACCGGGGCGGGGGCGGTCGAGGTGGCGAACAGAGGATCTGCCCGACGAAGAAGGGAGGTACCGGCGACCCGACCACGCCCAGGGCGCCTAGGCCCCGGACACGGTTGACGACAACCCTGCGGACCTGAGCACAGTGAGGAGGTTCTTGGACATGGCATCGAGGGTCCCGCTCACTGGGGAGAGTCGTGGCGGGGAGGCGACGTTGATGTCTGCAGATCCCTCGCCCGTGCCTCGTGGCGAGGCGAGATGAGGCAGCGGGACGGGGCGGAGCATCGGGCGGCGATGTGGTCCCCCGCCAGCGCGGTTGAAGCAGAGCCCGACGAGGAAGACGGCACAGTCGACGGCGACGAAGGTTGGGTGAGGCACGCCGTCGCCCACGCCCACGCCTCTGGGCGAGAGTGAAGCCGCCGTCGTCGATAGGGAGGCTTTGATGGTGGTGAAGGGCCCCAACAGCACCGGAGCTCGCAATGACGACGACGGTGGTGAGCGACGACGGAGCTCGGTGGCATTGGCCGAGCCGTTGGTGAGCGAACGCAGCTTTGGCCAGCCGTCGGCCGAGCCTCTGGGTGCCCGGCACCCCAGTCGAGGAGGAGGGCGCACAGCAAGGCGTCGACAGAGTCGTGGGCGGCCGCCGGGCGACGACGGCGCCGTCTGCGGCTGGACCGGCCGGTGCCGGCGTCGGGGCGTGTCGTGCTTCCGTGCCAACCGGTCCGTCCTCGCGGTCGAAACGTAGTCCGTAGAACGTTCCCGGCGAGGAGGGATGGACAAGCGTGCCGCCCGACGGTGGGGGCCTCCGGCTCGACGAACTCGTCCTCGTTGTGTCAGCGGTCGGAGAAGGGAGCCGTCCACCCACCGCATACCCTTGGTCTTCCGGCGGAGGGCAAAGATGGTGGGGATGCCGACAAGCACGGAGCGGAAGGCCGCACCGGGGATGACCTGCTGGGTGGCTGCCTCCGGTGGCGCGTGGGCAAGCGAGGGCCGGAAGTCCCCCGCCGAGGCGTCGGGGTCGGGGGGCTGGCAGCAACGCCCGCCGGGCCGTCGGCTGCAACCGGAGGGTCTTGGGGGAGCGTCGTCGTCCTGCGCCCTGGCGGAGGAGGCTCGGCGAGGCCAGCCGTCCGCCACGCCAGGCTCCTTCCCGGGCGCCCGAGGCGGCAGTAAAGCCGAACGGGCGCCCACCGAGGGGAGTGCAAGGAAGGCGGCGCGGTGAAGCCGCCGGGCGGGCGCCGGAGGACCACGGCGCAGGTGAGGACCCGGCGGGGACGATTCCACCAGCAAGCTCGACGCGGCCAGTGACGGCGCGGTCGACACGCCAAGGTCGTGCGATGCCCCCGCGAGCCGGAGGGGGCGCCGAGGGAGGAGGCGCTGCAGACCGAGACCAAGGCAGCAGGCCCGAGCTCGACACGGGCTGGCGTGGAAGCTGCGGGCGCCGTCCGCGACGGTGGAGGCGAGGGGCAGGTGGCGGCGCAGGGCCCGCATGGCTGCACCGCGACCTCATCCCGTGACCCGCTGGGAGCATACGGCAGCGACTGGGGCTGGATCCTGCGAGCCGAGACCGGGAGCGGCCGGATCCGGCGGCCCTTCGGGCGACGGGCGCGGCTCCTGCACGGACGGCGCATGGGCGGCGAAGGTCTCCCAGGGCGGAGGCTGGCAGGAGCTGGGAGGAAGCAGCTCAGAGTGGGGATCGGGAGGAGCGGGTGGAGGAGGAGGTGCTGGCGGCCGTGGAGGGAGCCGCCGGGCGCCGGGGCGGCGGGCGGCGCCAGGTGCCTAACGGGCCGTGCGGCCCGTGCGCTCCCGCAACGGTCATCCCCAAATCATGTGAGACTGGGTGGTGCTGTCGCTCTCATCTGCATTGCAGTTGGCGTCCGCAGCCGGGTCCAGGATCACCTGTGAAATTTAGTGCTCCTTATCACCATATGCTTTTGGGAGAATCGGTTGTCACCCGCCTGCATACATCCACATCATGGCTGAGGTTAGAGCACACTAACAGAGTGTCTGGGAATCACGCTAGCGGTAGCCGGTAAGAAGCACTGATCTTTCTACCATCTTATCGATTAATTAAAAATTCAGACGTAAAGGATCTGAAAACTCATGGTACTCGCCAACCTATTTGCTGGAGAAAACTGGCTGGTTCATCAGCTTGTGCTGGTCTCCATCACCATACGATGAAAATTATCTTCAGACTGTTGATGGTTAAGGTGATTGACAGCTGGTGATTCTGCACATATGCATACAACAAATCCTTCCAAAAAAAATACAGTTGTCAGAAGATTTATTTTCAGCAGAATTTCAAATTTCAGAAATGTCAGACACTGATAGTGCCATACATGCAGGTGAAAATATGAAATCAAGCATAAATATTACATAGATTTATTGGACTTCTATGCTCAGAAAGTACTAACTACTACATGATGAACAGTCAGAGAGAACTCCAAATCAAAGTATCTGAGAAAAGTACCTAACATAGACCATGCACTTCGTGGACATGGAAACAGAATAAAAGGCTTCATCATGGTGATGATGACTGATCATCCTGCCACAGCAAGGGAAGCGAGGAACATGAGATCTTGGTAGCGGTCAGAGACTACAGCAACCGACATATAGACAGATTAAAGAAGCGCAAAAGACAAAAAAAAAATAAACAGATAAATGGCAGCAGGACGATTGGGCTCTCCATTAGTGGAATATAGAGCATTGTTCAGTGTACAGGGAGCCTTCCATAAGCAGGATAGATGCCAAGATAACAAGTTGGTGAGGCCATCCCCGCCACAAAGTGGACTGCAGCACAGGTTGTAGGTAGGTGGCATCCACATCAGAGCTCCTTCCATGCCTTTTCTCCCCTCCATCCGGGTCAGCCTCATGACCCTGACGCAGGAAATGGCATTTAACTTTGTGCTAAGGGAACCTTTCAAGATCAAAACAACTAATTCTATGGCAATGGAGAAGTTAGGTCATGAAGATAAAAAATTTGTCAGGGCCCCACT
This sequence comes from Hyparrhenia diplandra, assembly GCA_015847255.1. NCBI lineage: Eukaryota > Viridiplantae > Streptophyta > Magnoliopsida > Poales > Poaceae > Hyparrhenia > Hyparrhenia diplandra. The sequence continues at coordinate 383,560 of JADLZK010011183.1, read as the reverse complement.
ATCTAGAAACCTGTCATTTCAAATCCATGCACCAATAAATGATATTCAAAAGACAGTAATGAGTGATACAATGATTGTGTGAATCTTAGAAAGATCCATCATTCATCATGTTCACTTATCAATCAACGAGGATGTCAGAAAATATAACAAAGATGGCAGATGCTATGTAATAAATCATGCCAATTTCTGATGATTCTGAACCAAGAAAAAGGAAGCACAATTTAAGATCAAAACTACTTTTTTTTAGCGACCACGCCGTTGCGCGTATTTCATTAAGTAGAAGAAAGTTCAAACAACAATAAGCAACGGTAACCAAACCATTACCGATGCAAACCTAACCACTACTGGATACATCATCGGGGATTACATATTGACCAATTTGCGACAAGCCAATCCACCGTCAGCTAAACTAGGTGTCCTCATCGGCGATCCCCTCAAGGTTGAGGTCCATAGCGAGAGAGATTGAACGCTCCATCAAGAAGTAACTCAAAACGGGCGCCGCTTAGCGGGCGGCATGCCGCGCCCAAGACGGACCCTGAGCTTCTCCTCAATGGTGGCCGGAGCCTCACCCGCTTCCACCTCGAAGCCCAACTTCCGAGCAAGAGGTTCTGCGCACCGCAAAGTCGCATTGGCCGCCCTCGACGCTGCGCCATGCGGCCGCTACGGGCGCAGGGGTGTGGGTGGAGGGGCCGGGTGCGCGCCCGACGCAGGCGCGCCGCCCCGACTTGAGAAGAGGTGATGCCAACGGCACACACACCCTGTCCTCAATCTCCTGGCCGTCGGGGACGCTAGGCACGGCAAAGGCGGTGGTGGCGACATCCACATCCTCCGGAGACACCGAAGCGGCTCGAGGGGCGGTGGCGACAACCTCGTCCACGTAAAACACCGGAGCGGGTCCGAGGGAGCAGCAGGTACCTCGTATCGATGGGGCCTCCCACGAACGTCGACGACGGTGGGCCCGGAGGTCGCAAACTCCACCGCCACTAGGTCAGCCCACCGGTCAACCGGCACCATGGGGCGTTTCGGAAAGCGGACGCCCCCTGCGAAAGGCGCGGTGCGAGCTCCAGGCCATGGTCTCATCGAGCATTGGGTCCCCCGAACGGGAGGCTCCACGGCCACACGAGCCTCGCCGCCAACCGATCGGCGCGCAGCGGGCGTGGCTCGCTGCGATGGCGACCAACGGAGTCATCGAGTGAACCGCAGCCCGGTCGGCGACGAGGTCGGCCACCCACGGATGGCGTCGGCGCCGCCGGGCGGCGACGACGGCGACCGCGGTGGCGTCCCCACATGCGTGCTCCCGCCGCCCGATGAAGGGGCGCCACCGGCAGCGCCATCGTCATCGGCCCGAGGAGGCGGGCAAAAGATCCTCCAACACGGCAATCGGGCCACATGCGGTTTCGGCGGCGCCCAGGTCCTTTTCGGCCGCCGTCACCATTGTCGACATCATGGTGTGGGTGCGTATGTGCCGCGACTCGCTGAAGGGCGCTGAGGTGGGCGACAAAGGTGATGGAGCTTGCGAGCCCCGGGCCCGTGCCTCGTGCCAGGCGAGAAGGCAGCGGACGAGAGGAGGTGCACGGGCGGCGATGTGGTCGGGCGCCAGGCATTGAAGCGAGGGCCGACGAGCGGCGGCCGCGGGCGGCCGACGCCGACGGAGAGGTGGTGCTCGTGGCGCCCGGTGGCGGCTCAACAAGCGTGAAGCCGTCGGCGTCAACCGGCGCAGCCGCTCGAGAACGCTGCTGGGGAAGCCGGCGGGGCGACGGCGAGAGGGCTGGCCGAAACCGTTGGTGCGCCCTGCACCCGCCGACCGGCCCCAGGGGCCGAGACGCCGCGAAGCAGCACGCGGGCGGCATGGGGTGCCACCGGAAGGACCATGGCCCTCCTCCCCGTCCTGACACGACGACGACGACGACGACGAGGATGTCGCCCCACCAAGGTGGAGGCGAACCGGGCGGGAGGTAGAGCTTGAATCCATACGAGATGCCGCCGCAATAGGGGTAGGCGAGGGCGGCGTCTCTATGGCTCGACGGGCGGCCTCAAGGTGCGACAGCTGGACAGAGGAGGGCAGCTCATCGCCGAAGCGTCCCCCGCCGCCCTCAGCTCACCATCGATGCTTGCGGCGCCGGCGACTCCCCCTGTGGTGGAAGGGCGCAGCATGGGGGGGCGAGGGAGGATGACCGGCGAGGTCGGGGGCGGGACGGTCGGACGAGGAGGATGTCGGGGCCGGAGGCGTCGTCGCGGCCCGCATCGTCCTCGCCGAGGGCGCCCTCGGCCGCTGAGCAGCGATCCGTCGGTGGCGCCAAGGCCAAGCCACGCCCGGTCCTGTGTTCAGGTACAGCGGTAGTAGGAGCCGTTAGCGACCGAGGTGAAGCGAACCTGGCCGTTCGAGGGTGCCGAGGCAGAGGAGACGGCAGGTTGGATGGGGGCACTGGAGGCGAAATCGCGTGCACGCGGCGACAGCGGCTCGAGGGCGACCTCATGCGGCGCTAGCCCCGAGGTGACCACGGCGGCGCATCCAGCCGAGCGCCACCGCATCGCCGCTGGAGGGGAGCCGCCACCGCCCCGACACACCAGGCCCGGCGCAGACGGGAGGGGGCGACGCGACATCCGCCCTGGCCCGCAGAAGCGCGTCGCGGGGAGGCAAGCGCCGCCACCGCTCAGCCCTCCATGCGTGGCGCCAACGGAGGGGGCGGCGGCGGCATGAGGTAGCAACCGCCCCGCGGAAGGCTCGTCCCCGGCGGCCGCGCAGCGGAGGCGTTGGTTCCGGCGACAGAAGGGGTCCCAACACATGGGGGCGCTGGGCGGCGGGGAGGGGACCAGGCCGCTGGATCCGCCGCCGCCCGCCGGATCCGGCCCCCGGCGACGGGAAGGGGCAGGGGGCGAGGACGGCGGACCATGGCCGCAGGTCGCATGAGGGGACTTCGCCACGCCGGGCTGGGAAGGGGAGACAGCGCGGGATTTGGGGGGCAGCAGGGAGGGGAGAGGGAAGGTGGGGTGGTGGTGGAGCTGGTGGCGGCGGGCCGGAGCCTGGGTGGCCGCCGGCGCGGAGTCGGGTTCCGCGACGGCCGGCCGCCAGGAGCAACGGTCGGGCGTTTCTCTTCTTTGTTGAATGCTGCCTCTTCTATAGTTCCCATGATCAAAACTACTTGGCGTCTGCTATATCGGCAAGCATACCTATGCATATTCTGCAGCAACATCACACTGTTAGATTCTATATTTAATTTAAAAATCCATTATAAACATCACATATTTTTTATACATCTGAAACACTGCAGATATGCCATCAACAGTATCATCACTAAACCAGGAAATCTCTGTGTAATGGCACAAGTCATTCTAGTACTCAATACAGACAGACAAAGGTTACTTTTATTTGGTTCGACCCAACTAATACCAAAAGGACACATTTTTTTTACGAGGCACCCTCAGTGGAAGAATATGCGTTTTGTGAAATTAAGTGTTGTTTCTATTGAAGGTGTATGACTGAGATTTTTTGCTATGCTTAGGATAATGGCTGACATGAGAAGACGGATGGAGTTCTCTGTGCTAATGACAACAGCTGACAGAAAAGTAAATGCTTTTCACTTCCAGGGAAAGGAAATAAGCGATAGTTCCCAAAAGGTTTACTATACTCCACAAATGGTTTGACTGGATGCATAGTATGTAGCAAACGAATTAGTGGATTAGCATTAAGAATCTCTAAATAATCAATCAACTGTCATAACTCACTGGGAAAAGGTTCAGTTGAAGAGTAAGGGTACAATTTTTTTTTCAATTAGTGGAGAAAACCTGTAGTGACCCATTTATAATACCCATGAAGCATCTAGAAAAGGAAAACAAAAATGATTGTACATTGTTGACATACGTGAAGTGCAAGTATAAATCATGTCCTCCTTATGGGTTACCAAAAGCAAGCACCAGTATCCACTTCACTTCAGAGTCAGATGTCTATTCCTCTTATCAACGAACAAGATGCCAAAGGTAATAATGCTAAAAAGCGTACCAAATCATCATATAATGAAATAGCAACAGAAGTTTCTCCCTTTATTGTGTAATAAAACGTTATATTGTTACACATATTTCTTCTGTTTAAAATGAAATAACAAAGAAGAGAAAAAAAATTTATCGTGTTATGCCAAAATGATTGAGTCAACCCACAAATATAACAGATAAAAGATAAGCATTACATGTATCCATTATAAATACAGAAGAATTGACCATTCGCTGCTATAATACGTTACTCAAAACAATAGCAAAGGGAATAAATATTTCTTAGAATAAATATTTCTTAGCTAAGTCTGAGCAGAACACCAGTGACGATAGGATCTATAGGATTCTCTAAATTCTAAAACAACATGCACTATGTCATGTGACCACCCAACTGCTTCCTTTTTTGAGAGAGAGAGGGAAGAGCTTCTCCTGTTGCCTATAAATGAGTGGCTGAAGACAGCAATTCAGTACGAAGCATAAGACATAGTGGCTTCTTCTCCCTAACAGCTACCTTCTTCCTATCAGGCTGGAGTTCATCAAGGATCTAATCCTGAAACTGGAGCCCACAAGCACACAGTGGAAGAAGAACACCAAGACTGGTTCCCAGCCTATCCAAGGCAGAAGCGAGCAACGTTCTGCGAGCAAACTTAGTGTGGTAATAGCATGGTGACTGTGAGAGAGGAGATGCGTAAGGGGCCATGGACAGAGCAGGAGGACATGCAACTGGTATGCACTGTCCGCCTGTTTGGTGACCGTCGTTGGGACTTCATTGCCCAAGTCTCAGGTTTGAGGGGTTGGCGAACTGCAACTTAGGTAGCTATTTTGCTATCCTTAGCGCAAAGTCGCAAACATAAATGTCTTCCTGTCTAACCAGCTCTCTTCATACTATACGTTCTCTATGTTCATGCAGGCCTCAACAGGATGATCTGTATGTCTCTTCAATCATACTATACGTTCTCTATGTTCATGCAGGCCTCAACAGGATGATCTCTATGTTCATGCAGGCCTCAACTATACCGTGAATATCTTATTTCAGTTTCGGTTTCTTTACTTATGCAGTACTTGGTTGATGCAGCAGTGTGAATGATGATCTGTATGTTCTTGTACCCGAGGGATGCAGCAACATGTGATGAGTTTTGAGTTGGGAGGAGTGATGGAAGACTCCACTGAATTTAACTCTCCTGCAGTCGCTGAACCAGAGTGTCACAAATGAAATTGCAAATTTGTACCATGAATCTATCGTGAGTTCGTGACTGAAATGAGCTGCATGCCTAGCTGTAGATAAAACAGTGATGCCTGTTCCAAGTCTAAAACAGATTGCACAAAGGTAGAACTCAGTGGTGCAGATAAACGTGGATGAAGAAACGTGTTATTTTCAAGAACTTATTTATTAATTCTTAAATCATTTTGTAAAAAAATGATCTTGTAAAATAATGTGGTGCATAGTAGGAATCGAAGCAAGGCACCCCCACCACCCCTGGTAGAAAATCAAGTACGCCAACCACCAGGAGATAGATGTTTTGGCGTTGGTTTTGGATTATTTGAATTTATTTCTGGTTTTACCAAAAGAAAGAAAATAGCAAAACTTACATGGCGTTGGTTTTGGATTATTTGATTATTTTTTTCTAGTAATTACAAAAGAAAGAAAATAGCAAAACTTGCATAATAGTAGATTGGGTTTGAACCCATGACCTCACGCCTGCACATGTCTCCCTCTAACCACAACATCTTACAACCAATTGTATTTGCAATTCACTTTTGTTCCTTACATATTATAATACTAAGTAGTTTTGTATGACAAGACAATTTCAAATCAGAATCATGTTAACTACAAACTTTCGGAACTTCTCAAGATCCATTTATGCAATTTTTAGACCAAGTTTACATATTTACTGTAATTATTTGATGATTTAATCATCAAAAATTGTTAAAATATCCAAATGAAGTTAAAAAAATCTAAAATTTTGGTGGTACACATCATTTTGGTGTAGAATGTTGACAAAAACATTTGAGTGGATTCTGAGAAAGTGTTGCTGCAGATCCTCACAATGATCCACATCTCTCACACATGTTCTAGTCACTAGGTGAGAGATGCTTATGGTAGTGTGAAATGTGTAGTATAACTTTGTCGAAATCATCTCAAACTTTTTGAATGTCTATGGGACCAAACTACGGTGTTGTGAGCATTTGTGCAATTTTTAGACCAAGTTTACATATATTTCTGTAATTATTTGATGATTTAATCAACAAAAATTGTTAAAATATCCAAATGAAGTTAAAAAATCTAAAATTTTGGTGGTACACATCATTTTGGTGTAGAATGTTGACAAAAACATTTGAGTGGATTCTGAGAAAGTGTTGCTGCAGATCCTCACAATGATCCACATCTCTCACACATGTTCTAGTCACTAGGTGAGAGATGCTTATGGTAGTGTGAAATGTGTAGTATAACTTTGTCGAAATCATCTCAAACTTTTTGAATGTCTATGGGACCAAACTACGGTGTTGTGAGCATTTGTGCAATTTTTAGACCAAGTTTACATATTTACGTAATTATTTGATGATTTAATCAACAAAAATTGTTAAAATATCCAAATGAAGTTAAAAAAATCTAAAATTTTGGTGGGACAAATCATTTTGGTGTAGCGTGTTGACAAAAAAAATTTGAGTGGATTATGAGAAAGTATTGCTGCAGATCCTCACAATGATCCACATCTCTCACACATGTTATAGTCACTAGGTGAGAGATGCTTATGGTAGTATGAGATGTGTAGTATCACTTTGTCGAAATCATCTCAAACTTTTTTGGATGTCTATAGGACCAAACTATGGTGTTGTGAGCATTTGTGCAATTTTTAGACCAAGTTTACCTATTTTTGTAATTATTTGTTGATTTAATCAACAAAAATTGTTTAAATACGCAAAATGAAGTTAAAAAAATCTAAAAATTTGGTGGGACAGATAATTTTGGTGTAAGCGTGTTGACAAAAATATTTGAGTGGATTCTGAGAGAAAGTCTTGCTGCAGATCCTCACAATGATCCACACATCTCTCACACATGTTCTAATCACCGGGTGAGAGATGCTCATGGTAGTGTGAGATGTGTAGTACCACTTTGTCAAAATTATCTCAAACTTTTTTTGGGTGTCTAGAAAATAGAGACATAAAAGTAAAGAAAAAAAAAATGTTGGTTAAACAACATAAAATAGAATAGAAAGTAATAAAAAAAGAAAAAAAATGTTGGTTTTAAAAATTGCCCGAAAGTTGGGTTCAACTCAAGACCTATGGCTTGGAGACTCTTACCAATGCGCTATACAGATGCTTTTGATAGGAGTCGAATTATAATTTTCTAAATAACCAAAATCATCACATTTGGAGTTAGTATGAGGAAGAAAGACTAATTACCAATTTTAGCTACCGATTAAAAAGAGAAAGAAGTGTTCTTCAACAATTTGAAATTAAATCTGTCTAAGCCCATCTTTAAATTAAAAAAAACCATAAATGGGCCACTATAATTTTGATTCGCCCAACTTGGCATTAGCATGTGGCCATTTACATCTTTTATTTTCTTTTCTTTTATTTTGTAGTGTTTTTCATATTTTAGGTGTTGTATTTCATATCTATACCAAAACATGTGAATTGTGTAGTGGTTAGGCATGTACTATCATAAAACGAAGGTCTTTGTTTCAAATCCCATGTATGCACCGTCACCGCCAGGCACATAAGTTATCAGAATTCAAGATGACACTTCTTCGCCAAGCATAAGACCAATTTGTTATCAGATTTAAGTAATCAGAATTAAGTGCTTGGATCATACACTGGAAATTCATTATACATGGGTCGTGACAACAGATGCACGCCCTGTTTCATTTGTCAGGACGCCCTGTTTCATTTGTCAGTCCCACACTCTGTGCTAAGCAAAGCCACTCCTTACTCGTGGCGTGACAACTAGGCCTGTTGTTAAGGCTGCTTGTACTTGCACCGGCACCACTATTGTTTTGTTTTTGCAAACATCTACATCTCATCAGAACAGAAAAGTTGAGACTAACATGCAAGGACTACGTAGTTGCACTTACCAATTACGTAAATATGATTAAAATTGAGCAGTACTATCTTTCTTTTTTTTTTCCTGAGATGACTGACAAACTCTGGTCTATACAAACAGAACATTTTGTGAATGATGGTTCTTCTGCACGTTTATTGTGTCCAGCTTACCAATGGTCTGGACTCTGGAATAGTTAAGCAGCACAATCCACTTGCCGTTGCAATCATACAAAAGAAGCTCAATTAGAAAATACCCAGAAGGACTTCTGGCATCTGTCATCTTGTTCTCACAGGAAGAGGTTCCTACATAACTGAAGCATAGTAGATCAAAGCATAGTACAAATTATATTAACATGGACGTTGCAGACATATATGGTCACCTGACGCAGTCTGATGTGTATCTTGTGAACTTGAAAGGGCATTCTGTGTGGCCACCTAAATTGCTACAGATCAGCATAAATTCATTTTAATAAATAGAAACTAAGGGTAGTAGAGCAGATGTATTGTAGGATGATATACTTCTGCATGAGTCAAATACACCTGTAGATAACTCACAAAAATATGATGGCAACTAAGTGTCAGACAAGCACCCATGAGGCCATGACTCCATGACTAGATAACTTTGAGAACTGTGCGCTCTCATCGAAGATGCAACTTAAACTGCTTCTGCAGACCGTCATCGCAGTGGCAGCAGTAAGCATGGAGGGTGCTAGTAAACAAAAGCATAATATACTCCCACATTAAAGTGCATATTCAGTTCCCATATAAAGAGCACATTCAGTTCCTGTGAAGTAAACAAAAGCTTCAGTAACTACTACAGCTGTAACCAAACAATGGCAACATTATCATTTTACGCAGAATGGCTATAGATTATTACTGAAGCTAGTATAGATTATCTTATCTCAATAATATGAGTTTTAATTAGGCCAAAGTGACAAACCAATAGTTTGATCGATGACCAGTAATTTGGGTTCAGATAGCTTGCTCATATAGTTATCTTTAGCTGATAAATGTTGGACATGTCATAATCTAAATTCTAGGATGGGTCATGTGAGCCAAAACACACTTCCTCTGTTGCGAGCACGATCCAAGCTAGGTAAGCAGCTTTCTCAATCACCAAATGGTTTGATTTGTGATGACTGTACCAAAGGACTCATTGACGACAAATGATGATGATATGTTCCTAAGTTCATAGGCTGAGAATATATAATGAGAAAAAAAGGTCATGTACAACACTGCAGATAACTATTACGGTTGGCTAAAACATTCAGAGAGTGTTTTGTTTGTGCAAATATTGCTTGGATATATAGACTGGATCGTACACCAGAAACAAATTCATTGTTGCATTCCCAGTTCATGAAATATGAGATAAATCAAATTGAGAACAAGTGCAGAGGATTGGAACCTTGGCCTTCTTTGATTGGAGATTGATCGAGCCGGATCAGAGGATAATCCATGGGGCGGGGGGGGGGCGGCCGCGGCGGCGTCCTTGTGCGCGAGCGGTCCGGGCGGTGGCGTATGGCGGGCGATGATGAGGGATAGGTGGCTGCGAGGCACCGCGGGGCTACAGCGATGGCGAGGGCTGGCCAACGGGCGGCGAGGGGCGGCCGGGCGGCGGCATAAGGCGCGCGGTGTGCCAGGGGCGAAGAGGACGAGGGATCGGGAATTCGGGATCGGGGGGGGGAGGAGGCTGCGGCGGATTGGGGAGGGGGTGCGGCGGGTAAGGGTGTGGTGTCCACAATGACAATGTTACCCTTTAAAATGAAAATAACAATTTAGGGAGGCAATGAGAGGCAATGAGAGGCAAAATCAAGTACCATAGAATGCCTCTAATTCATGACACGTACAACGTCTTATCATGATTAATTCCTGTTGACCGAAAAACATCTTATCAGAGTTGTCGTCATGTGTTTTTTCCGTGGACTGAAAACACATAGAAATTCTTTCACACTTTTTTTTGACGAAAAATTCTTTCACACTTCATCACTGTGCTTCTGCGAATTGGACGACCTCATGCACACCAGCAACAACAGCCTCGTCGTCCTCCTCCTTCGCCATCTCTGAACATCCACTGGTCCCAGCCGAGGAGGCCCCGTCGTCCAGCTGTTGCAGCACCTCCAGCTCCCCCACAACCTCCTCCATCGTGGGGCGGGCATGAACATCCTCGCGCTGCGCGCATCGCAGCCGAAGTTCCGCGAACCTTCCGTGCAGAGACGAGGTCGCAGTGGCTTCTTATGCTGTGGTCGATGACGCTCGAGATATCTCCATCTCCATGGCTTCCTGCAGATGCGCTAAGAGAAAGCATCTCGCGCACCCAGTCGGCAATGTTGACATGCTTGTTGCCGACGATGACAGTAGTTGGCCTGGCGGTGATGAGCACCAGGAGAAAGATGCCGAAGCTGTACACGTCGGTTTTGCCTCTCAGCTCACCTGCCTTTAGGTACCTGCATGCCACGTGTGTTACAAAAAAAGTAGTGGTATTCCCTCCATTAATTTGGTACTGTAGCATTTTCATTTGTTTGTGATTATTATTGTCCTACCGTGAACTAACTAGGGTCAAAAGATTCATCTCGCAAAAAGCACATCCAAACTGTACAATTAGTTATTTTGTTTACCTACATTTGATGCTCAGGCAAAAGATTTGATGTGACGGGGAATCTCAAAGTTTGAATCTAAACACAACCTAAATTATAAGTTATTTTTACTTATTTATTGAGAGTCAAAGTTTATCTCAAATTTTATTGAAATTATAGAGAGAGTTACAAAAGATTTATTACATTAAATTGGTATATTATGGATAGATAATTAGTTGAGAATCTAATGATATTTAGTTGATACTATAAATATTATTATTTTATTATATAAATTTGGTTGAACTTTAGATGATCTAATTAATCTCTAAGAAAGTTATAATTTAGAATGGAAGGAGCTTGTAATGGCAGGGTACATGGCAGCTGCTGCTGAATTGAAAGAAGCAACTTTTATTTGGAGCATACTCAGGGTCGACATATCCAGGAGTACCGCTGAGTGTGCCGGTGATGGTGTATGTGTTTCCTTCACTGCTGATAGCCCTTGCAAGCCCCAAGTCCGAGATCTTGGCTTCAAATTTCTCGGTTAGAAGGATGTTTCTAGCCTTCACATCTCTATGGATCAGTGGCTTCGTTAAGGCAGAGTGCAAGTAGTGCAGACCTGCAATAATATAATTGATCCATATATATAACTATATATGTAGTGGTTTTATTAAAGGAGAAATTAATTTGGATTGATCAGAAGGCACATTGTTGAGTATACTCCCTATGTTCCAAAAAAAACACATGCAATTCTAGAATAGGGTCATGTTAAAAGTTGGTCAAATTAGACCTGTTTTACATAGAAAATTAATAACACTTATTTATCATACTAAATAGGTACCATTACCTTGAATGGGTTTGCTATGATACACCTATTAACTCAAGGAGGTAAGATTTGAAACAAATCATAGCCCTTGAATTTTAGAATAAATATACAACAATTATATAGTTACATGAGCGGCGGACCTTCCCTAGGGGCGGGGGTGGGCGGCCGCCCCAGCTACCCGACAGCGTCGCACGCACCCAGACTCCCACTCCCCCCCGTTTCTTCTCTATCTCCGGTGAATGGTGATGAACGGCGGCGGGCGCCAAGCCAGCGTCGCGGACCTCGCGGTGATGAACGACGCGAAGGCGTCGAGGCGAACCATCAGCTCCCACTTTGCTGGGGCTTTTTTGTTTGTCCATTTAAGCCCATTCCAAGTAAAAGGCCCAGTAAAGATAACAGAAGCTCCTCCCCAATCTCATCGTATCCTCCCGTCCTGGGCCTCCCGACCTCCCGCCGCTATCTCGCATCAAGCAAAGCGCCGGCGCCCCCTCTCCCCGCGGCGCCAAGCAGTGCCTCCCACTGCCCTTCCACCTGCCAGGCGCAGCGGGCGGCAGCGCTGCCCGCCCGCCCGCCATTCCACTCGCCTAGAACAGCGGCGCACCGGTGCCCATCCGCTGCGGCCTGCTGCCCGAAGCTCCCGAAAGTGCCCGTTGGCGATGGAGGGAGGAGGGGGGGGAAGAGGAGGAGCAGATGCCGCCCGGGGTCTCAGGGCCGGTCATGGCCGCGAGTTCGGCGTTGGCCGGGCAGAGGAGCAGCAAGGGCTGCAGCTCCACCATCATCCGGATTTGGCCGAGGCCGAGGTTCAAGGGGCGTCTCCAGGAATGGGATTGGGATTGACAAAAAAAATGGTATTGGTCACAAATCATTAGCTAAGTAATTTGATAAGTATTAGGATATGCTAATTTGATAAGCAATTTTGTGCTGCCCTGACGAATTCTAGTGTTTTTGCACAATTTGTGTGATAATAGTAGTTGAATGTGGTGCACTGTGAATAAGATGTCTTCTTTGTTCATTTTCTTGTTGTATTTTTGCCCCAGCTAAATTTTTTTCTGGGTCCGTCATTGGTTGAGTATACTCCCTATGTTCCAAACAAAACACATGCAATTCTAGAATAGGGTCATGTTAAAGTTGGTCAAATTAGACCTGTTTTACATAGAAAATTAATAACACTTATTTATCATACTAAATAGGTACCATTACCTTGAATGGGTTTGCTATGATACACCTATTAACTCCAAGGAGGTAAGATTTGAAACAAATCATAGCCCTTGAATTTTAGAATAAATATACAACAATTATATAGTTACATGTTGGGCTTGCTTCCTTGTATTGTCCATGCCGTGCATGCGAGCGCGGATGCAAGGAGGGTCTAGCTAAGCCAAGTTTTGAATAGCGGGCTATCGAAAATAGCACTACTTTTTTCACCAGCTATTCAACACTATGACAGAATACCGTTTTTCAAAATAAACATGAAAACGCCAGTAATTTTCTTCTAAAAACATGACAAATATGAAATTTTATGAACATAAATATGTTTCTAATACTAAATTTGTAGAAAATGATAATTTATAAGTAGGAAATACTAAGTACATTGTCATTGTTGAGTTCTCGGAGTCGGAATGAGAAGATTAGTGGCGCTATAGCGGCGAATAACGGTGAAAACTCACACAGCAGAAAAAAAACGAATAGCTTAGCGCGGAGGCTCTTCGGCAGCTATAGCTGCGCTATAGTGGTGCTATAGCCCGCTATTTAAAACAGGGTTGCTAGGTCCTGGAGGGTACTAGGAGGCAAGGAGGGTGTATTGTCCATGCAAAGCATGAGGTAGGAGTGCATGACCAAGGCTCCGAGGCTATGACCTCCGGTTTACTTTGGTGCCGCCGCGTACTTTTGTTGATCTAAAATTTTGCTTCTACTCTAGCAGCACCTCCCCAAACAAAAACCTCAAATCCATACCAGCAAACAATGACACGAGGAACCAACTCGTCATATTAGATCAAACCTTTCTTCCCGAGAGACAAACAAACTAAACAGACGGAGGGAAAAGTGTGAATTGTCTCTTATGGATCTCGGCTTTAGTTGTACTAGTTTGTTGTGTATAGTTAGATAATCTTAGCTTATCTTATCTTATACTCATATAAAGCAAATCCTATTACCTCCATTCCAAATTATAAGCCGTTTTAAATTTTCTCGATATTTTTCATTTACTACGTATCTAGACAGTTGTATAACTAGGTGCACAGCAAAAAAAGAAATGTATCTAGAAAAGGCAAAACGTCTTATAATTTGGAATGGAGGGAGTATCTAGCAATTTCTCTCACCATGTAACTTATCCAACTAGACAACACACTGTCACGGATAATTAACATCCACTAAGCAAGAATTCATTAATTATTTATCTGAATATGCAAGCTAACCAGGCAATGCACTACCACATACAATTAAAATCCACTTGCACATCCAACTTGTGAATAAGATAATATACATTTGTTTCTTCCTTAATTTCTCTATATATTGTAATGCATTTCTATACAGTGGTGATCTATGCAAATTCCATGCCAATGTGTGGGGCTGTTTCCTAACTGTTTGATTTAGTGGTTAACATTCTAACATACTTATACACTACAGGAATCGCCGCTTTGCCGAGTGCGGGCGCGACTCGCAAAGGCTTATACGCACTTTCGGCAAAGCCTTTGCCGAAGTGCCAAACTCAACCGAACCGCGACGGCAAAAGAATGACTCGGCAAACCATTCTTTGCCGAAAGTGCCAAATGCCGCACTTGGCAAAGGCGTCGCCGAAGTGCCATGTCGTTCTTTCGGCGGCCGCAACGCCGAACGCGTTACACACTGCCGCCTCTTTGCCGAAAGTGCCAAACGTGGGGCACTTTCGGCAAAGATTTGAATATTTTACGCTTTTTGCCGAGTGCGAAATGTCGTAACTTCGGCAAAATATTTATTTTACCAAAATAAATAAATAACCTTTGCCGAAAGTGCGATGCAGTGGCACTCGGCAAATCTATGGTCATTTTGCCGAAAGTGCCACCTCTGCACTCGGCAAATCTGCCATTTTTCTGCAGCGTCCCGGCTTTGCCGAAAATGGCACTCGGCAAAGCCGGAATTTCATTTTTTTTGTTTTTTGTTGATTGTTGCTGCAAATCAACATATACAAATACCATAGCATTCATATATACATCATAAACCACATATATCACCAATTCACATATATAATCCACATATCTCACAAATTCACATATATAATCCACATATATCACAAATTCACACATATAGTCCAACATCCAAACGAAATCCAACATGTCCAACAACCAAACGAAAATGTAACATGTCCAACATCAAACGAGATCCATCACGGTGCAACATATCCAACATCTAAAAAGAAATCCATCCGCGGTGCAACTACCCCCCACCCGTGGCCTCCCTGGTGCGAAGAGGGTGAGGAGCCCTCACCTTGCCCCGGATACCACCCATGCTTTCTCGGCGCCGATTGGTACGCCCACCCGTCTTTGTGTAGGAGGGACGTGTGGAAGCCCGTAGTGTGGGCTGCCGTGCCCTTGAGGAGGAACGCCACCGCCATGTGTAATCGTGGAGTCGGGCCGACGGATAGGGTGGAGAAGGGCCACCGGAGGAGTCGGGTTCGAACCCGCCCGGGTGTGGCTGCACAAAGAAGAGGCGATCTCATTAGTACTGCGGGTGAGCCGCACAAGCCAAAAATAAACAACAACATATACTCACCGGAGTCCCTACGGAGGAGGAACGGGAAACGGGGGTGGAGCGAACAATGAAGCTAGGCAACGGAGGCGTGGTCACACCCGGATCCGGAGGCCCCCGAAGAAGGCCGCCACGCCCCGTGATCCGGACGCGACCGAGTATTGCCGGTATGCCTCCAACTCCCCCGATGGGCTCTGCCGGGCCGCCGCCGGCCTCAAAGTTCGCCGCTGGGCCGCTGCGCCCGGCCTCCAACTCGCCATCCCGGCCCGCAATATTACACCCGTAACGCTGAAACAATGCATAGGCAAATAACATGTGTAAAACCGAATCTGAACGAATGAAACTGAAATTACCGAAACTCCCCGCGATCATCTGCGTGGAGCTCACGCCGAGGTGCTATGGGGATGTCGGGTGGAGGTCGGTGCTCTTTGAGCGGAATCTCGCCACCGTGGAATGAAGGGACGGGTTGATCGCACCGCTGGCCATCCAAAGACATCGCCGTCTTTGCTTTCCTCCTCCCAACCTCATCACCGTGTCTCAGGTCCGGGGCGCGGTGGGTGGATCGGTCGCCCCCATAGCGCCGCTTTGCCGCCTCGGCGCATCGGGTAAGCTTGGGGTAGACGCGGGGCGTTGGTGTACGCCTCGGGCCCCTTCGCCGGGTCGTGACGTTGGCCGGCCGGTCCTTTCTGCCGCTGTGAGTCAAGGCGAACCCCGCATACTCGCTGATGTGTTGGCCTTCATGCGAACGATCGCGAGGAGAACACGTAGAGATGGTTAGAAGTGAAGAGATTTGAGCGCTTGAATAAAAAAATCAACGTAATCGTACCCATCTATCCATATACACCGAGGGGGGCACGCTCCCTTGGTGGTGTGGCTTCCCTTCCATCTCAAGTTTACATCTCCGGCGGAGTCTCTTGGTCTCGTGACGCCTCGCCCAAGAGCCACTTGTCCACAATGGACTCCCGCCAGCCCTTGTACTTGCCGCACCACTCCGGACACATCCGCATGACATAGCGGAGGATGAATGGAAGCCTCGCTTATTTTCATTGAAGGAATCGAATAAATGCGTTCTCACGAACACGGATGTACTTGGGCCCCGGTGAGGTCGGTCTCCCCTACGGAGCATCATCTCCCTTGCTTCATTCTTCCTCACCAACTTGCCAAGCACGCCGGCGTTGAAGGAGGCGATGCACGGACACGTGCCTCGTGGGCGTGTCCTTGAGTCGGTCTCGGCGGACCACCTCCGCACTCTAGCGGCCACCGCCTCACCCCGCCTCGCCGTGAAGTATTTACGCATCTGACACAACATGTATCATTCTATTATTTAAAAACATAGTATTTAAACGGCGTGAAGTAATCCTCGAATCTGAGACTCACCCGAGAAGTCCGCCTTGATCTTCTGGCAAGGCAAGGGCCCTCCCTCCACGCCGCGGCGTGCTCCCACGTATAGGGGCGGCTCCCTCCGTCCCCGGCGGTCACCGGGCCGGTAGTTCTCTTTAATCGAGGGAGGCTCGGATGCCATTGATATGGCGCTGACTGCCCCCCTCCGCTTACAATCTTCCGATTCTTGCATGTGCGAGCCATTAAGACAAATTGTTAGTCCGAAGTTCGATTTTCAACATGTCATATGAACAAGTAGTGAAAATATCAATGGCTACTTACTTGTCACCGTGGGGTCGAATCACCGGGAGGCGGGCAAAGGGATCGGCCTGTGGGAGGCTTCGAGGCCCCGCTACCGGTAGACCTTGCCGGCACTCGAGGAAGACGTCTCGACAGTGTCTCTTCGGCACCGAGTCCGAAGTCTGAAGAGGTGTGGCCCGACGGCGGCCGGGCCCGGCGACGGCCCACCGGCTCGGCGTAGACACAAACTCAAGCCTCCTCGTGGGCCGGGCGGCGTCGGCTGCGCCTCGGCGTCTCCACCGTCCCGTGCTTTCGTCGGCCTCCTCCTCGTCGGCCTCCTCCCTCGTCGGCGTGGGGGGGAGGGTGGGGGGGGCCTCGCGTGACGGACTGGACCCCCCTCGGCCGACGCCGCCTTCCGCTGGCATTTTGTCGAGTCCCCGCAAAGACAAAGAGTAAACCAATTAGTATTGCAAAATGAACGAAACATAATTAAAAGGTAACAATAATAACAAAATAGTATTACATGATTTAGAAATTATCTCCCCGAATGCCTAAGGTGGCATGTATGTAGTCATCACTATCACTATCACTATTGTAATCATCAATGTCACCATCCTCATCATCAGTATCGCCCTCGGCATGTGCATCGCCCTCCACAACTCCTTCGCCAAGCACCATCCTCCATCGTTCAAGAATTTGCAAGTCCTTAGCATCCTGCACCTCATCACCCTCGTCCTCATCGATGGCGTTGTCTACTTCCATGCCCATCAGCGAAAGAATGTCTATCTCTAAACGTCCTTCTAGCCCCTCAGGTTGATAGAACTCTTCAATGTTTGGGTCAAGGTTGTAATCATCATCGTTCGAACGAGCGCTTTACGTCGTGCGGCGATACCGCCGCACAAGGTACCAACCCGCAAGGTCCTCGTGTTTTTGGCATGCCCATGGGAGGTAATAAACTTGTGTGGGCGTGTATATTAGCCACAATATAGACATCCTCTCCTCCATATCACGGAATCTGTCGAATTTCGACTTGCCCAATCGTAGGGTCTACTTTCGTGTCATCGATCGAACCAATGGCATTTGAATACCACTAGCTTGAGCTCTTTAGGACCCCCGAAGTTGAGCTCATATATTTCTTCGACTATGCCGTAATAGTCCTTCTTATCCAAGCCGGGCGTCACGAACTCCGGTGCACGTTGTTTTGGCGGTTGGGCCGACTCTCCTCGTAGCTTCTCGTGCGGCGATAGCCATTCACATCATAAATCGTGAACGAGTTGACCCTACGGGGAAGCCATTGCCCACTTGTTTTAAATCTTCGCACATTTCGGCATGCATGCGGGGCTGCAAGGTGAGGCCACGTAGATCGTTACATTATATGTTACTTGGACCAAAGTGGAATATCAAAGTCGGAACGAGGTTAGTTGGATGGTACCTTTGAGCGAGAACCGGGAAATAAAATCGGGCTGCCCATTTTTTAGAAGATTGTCTTCTTGTTGCAAGGTAGGAGCCCCATTCCTCTCCGGTGTTGACCAATAAATTCCCCGAAAAAACAAGGCAAGTGGGTCGGATTGATAGGTGGAGGATAGTGATGGCGTATGGAACAAGCTCATTGAGAACTTATCTGGCGATAAGGAGCGGTTTCGTCAAGGTTCAACAACACATAGAGCATGATAGTGCGCCACTCATCAAAGGACAAGTGCTTGTGGGTACTGCGCTTCCTCTTCCGACTTGCCCTCTAAAAAGGCTGAGGTTCGATGAACTCTCGTCGGCGTTATAACGAGGGGTAGGATTGTGGACGCCGGGGAAGTTTCTCAAGATAGTGCGCTTGTGTGAAGGTCGACACCTCCTCTAGAATATATGCCTCCGCCACGGAAGGCTCAATTTTGGCTTTATTCCCGCATTTTCTCCGGCACCTTGAGAGCCCTCTCGATTGGATAGCACCAACGGAACCGCACGGGCCCCCAACCGTGCCTCGGCCGGGCGGAGTGCAAAATCAGTGCTTTGCATCGGCGGGGAAGAAGCCGTGGAAATATCATCTCCAACTTGCGGATCAACACGGGTGCGGACGCTCCCGGATCAGCAATCGCATCCCGAGATAACTCCTTAACACAAAGCTAGCGGAAGAAGAAGCTCAACTCTGCCAGGGCCAGCCACACACCGGCTCGGAGAGGTATCCCCGAGTCATCGCGCAGAAGGATCCGCTCAATCCATATGTGGAAGTCATGACTCTTCATCCCTAAGACTTTCATAGTCGCAAGTTCACTCCCTACTCGATTCGCCGCATACCCATCGAGGAACGATAACGCCTTCATCCATTTGTAGTACTTCCTTCCTATCGGCCCTTTTGATGATGTAGTCGGCCGGGCCCTTTTCCATCTCCTCCCTGGGCTAGGGGTCTCTATCACTAGCTTTGGTCTATCGCACATCATCTCTATGTCAAGTCTAGCCTTAACGTTGTCCTTTGACTTCTTAAGGTCCATGGTTGCTTCGAAGAGTGCCTCGGAGATATTCTTTTTACGTGTGCATTACATCGATGTTGTGTGGAAGAAGAAGATCCTTGTAGTAGGGGAGATTAGTCAAGCCCGATATATAAGTCCACATGTGTGTGGTACCATATCCAACAAAACCACCTTTCTTTTCATCGATTTTGAGACCAAATAGCTCGGCAAGGACCTCTTCACCGGTCATAAACTTTGGGATGGGGTCGGTGACTTCAACACCTTTAGTGAAGTGCTTTTTGTCTAGTCCGAATTCATGGTTCTCGGGCAGAATTGACGATGTTTGTCAAACGAAGAATACTTGCCACCCTTGAGAAGCCAGTGAACATCACAAATGCCTTGCATGTTGGGCAAGGGAACCTCCCATGAACACACCATCTTGGCGAATATGCCATAAGCCGGGAAGTCATGCATTGAATATAGGTACCACACATGCATTGTAAAGTTTGTCTTTGTAGCTCTGGCCGCACGTCGGTTACCCATTTTGCCAAGCATCTTGCAATTCATCCCACACCGGCCGCATGAACACACCCATATTGTTGCCCGGGTGCGGGTATTATCGGCGTCAAAACGGGTGCTTGAGCTCAAACATGACACCGGGGGAAGATTGAGAGGGATCACGAACACGGGCCAACAAGTGTACGGGGCCGCCAACCTGTCCGTCACGGGTTGAACCCATTCATTGCGAACGCTTCGGCGCACATTTCGAGCCTCCATAGCTTTTCGGGATGCATATTATCGGCGTGCTTCCATGCATCACCATCCGATGGGTGTACCAACTTCTCGGGACTATATCTTTTGCCCTTCTTGTGCCATGTCATTTGTTTTAGCGGACTCCTCCTCATCGTCATGTACGGCCGTTGGAGCCTCGGTATGAAAGGAAGGTGTCATAGGACCATCTCGGGGAATCTTGGACTGTTTCTTCCCGCCATCACTACATTCTACCTCCACAAACCTAGAGGCTTTTCACTTTGGGCAAGGCGTTGCTTCCTTGAGGTCTCCCCTAAATAGAACGCGCACCCCTTTAGACAAGCATGGTACGACTCATACGGCATCTTGAGTCCACGAAGGAGTCTCTCGTGACTCGTCGTGTTCTTCGGCGGGCGTGACCCTCTAGAAGCGGTTGCCAATAATCGACAACGCGGTGTCGAAGCCATCTCGACTAATGCTCAATTGCGACTTCAACGCTATAAGGCGTGAAATGGCATCCAACCGAACCATTGTCTTCTCGTGAAGGGGCTGCTATGCGCCTCCATCATCTCGTAGAACGCCTTTGCGGTTTCCTCGGGTTCCTCCTCCAATCCTCCATTGAACCGTGCATCGTGAAAGTCTGCCATCATGTCTCGCCATCCCGGCATGCGCATCATACTCCTCGAGGAGGGGCCTCACCCACGCCCTCTCTAATACGATCGACTTCACCGTGGAAGATCCAGCGGCTATAGTTTGGGATGAATCCGTTGTTGTAAATATGTTTGCCCATTTCAACCTTTCGTTGCTTTTTCTTGTTCTTACATTTGCCGCGGGGACCGCGGCATCCGAATAGACCCTTTAGCAGCTGGGCCAAATGCATGCTCCGGAAAGCATCGGTCCCCCTAACCCATTCAAGGCTCTTACTTGCGGCCCGTGTACATCCATCGGGGTTATCCATCCTCTGTCATACGCCCATGTCGGAATGACCCATATAAGCGGCAATTGCATCTACACGGCCTTCCTACCATCTAATAGGTGAGGGATAGGTCTAATCTCCCGAGGATGCGTGAGACAAGGTTAGCATCCATGCTCAGCTCCGGCCCGAAGCCGGAATTTTCGTGGCACCTCTCCGGCTGTTCTCCCGATACACGCCCCGGCGGGGGAGTGTGTATCCGAGAACAACGGGAGGTGTCACCGAAAATCCGCCCGGCGGAGCTGAGCATGGATGCTAACCTATCTACGCGATCCACGGGCTGTCCAAAAAACGTGGACAATCCGAAACGGATACGGTCGCAGATATGCACGGATGCGCATACCAACGTCAGATCTCTTTCGGACGGGAGACGCCCTAACCGGGTCGCTATGTAAGACAACTATAAGGACGGGACGGAGGTGATGAATACCTCTACGGTTATCGGTGGAGACGCGGTGCAGCAAGACCCGCGGCGCCCACGAGGACGATCGGGGTCGGTCGAGTCCCTCCCACAGTCCTCCTAAAAAAAGGAAAAAAATAGTTATTATCGACTCAAAATTTTGGCACCTCCCCTCGCATCGGGAGGTTCCCAAAACCCTGCAAAAAACATGGCACGAAGGCCAACAACCACATACATATACCGAATATGGGCACGAAGGCCACCAACCACCAATATATCAACAAGAGCCATTCACTTTACTTCTCGAAACCATGCAAATGAAAGTATTCAAGTATTACCATAACAATTACTACTAACCCTACAACTATTACTAACAACTACTAACACTACTAATACTAACCCTACAACTATTTACTAACTAGTTCCTAACTACTACTACTAACCCTACAACTATTTACTAACTATTTACTAACTACTACTACTAACCCTACAACTAACACTACTAGAAGGATAGGGCTTACCTTGGCAGCGGCAACACGAAGAAACGGCGACCGTGTCGATCACCTTCTTCCTCCTCCCCTTCCTCTTCTTCCTCCTCCTTCTTCCTCCTCTCCTTCCTCTTCTTCCTCCTCCTTCTTCCTCCTCTCCTTCCTCTTCTTCCTCCTCTCCTCCCTCTTCCTCCTCACCTTCCCCTTCCTCCCTCTTCCTCCTCACCTCCCCTTTCTCCCTCTGCCCTTGGGGGCAGCCGCGGCCCGGAGCTTGAGGGCGCCGGCGGGGCTGGGGCGGGGGGTCGGGCGGGGCGTGGCGGGGCGTGGGCGCGGCGGGCGGCGCGCTTCGGCGGCCGCCCGCCCGGTCTCGCGGCGCGCGGATCGGGCGGGCGCAAAGCGGGTCGAACGCCGCGGCCGGTAGAGGGCGCGGGCGGCTCGGGGGTGAGGAAGACGCCCCCGAGGGAGCCGGCGGCGGCGCTGCCGGCGGGCCGGCCGGGCCGGATCGGCGGGGCGCTGCGCGGAGTCCGCGGTGACGGGTCCGGGCGGGGCGGGAAAGGCGGATCCGGCAGGGCCGGATCCGCGAAGCCCGGCGCGCGGCAGGGGCGGCGCGAGGCCGGCGGTCGAGGTCGCGCGCCGGCGCGCGGGTGCGGCCGAGGCGGCGTCGAAATGAAGAGAAGAGGGAGGCGGGCGATATTTATCCGCCGACTTTGCCGTGAAAGTGCCACAAATCGGGGCCGCGGCAAAGGTGGTATTTTATTTTAAAATAAAACAGTCTTTGCCGAAAGCCCGGCGTCCGGGCACTCGGCAAATAATGTCTTTCTTAGAAGTGCCACATACGGCACTCTCGGCAAAAATTTTTTTTTGTTTTTTTGCCCCATTTTTTTGTGGTGCCTTGGTACACTAATTACATCTCATGTTCAGAATTTGGGACAATTTCAAGTTGTTTTGCTATATTTCATGAATTATTTCTATTTTCTTGCATTTTTACGGACCACTCCAAATTTGAGCTGCAGGTACATGAAATAATGGTACGTGGTCATTCAAAAATGTTATTCATGATGTTTGGCGTATGTTTAGGCTCAATCCGAGGACTTGCGTGAAATTTCAAACATTTATGTGCTTGGGAACATGACGAGTTACTTCTTGAAAAAAGGTGTTTTAAAATCTATAAAAATCCAAACGAAGTTTAAAAATCATGAAACTTGGCGAGGTGTCTTGTCATCTCATGTGGAGGCTGTGGAAAAAATTTGAAAAAGTTTCGAGCAAGTTGTGATCGGATGGCTAGAACCGAGAGATCCCCACACTTGATCCAAGTGTGGGGATCTGGGTTCTAAACGGGTTTCAAATTTTTTCCATTGTTTATTTTCCACATGAGATGACAAGACACCTCGCCAAGTTTCATGATTTTAAACTTCGCTTTGATTTTATAGATTTTAAAAAACACCTTTTCCGCAAGTAACTCGTCATGTTCCGCAAGACATAAAATGTTTGAAATTTCACGCAAGTCCCTCGGATTGAGCCTAAACATACGCCAAACATCATGAATAACATTTTTTGAATGACCACAGTCCATTATTTCATGTACCTGCAGCTCAAATTTGGAGTGGTCCGTAAAATGCAAGAAAATAGAAATAATTCATGAAATATAGCAAAACAACTTGAAATTGTCCCAAATTCTGAACATGAGATGTAATTAGTGTACCAAGGCACCACAAAAAAAAAAATGGGGCAAAAAAAAAAAACAGCATAGTTTGCCGAAAGTGCCACGTTGGACACCGCAAAAACAACTACTTTGCCGAAAGTGCATATAAGCGTTGCACTCGCAAAGTGTGCCTAGGTTGCCGAAAGTGCCTAACGCTGACACCTCGCAAAGGTGACGGAGGTCGCGACCGCTTCATCCTGTTATCCTTTGCCGAAAGTGTATTGTTTTGCCGACCGCCAAGCACTCGGCAAATATATTGTTTTCCGAGTGCTGCTATACGCCGCGGCGGCCGCACTCGGCAAATTGTTCTTTGTCGAGTCGCGGTTTGGCACTCGGCAAAGATGCTCTTTGCCGAGTGCCCGACTTTTGCCACTTTCGGCAAACTTCTTTGCACTCGCAAAGAAGCGATTCCCCGTCGTAGTGATATTCCTCCTTTTTATATCCATGTAAGGCGCGGAGAATCCTCCTTTTTATCTAAAACATTAGGCACTCGAAATACAATAACTCCCTATTAATACACAAGAAGGTACGTACCACGGGCGGAATCCAACGCTATCTTGAGGCGTTGTGGCCAAGTGAGAGTTGCTTCCTGCCCAGTAACTCCTCCTGCCAACAAGAAACATTTATTTTGCACTCGATCATCATGCAACGTCTCTCTCTCTCTCTGCATGTACTGGTCAAAACTACTAACCTCTCAGGCGTTGTTCTACGTTGCCCCCCGCCATGTATTCATAGACAACGCCCAAATGCTCCTCATCCTTGCAGTAACCCAACAAGGGCACCAAATTCTCGTGACGAAGCATGGCTAAGTGCTTAACCTGTAGCTCCAACAAAATCGATGAATTTTAAGGAATGTTGATGGTAGAGATTTGAGACAGGTCAATGTATGTGCAGTTGTACACACTCCATCCTAAAATTTAATATAAAGGCCCAAAGAATCCGAAATTTGTCACTGAGGATAAATTCTTTTCCGAGCAAGCATACCTCTGCCCAAAATTCTTTATCCCCCTGCGACGAGTCCTGTGACCTAACCTTCACAGCAACTAGAATTCCATTGTGGAGTTTACCGGCGTAAACGGGGCCGAAACCACCCTCAGCAATTTTGTTTTTGAAGTTCTCCGTTATGACCTCTAGTTCATCGTACCGTAAGTTTCCAAACTGTAGACCAGTAGGCATGTCTACTTGGTTGTCATGTAATGGTTGTGGCAGACCCTCATGATCGCCTTGCATAGATTGTAGGCCCTGGGTCCTCATGTACTGTGGGCCCTTATGGTTACTCACAAGTTGTGGGTCTTGCACTGGGTATTTAACTAGAGTATTGATCAATAACTTATCATCAGAATTTATTTTGGGAAAGAAAAAAAATCTCATGAATTTCAGGCAGGTTAATAGTTACCGTTTCTCCTCTTTCTCTTGTAGTACCTAATGGTACATGCAACCAGTACAGCCAGAACAACTGAACCAACTGTAACTGTAGGAGTGACAATCTTTACTACTATACTCTTTTTTCTCTTTGAAACTGGGTCACAGGAAGCAGGATTTGTACAGAGGTTCGGATTGTTGTCAATCCTAACAAACACAAAATTTAGTTAGTTGCCAAAGCTTCTGAGTACAAAAATTGAGTTGCCAAGCAAATGGTGGGACCGTGTGCGAACCATAGTGTCAGCGATCCATTCTGGGATTTTTGTAGCAGACTTGTTGGTATTGGTCCACTGAGGCTGTTGCTTGACAAATCTCTATGAAGATGACAAGAAGGCAATAATGATTCTCTGGGTCTTTTTTACTGCAACACAATAGGTCGATAAGGAGGAGGGGCTTACAGAAATGCAAGTGATGGCAATTCACCGAGAAAAAATCAGGTATGGGTCCTGATAGATTGTTGTGTGATAGATCCCTGAAAAGAGCAAGCAAATTGAAGTATACTAAGAAATAAGTGCCAATGTAGAAGTGTTATCAATAGCTTAAACTTTTTTGAGTCAAGGAAAATAAATAAATTCCTTAAAAAAAGGAAAATAAATAAAGCTGTACAGCAGTACAAGCAGCACAAAAGTGAAGACTTGCATTCTGATTAGGACTGAAAAAGCCAAACTTTTCCAGGACTGAAAAAAGCCAAACTTTTCCCTTTGTTTTTGCATGTATAACGTTTAAGATTAGATAATCAACTGTAACTTTTGTTCTTTCACCATTTTTTGTTCTAATAGTGTCAAATAAAAAATACAGCGGAGTACTTTGTTACTCTAGCTAGGAATCAAAAAGAAAATGTTACTCCAGCTAGAGTGTTGTCACTAAAACATGCATAAAGCACAATTTCACATAGCTTAACGCCTCAATTATTGGATCCAGCCAACAAGGGAGCAAAAATGAGATGTGCAGTGGTGGGCTATACTACGCACAACGTACAAGTGCTGGAGGAAAGTCAGCTTCCCAAAAGAAGGATCAATTTCACCATTCAATTTACTGGATGACAGATATCTGCAGGAAATTCACACCATAACACCGTCATTACATAAACTTAATGCTACACTTATTTTTTTATAGATGAAGGAACATCAATCCGTCTCTGCATCCACAAATGAATGCATATAGCCAAAAGATACAGGCCACAGTAGAACATAAGCAAAGCTAAAAGCGATAAGAGAACATACAGTTTCATCTAACCATAAAGGGGGACAGCTAGCGCTTGGCTAAGCCACACTTATATGTTCTTTTTAATCTATTTAACTGTCAACATTTACGTGGAGAGATCTTATTCATTCAGAACTTACAAGCTGGTGATTCTGGATAGACGATCACTAGTGTTGTGAGTGCATTTGAGACCATCCCATGCATAAGCTTCGGGCAAACATGGATCTCCTGTCCAGATTCTATCAACAGAATACTTTGTCTTGATAGTCATAATTGCACTGGCTGAGAAGATTATAGAAGTAAAGATCAAGGAAAAGCATAAGTTTAGTCCAACAACTGTAAGTGAACAAAAACCCAAAAATCCACAAATCCTCAAACCTTTTCGATTCAGAAATTTAAATCAATTACATGATAAAGGAAAGTATTCATATGTATTTGTTTACTAAATCATATCTAAAAGTAAGCTCAAGTTGAAGAAGGAAGAAGAGAGGCTCAAGCATGTCAAGTGCCTCAAGTGCCGCACATGGGGTCATCTCACCTCAAAGTGCCCAACCAAGCAATTGGTGAAGCAACTAGAAGAGCCTCAACCAAAGCAACAAATTGAGCAAGAAAACAAGCCCCAAGATCAAGTCAAGATCCATCTTGATGATAAAGTTGATGACTTGAAGATGATGAAGAAGAAGACAAGAAGGGGTGGCAAAGCAAAAGCAAAGCATCCAACTCATATTCAAGATGCCAAGATAGTGAGCAAGAATCAAGATAAGAAGAAAGATTTGGCTCACATCAAGTGTCATAGTTGTGATAAATTGGGCCACCTAGCTTCGGGTTGTCCAAACAAGCTTGAGAAGAAGGCTCAAGCAAACAAGATGAAGCAAGGCAAGAAGGAGCATCAAATGAGCAAGAAAGAAAAGGCTCAACAAAAGAGAAGATGCTACTTATGCCGGAAAGGGGACACATGGCTCATTCATGTCCCCTAGGTGACAATTCTAAGCCGATTTCAATTGATGATAATCTTGTGCTTAGAAAGGATGACAATGGTACCTCATTGGTTGCTATTGCAAAACATCCCGCTACTCATACTAAGGCTTTGCCTAAGTATGTTGCACCTAACTTGAGAGGACCCAAACAAGTTTGGGTACCATCAAAAAGTGGATGAATGTGTGTAGGTACCATGGCATTGGAGGCTTGATTCAATTGAGTTCATATTGTTCATCATTTCATTGAGTCAAGTATTGAAGCTTATTGCTATCTCATCCCAATGCCAAGTCATGACAAGTGAAGTCCAAATGAGCTACAACATACAAGTGCAATGATCCTAGTTGTGGTGTTTCATTGGAGTTATTTGATGGCTTGCAAATAATTTGAGAAGAAGCTTGCTATTGGATGATCATGAGCTATAAAGGTATACTCCTTGTTGATCACATATATTTGGGTGCATATGAGTTGATTGAATTGGATATATATGCATATGTTGCTTGATATGAGATGTTTGAATGGATTAAATGCTTAGTAGTCAAATTTGAGTTGGTTTGAATGGATATGATCATGAGATTACTTTTAGTAAGTGATTTGAATGGATATATGTCTTGTGAGAGTATTCAAACAAGTTAGCATCAATTTTGATTCAAATTGGTGAAGCATAACTCAATTGCTCAAATCTGTCCTCTATTGTAAAATCTGAGTGAGCTGTGATCTTAGTCATGTTTGGATAATCAAATCTTATTGGAATGGCTTGAAATTTGATATGCATGCTCTATACTTATGGTGCAAGTTGCTGTAAAAATTTCATGATGATAGAACAAGGGATACTTCAGTTTTGGAGTGGAACTTGTCAGCTATGTTGCAGCAGTTTTCAGCATGTAGTAGTGTGGAAAGGTGTGAAATCTGGTAGCAATCCATAAGGGCTATGGAGCTCAAATTTTTGTGGCTGCTAGATGACTTAGTGTTGCACATCTCCACCAAATTTCGTGGCATTTCATCATGTACAATGAGAGTTATGGATTATTCATTGAGATGTACAAAATCTGTCAGAAAAGTGACAATTATTGGATTGATCAAGAGTCACTTTGATTGAAAGGTCCTCAAGTTGAAATCTTGTTTATAAGTGTTTGAGGCACCTAAGTTTGGTTTTGAATTGAGTTAGAAGCATGACAAGCAAAGAGTACAAAAGCCATTGTTTTTGGGGGAGTGTACTTTGTACACATCTAGTACTCTAGTTGAAGATCAAGACCAAGCTCAAGATGGAAAGCAAGAAATGATTTCAAGTGATAATTGAAAATCTTTGGAAGAAAGAAAAGGACTTAAAGAAGAATCAAGTCTACTCATCATATCAAGTCCATCTTTTGGATCAATCAACCAAAGTCAATTCAAGTGAGTATCAAGAATGGTTCTTGGAGAGAGGTCACTTCTCCCGTCGGGGGCATGCCGCCTACTGTAGGTAAACCGAGCACCGTGCTTGGATGGCTAACATGGAAGTGAGATTCTAGGAACTATTGGAGATGCTTAGTTGATGCAATCAAAAGGGTTGATCTAGAGAAGCAAGCAACACCCGAATAGAGAGATATTTCATGGAAGATTCAAATGGTTTTCTCTCATGCAAGCAAAGATCAAAAGAAAGCAAGCCAACCACAACAAGAAGTGCACTTGATCATAAGTGGTTCTCAATTCATATGGGTGAAGCATGAAATTCATATTAGTATTTATTGTCTTCACCAAGCTATTGAATTAGACTTCATGATGCTAGTTGGAGAGCTAATTTGGAATCTAATGACTATCCTCTACTCCAACATAGCAAGGTGAAATTGTTTGACACATGCATTCATACTTTGCTAAGGACTTGCTAGTGTATATAGTCATACATAGTGATCATTCATGAAAATCAAATGTTTTAATGCTTATATGGTACCACTATTGCTTTTATGCTTTGTATGGTCTAGTGGTAGCATATGACATATTCATGAGCAAGTGAACCCACAGTATTTGATCTAGAGAATGAGCATTCAAGTTCTTTAACTCAACATTGTCAAGATAACCCTTAGCATGAGGTGTGAAGAAGCTTGTCTTTGGTTCAAACTGAGTTAGATTATTTTGTGCAAGTGATCTAGATCAAGTCAAAGAGAAAGAAGCTCATGGAAACAATCTTGTTCAAGAATTGGATACAATTGACAAACCCTTTCAAGTGGCTACCATATTGCAAGATATATCATATTCCTACACGTGGTATTTTTCATTCACGTGGTATTCTTGCTCACTCAAGTAATACTCAGTGTATCTATGGTGGTTTCACAAGTGATCCTCAACCTTAAGTGATCATTTCAAATCAAGAAAGCTACCCTCACCAACAAGTGCTCAAATTGTTCAAATGGTTTGACATATGCTTTGACATAGGGGAGGTGCCCCACCTCAAGATCAAGGTCAAGGATCCTACAAGTGACCTACATGTGGCATTTCAAGGTGGTTTTCATGCTTCCACATGTGGTTGTTACAAGTGGTGTCATTCCAACATATGGTGGTGTCCATCAAAAATGAAGATTCAAAATCAACCATATATCCCTAGTCACAACCTTTGTATCAATAGAGGCATCCCTTTATGGAAATTGATGACAAAGGGGAGAAATTGGACAAAGATATGTAAGTGTCTTTGGATATATGACAAAGGGGATGAGAATATGGATATAGAACAAGAGGGAGCAAGATTGAAGATTAGAAGAGGATCAACATTCTTGGACAAAAGAGAAGCACACAAGTTGGGGAGCAAGCTCATGAACTTGATTGGTTGCATTTGATATATGCATATTCGTGTGCTTGCTTGCATTTGCATAAGTTTTTAAATTCTATATGCAATGCTTGTGTGGTGTATGCTAGTCATAGAACTTGATTGATGATATGATAACTAGCATGCATAGGTTGTAGCTAGACATATATAGTTTTCACGTGGATCAAAAACCATTGCTTATAATGTTGATCTCACATGGTATCTTGAGTTTTGATGTATGTCTAGTTACATGGATGATGCTAAGGATGAACTTCAATTTACAACTCCGATTGGTATCACGCTTCAAAGGTTTATCCTATATACCTTAGCATCACTTTGTAGTGTTAACCCTCCCAAAAGTTTCATATCTTTGTATGTGTGCAAACCTTGAATTTAAATCAATTGGACACACATATAGGGGGAGTTACCACTACCAAGTATGAATTAATCTTCAATTCCATATCTTTGGAGTGTTGCCATCAATTACCAAAAGGGGGAGATTGAAAGGTCCCTTGTGGTTTTTGGTAATTGAGTGTCAACATTAGGTGGACTAATATGTGTGATTGAGATTATACACAGGAGATTAGTTCACATGTGATGTTGCAATAGAGGAGCTTATTGCATATGAAACATGACATGGAGTCATGTGACCAAGGTGGTGAAGATCAAGACAAGGCTTGGCTTGATGGACCGGTTGCAAGTGTGAAGGGCAAGTCGAGGGACTTGGCGCCGAAGGACCGACGCAACGGTGAAGAGCAAGTGAGGTCAAGATCGATGGACCAAGAAGGTCATGTGATGATATGAAGTGGATCATATCATTCTTGATCGTGTTGGTGCATGTGTTGCATCGGCACTTGAAGATGGAGCGAAATGGAAATGCGCAAGGCAAAGGTATAACCTATAGGGCATTTCATTTCGCCGGTCATAGGTGCTTAGAGAAGTTTATGACCGGGTTTAGGATAGATGGCCGTACTATCAAGAGGGGCAAACTTGTTTGCATATCGGTCATCTAGTGCCACTTGAGCGATCTAACTTTGTGACGTGGTAGGATCGAAAGTGGCGTGCTAAGAGCTAACCCGTCCTTTGAAATAATTGTGAAAATGCTAACACACTTGCACATGAAGATGTACACTTGGTGGTGTTGGCACATTTGCAAAGGCGGCGGTGATTGCGGGGTTGAGTTGGGTTCGAAACCGCTCATCCTCCCGCCCGAGCTTGCGGCCGGGATTCGCGCTTTCGAAAAATGAGTTGCATATTTTCTATTGTGCCGGATGCAAGTTGGAGGTGAAAACATGCTATCTCTCGTGCTCAAGTTTGGTATACTTGATGGGTAGCATGTCGGGCGGAGGCGTCGGTGAATCGGTGAAGTTTTCGCTGGAAAATGGTGACCGGACGCACCGGCCGGAAGCGCAACCGGACGCGTGCTTTTGACCGGATGCTCCGGTGGGTGCGTCTGGCGAGAGCATGTTTTCGGCTCGTGGGCGGCGCGACCGGGACGCGGTGACCGGATGCTTCCGGTGCTGACCGGACGCATGCACTGAAGCATGCTCCGGGCTGTCGGTACCGTGGGACGCTGGCCTTGTCCGTTCGACCGGGCGCTCGGAAGGGAAGCGTCGGACGCTGGACCGACTTCGCTGGTGAGTCCGGTCGGCGCGTCCTGGCCAACTCGCGGAAACCGTGGTTTTGAAGCACCAACGGCTCTATTTGGCTTGGGGGCTATAAATAGAAGGTGTGTTCGGCCATGGCTGGTGCTTAGCACCTTGGGGACTTTGTGTCCATGCATGAGAGTGCTTGAGAGCCCTCCCACTCACATATGCTTGATATCGTTCATCCGATTGAGTGAGAGACCGAGTTCTAGTGCGTTGCGTTGAGAGATCGCGTTCGTGGCACTAGGTGATCGTGTTGCAAGCGGTGTGCTTGTTTCTCTTGGAGGTTGCCACCTCCTAGATGGCTTGGTGGCAAGAGACTTCGTGAAGCACGCAAAGAAGATTGTCGCGGTGCTCAAGAAGAAGAGATTGTGAGAGGTTCGTGCTCACCTCGCGAGGATCGTGAAAGAGCAACTCTAGTGGAGCGTGTCATTGAGCTATCACACTTGTGTGTGGGTTCACACGGTACCTTCCGAGGGATTGGCTAGAGGACTCACACTGTGTGAGGGACTCGTCGAGCTCCCAACTGTGGGATTTGGCACCGCCATTAAGCGAGGATCATCACCGGGTGATTCGCCGGACCGTGGAACCACTAAGGTGTTGGTCGACACAACGAGGAGTAGGGGAAAGTTGGCAAGCTTCCCGAGACCTCGAAAAAATCACCGGTGTCATCTTGTGTCCACACTTCGCGGTGGTTTGCAATCTCTTCGTCTCAAGCTTTGTTCTTACATTCAAATATACATTGTGTTTGTGCTTGAGTAGAGTAGTTGTAACTATCTAGCTTGTGTAGCTTGTTTAGTTACTTTGCTTAGCTTGTGTAGCTAGGTAATTTGAACCTTTGGGTTAGGCATGTGTTGCCTTGTCCATTGTGCATCTAGTGAGCTTAGGGGCTTTGTGCTTGTGCTTACTAGAATTGTGTAGGAGCTCACCCGTGCTTGAAGTACTAGTGCTTAGGTTTGTGTGACCTTGCATTAGAATTGATTAGGAGCTCAAGCTAGGCTTGTCACCTCACTCTTCTTGTGTAGGATCTTTTGTGAGGTGATTTAGAGTCTTAGTTAGAGGGGTGAAGTCTTGGCTAAACCGATAAGTTTAATTCCGCAATTTGTATTCGGTTAGCCTTTGCAATTAGTTTTAGAAGGGACTATTCACACGCCCCTCTAGTCCCCATCTCGACCCTTCAGCCGCCCCCGCCGTCGACCCGCCCGTCGCCGCACCACCGGTGGCCGCCCACGAGCAGCGCCCCCCCTCATTGCCAACCCTCCTTCCTCCCTTCTTCTTCCTTTCCCAGCCACGCCCAACACCACCGCTGCCTCCTCCACCCCTCTCGCCCGAATCGAAGCTCGCCCACGCCGGCGTGTCACCAACGTCGGAGATCTTTCCGGTTTGTGACATGATCCTTATTGACCATTACATATAATTTTCATTTAATTTTAACGCCCTTGGATTACTCCGCACACATAAGTTTTTAATATTATCTTCATTGATCGTCGGTTATAATTTGTGTTAAGCTTTAATAATCATGTCATTGGATTGCTTCATGTTTACACGATGCTGAAAATTTGGGGATCCGTGGATAATCAATAAAGCTTGTATGAAAAATTTTCAAACCACCATAATTATAAAAAGATAATTAAACCTATCCAATTTTTTTTTTGTAAGTGATCCATCTCTATCATCATGGAAGATAATGCTTTGACCCCTAAGTTTGCATTCAAATTACCCATGCATGGCCCTATATGAGCTGTGCCAAAAATTATACACCTTTGCTAAAAAAACTAAATTTCTCACTTCAACCATCATAAAAATTAAGAAAAGTATCTCAAATCTACATGTAAATTCTAATATAAGCTTTGATGAAAAATAATTCAACATCCAATACTTACAATTTACATTAGTAAAATATCACCAAATGCTATTTAACTTATAAGCTTATCGAACATGGTAAAAATTCCTTTATTAGCAAACCACTTAGGAACGGCGCTTACAATTCAGTTTTACATTAAGTTAGTACTTAAGATAATAAATTGTCTAATTCCTGGTCTCTTTAAACATTTTGATTCAAACATTATATCATACAAATATTAGTAACTTAGTTTTAAGCATTATTTGTTTAACAAATAATACTAATACGATATAATAAGTTCAATATTTTGATTAGCATGGTGAAATAACTATTTGTGCCATTGTAAGAACTAAGAGTGTAGCATAGGACCTATAGAATATTATTTTAATAAAATGAACCATGAAAACTTTGAATCAGCTATACAATAAGCATTCAAATTTCAAATTAACACATATATAAAATTACGCCAACTAGATCTAAAGCTAAAAGTTGAAGTATAGATTTTCATGATATCACATAAACGGGTGAAATAATATTCTATATACTTTAAGTTTGTTTATGTTTCAACTAAATACATACAGTTCTAGAAAAAAGATTAATCATAATAATTAATACTCACAAAACCGCTAGAAATTAAAAAAAAAGATATATCCCAAAATTCTAATAAAAATCATAACCAGTTTTCCATCAAATCAGTACACTACAATCACAATTGTGAATAACTATTGTGTCTCAGCAATTAATAAACTTATTTTTTTTAAAAAACTAAGTTTCATGTCATCAAATAGGTTACAACATAAACCATCATACTTTAGCAAATGTTTTTGGTAAATGGATATTGGAGATACACAAAGGTGTTGTGTAAAGGAAAAAAAATATGAATATGGATGAGAAGAGTCCTTATTATTTTAGAATATCAATAAAGAGAAAAGATATTTATTATAAAAGAGTATATATATAGCTAGGTGGAAAAATATTTATCTTCTGCTGTAAAAAGAGAGTGATTTCCCTATCAAGTATTTAGGGGTCCCTCTGCACTACACCAAACTGAGAAAACAAGACTTACAACCTGTCATTGAAAAAATAATCAAGAGAACAGCTAGGTGGAAAGGTAGGCTCCTCTCCTATGCAGGTAGGCTTACCCTCCTCAAAGCATGTTTATCAAGTATTCCTATATACTTGTTATCAGTCATTAAGTTTCCTAGATGGTCCATTGACATGATTAACTCACATATGGGTCATTTTTCTAGGATGATACACCTGAACACCATAAGTATCACTTAGCTATTTAACTGGCAGCTAGTGTCTCAAAAAGAACGAGGTAGGAGGGCTTGGTGTCCTTGACATGAGGAGTTTGAATCTCTCTCTGTTGGGCGCTTGGATTTTTAGATATCAACTTAGCAATGATGCTATCCGGAAAGATCATAAGCCTAATGTCCTATGTTGCCCTCGATGGAATGCATCCCCTTTTTGCAAAGGGGTCATTCAACCATTAAGGCTGTCTCCAACAGGACACCCAAACCTAAAAAAGAGTCGAAACGAGTGCTTTACCTATCAAAACGCCCTCCAACGGATGCCTCAAACACCCTACGCAAATTGCATAGCAGCCCGAAGGAGACGCACAACTGCCAATCCTCTCTCCTCGTGAGGCAACGTCCGGTGGTGGCCCACTCACCTTCTCGCGACGCGACACCGCCGGGCTGTGCCGTGGTCATGCATTGCTCGCCGTGCGGTCGAATTTCCGCGCCCGTGCACGGGGGAGGAGGATGGTGAGGTGGAAGGGCAGGAGCAGGGGAGTCCGCGGGCTTGACGGGTCGGGGCGGAGATGAGGAGCACGGTGGCGCCCGCACTCGACGAGGCCTACTCGCGGCATGGCGGGTTCATCGCGGCTCCGCGTTCGGTGGGGAACGGGGGAGGGATCGAGGCGGCCGACGGCGAAACCCCAACCACACACAACCTCCACCTGCCCCGGCCGCCCGCCGCCTCCCCTCCCTCTCGGCTCCAAACCAATCCCCATCCATGGCGAGGGAGCAAGAGGGGCGGCGCCCGCGCCCGCAAAAGCGCCGTGGCCTTCGTCTTTGGACGCGCCTCCTCGTCGCCACGAAAGGCGGACGCGATCGGGGCGGTACGACTTGCTGGCCGCCCGGGTGCTTCCTCCTGCACCTCCTCTTAGCTAGGGCTGGCGCAGGGGCATGGAGGCAAGGTCGGAGAGGGGACCCCTGAGTTGGGCGGCGCTTGGCTGGGCAGCTATATGTATAACTTATTTATATAACTTATAGAACATAGCAGAAAGACCAAACTACAAGATGTACTGTCTAACATATATGTATAACTTATATTGTATAACTTATAAAACAACAATAAGACCTAACTACGACATGTACTTGTCTAACATACATGTATAACTTATATTATATAACTTATAGAACATAAATGAAAAGACCAAACTACAAGATGTACTTGTGTAACATATAATGTATAACTTATAGTGTATAATTTATAGAACATAACCATAAGATCAAACTATAACATGTATTGTCTAACTTATACTTTTAACTTATAGTGTATAACTTATAAAACATAAGAATAAGACCAAACTAGGAGATGTACTGTCTAACATATATGTATAACTCATATTGTATAACTTATAAAACATAATAGAAAGACCAAACTACGAGATGTATTGTCTAGCATATACGTTATAACTTATAGTATACAACTTACGTAACATAACAATAAGACCAAACTACAACATGTATTGTCTAACTTATACTTATAACTTATAGTTTATAACTTAAAGAACATTTAACTTATACATATAACTTTTATGTGCATTTGAGTTATATTTCATAAGTTAATATACATAAATTGCTATTAGAAAAAATTCAAAAAAATAAAATCTTTAAAACATATTTGAGTGGGATCTAGTTTTGTTCGTTTCGTCACGCATAACACACCGGTGCAGACGGAATTAAAAACGGATACACCATACAAGAATTATAGCAATTTTAAAAATGTTTTGCTTTTTTTTTTGCATCAACGCCGACATCAACGCATGCAAAAGAAAGAAAGAAAAAAGTAAGAAAGCTGAGGGAAGAGCGCGGGAGGGAGAGCGCTACGGCGCACATGGTCAGATCGACCGCGAGTAAAGTTAACTCGCGATCGATCGCGAAAACGGAATTTTGGATGGTAATGCTACGAGTTGGTGCTCTGATCAGATGGCTGCCTCTATTCAAGCTGGAGGACGTGATCAAGTTGGATGATTTCATCAGACAGCTGGAGGCCAAAAGCAAGCTTTGCTGCCACAACTAATGTGGATGCTGGTGACAATCAGTTCATCATCAAGATCGGGTCCATTGGATGCTCAACGCTCGGCTTCAGCCACTTCAAATCCTTCTAGCTCTACTCTTAGCGCAGGGAATCCTGGAATGTAATTTCGTTAAGACTTTTGGCTTTGTGCGCTTGCGTTTGATAAGTGCTTCAGCACTCCTGAACTGTAACATAATTTAATGCTTTTGGAATACAAAAGCGGGGAGACCCTTTGTCTGAAAAAATTATTATAAATGTTTATGAGTTAGTGTCTCATATGATTCTAACCCGTGCGACAGCATGGGATGAACTGGACACAATGCAAGTCTAAATTTCATTCAGAAAAAAAAAATTGCATTCATAATGCAAGTTCTAGATGTATAACAAAACAATGTATTTAAAAAAGACAAAACAACATATATAATTTGAAACGGCGTGAGAAGTATTTACCATCTCCTGCGTAAGTGACAGGTCCGTCCATTGGTTGTATCCAGTATACCTCCATTGCACTAATCAAAGGTGGCTTGCTGTACTTTGATGTTGCCTGAATGGAGACGTTATGATAACCTGGGCCTTGCATAGTGCCCGTCACAACAGTAGTTAACATTTGCTCTGGCCTGACTCTAACTGACGGGTTATCATCCAGGAGGATTACAAATTCTCGAAATTCATTCTCTCGCAGGGTCTCCACCTCAGTAAAATACAGCACAACGAGCAGATCGAAGGACACGGTGATTCCATCGGATGACCATAACGTCATAGCTGAATTATTCACTGGAGTGGATACACTACGCATCACTGCAGATGGTGCACCATAGGTGTCATTGGGATAATTCTTTATCGTCCCATTGATAATATCGGTTACTATTGTCCAGGAAGGATCAGGTTGAATCTGCCATATTCGGTCATAGCGGTCATCTGGATACCTAACAAACATAATATGAACACCAGATGTTAAAACTTTTGTATTTTGGATAAGGAAATTTTGTATAGGTAACCCAGATTACCTAATGTCGCGAAGGTCAGTACCATAGTGGTATCGAGTGTGCTGGAGGCCTCTGGTGCACAAAACTAGAGATTGTGTTGCATTGGAGTCTGGATAAAAATTTGCCTTGAGTTGTCTCAAATCAAGCCCTGAGATGAAAGGAGTTCCTGACCCCGTGTTCATCAAACAAACTTGCAAGTAGTTGGCAGGGGACTCAACGATCATCTCAAATTTAAAGCCGGCACCTTGATGGATAATGTCCACCGTCGTCCAGTAGTTGACCCCAAGATAGAGATCAAATCTAGGAAGCTTGTTTAGCATATCATAGTTCCCATACCCAAAGAAAGCCCTCACGAGGTACTTTCCACCTGGTGTCAGAGACGGCAATGTGTAGCAGTTACGAAGTCCATGGGGGAAGAAGCGCAGGGTTTCATATATCCGCCTGGGGAAAATGTCCGGTTTCATGTCTCATGTCGACTGTGTGGGTCAGTCCAGAGTCCATGAAATCCTCATCAGATACATATGTTATGCCTGTCTCGGAATCTGTGTAATTCGTGCTTTCGGCATACCCACAGTCGATGCTTAAGAAACCTGACAAAAGAAACATATATGAAGAAAGACGTATATGAAATTTCAGAATGGGGATTTAGCGCTGCTCTGGGTTTCTGTGCTTCTGAATTCTGACAAAGGCTACAGTTCGGTGTCAACTGCTATTACGCTTATCCCTAAGCGTGCTAGAGTCACAAATATAATAAAAAAAGCACAAAATACAGATAAAAGAATTTGCAGTGGTCACATGATGTTTATGTTAGCAGATTTTTTTTTGAAGTGGATATTATAGGTATGTAGTAATTAGTGGGAAAGCAGGCATACTCCTGTGGAAAATGAAGTAAAAATCTTGTAATTCTTCACTTGGAGAATATCATTACTATGATTCTACTGAAGATGCACAACAGCTAGTATAGTAGCATTGTTGCAAAGGTAGGTTTTGAGCTTACCAAGGCTATCTAGCTGACCATGAATACCAAAGAAGCTCAAACTCAACGACGCAACCAACAATAAGAAGTTCACAGCAGGACGGTTTCTTGACAACATTTGTTTCTTCCGCCGCATAGATCGTCCCTCAGAACAGTTAGTGTGCCTTGCATCTATATGTAGGAAGTCGCGTCATAGCATATGCAAGGCACCGAACAAATAAATCCAAATCCAGAGGGTACACATATGCCGGCAGTAGACCAATAGCACTGCAAAAAGGTAGGGTAGGATGCCATTTTTAGTCTGTGTATGGACCTGGGCAAATGAAACCACTGTTTGTTGGAATCCAGCCTTGCCATAGTACTTGTCGCCACCTTGTCATGGCATACATGGCTCTAAGTCCAGATGATACACATGCATGATGCCAGGGTTCATCGATGCAAAACATGCGAGCACATACAGCTAGCTTAGACAAAGTTATGGACTGCGTCTCAACTCTCTAGCACTGAAATGGCAAAATCGAGGCCCAAACTGCTTGTTCTTTGCGGTACTAACAACAGCTAGCTTTCGATCGCCAATGAACTGAGCTAAGCATGTGATGTGAGAATCAAGCTGATTGGAGCTGGACTGGGTCCTGGAGCCAGTTGAGAGCAAAGAACGATGGGGTACAATTCAGAAGTAACTTGTCATTACTTTGAATGGTTCTAACCGTATGTTTTAAAAAATAATAATAATAAAGCTGAACCTTCACTGCACTCCATTGTTCACACAGATATATATTATTCCTATAGTAACTTTTACTTTTTGAGCAATATTCCTATAGTAGTAACTACAAAACAAGCTCAACAACATTGTTCAGCACCACGGACAAAGCCATCCACATGCCCACAAGACCCAAAGGGTGACGACCCGCACAGAGTGCAGCCAAGCCCAACTTATGTTTTTTATACGTATCTTGTGCATGTGAGGGCAGTCCAAACGTAGCCAATATAAAACATTTTAATCCTATGAGCTTACTCTATGGACAACATTATGGTTGATTAATACGGAAACTATTTGTAGAGCGAAACACTCCAATGCTGGATTATTTAGATGCATTATTTAATTCTCAAAAAAAAAAAAAAAAAAAAGGTGCTTTATTTAAGATAGAAATCTCCTGGAAGATGTTTAGAAACTCCGTTATTTAAGCATGCAGTGAAACAATGATAATATCCCTACTACCACAAAATTTTTATTTATTTTATTTTATTGAAAGGTACACATGGTCTCAGTTTCCAAAAGTACCATGCTAGTGTGGTCTGCGTTATTATTTCCTTGCGCCCTGCCTGCCACAAAAAAAAAGAGACTTTTGGGTTGTGAACTGTCGTAAACTCATTATTTTTTATATTTATTTATTTATATTTATTTATTTGGCAATGAATAGACGGGGCACGATTCATAGATCGTCAGAATGAAATAGGCGGAGCTTCACGACTGACGACCATGGCGATTTAGCATCAGCCCGCGTTACCGAAGTGGAGCCCAACAGTGTAGATTTGTTGGGCCCATAGATCCTGAAAAGCTGGATTGCCCCCGTGTGGATTTGTTAGGCCAAGGCCCAAATTGTTTGGAACTTTATCTCAACTTGTGCAGATCTTCAAATATTAAAAACCGGTTACGATGAAGGTGCGTTAGCCTACCGCTGCTTCCGTGCCACAAAGAAAATATGTCATTCCAGTTTTATCCTCAGTCACTATTTTAGCTTTAACTGAATTTATAACAAGTTTATCAAATTTTATGGCACAAATAGATATACTATGAAAATATATTATATAATAAATCTAATTATCCTTATTTGGTATTTAATGACGAAAATATCGTTATTTTTTAATCATGCATGGCAAAAAATAAGATAATTTCACTTGTAAAATTAAGATAACCGACTTAGGATAACAATGTAACATTAAATTTTTGCTATATGTGAGACAGGTATTGTATTACACAGAATTTCCATATGTATGATGCTGTATTTTGCATTTTATTCATAGAAACGAAATTGACCTTATCTCATCATCAAACTCTGTTCCATATATAAAAAAATTCTCATTAATAGCAAAGCAATTCTGAGTGTTCAGGTTACAGTACATTTCCTAGATGCAAGACGCACACATATCCAAAAATAAAAAGATAAATAAATACCCCTATTCCTGAGAACCGAACATCACTTAGCTTGCCAAGATTATCTAGTTGATCATGAGTGGTGGCAAGCAAGCTCAAAACTCGACACAACCAACACCAAGACACAGGATGATCCGTCGATGACATCTATTTCTAACTGTCTGCAACACTGAAAATGTGGTATGGCCATGAGCATGGCAAAGCCATTTGTAGGAATCAGTATCGTGTGCTACTCCTTTCCATCAGACAGAGATCCAGATCCAGCAGCGGTTATGTGTACAATATGGATTCATTGATGCAAAATGTTCGACATTCTTCGCAGACGACGTGCAAACTGAGGTAGCACATAGAAGGCTCTGTTCTTTGCAGCATCTATCACCTTTAGATCGCCAATGAAACAGAGTAATGTTGGTCATCAAGCTGGTTGCATCTGGGAGCCAACACTGCGAAAACAAGCCACGACAGAAGAATGATCGATCACCTACCTTATCACGGGCCTCAATCTTAAGAAAATGTTTCATGTCAGGGTCGATCTGGTAGGTAATGGCTGACTCTTGAGCCTGCATCAGACTCCACTGTTCACAAAGATATCATTCCGACCGTACCTATAAAACAAACAAAGATATCTCAAACAAATCAAACACATATAGCTTACTGTTCACCATCGACATGTCAAAACTGCGGCCACAAAGCACCACCATCATGAACTCTGCCTTATTAATGGCCCAGCACTTACGTCAACAATAGATTGGGTGCATGAAGTGACCTCCACTAAGACCCATAGCAGGACAAGTGTTATCATGAGCTCACCGTGTGCTAACCTCACAGGCCACAGCAGGCCAAAGCAACCTTAGTTTTCTGTCCATCCGCTGCCCAGTGGATGCTGCTTTTGATGGCTTACCTTTATTTGCTACGCTGGGGCTCCTCTCCACCTAGTGTTAGTGTGTGGTGAGACCAAATCATGTGAGACTAGGTGGTGCTGTCGCTCTCATCTGCATTGCAGTTGGCGTCCGCAGCCGGGTCCAGGATCACCTGTGAAATTTGGTGCTCCTTATCACCATATGCTTTTGGGCGAATCGGTTGGCTCACCCGCCTGCAGACATCCACATCATGGCTGAGGTTAGAACACACTAATAGAGTGTCTGGGAATCACGCTAGCGGTAAGAAGCACTGATTTTTCTACCATCTTATCGATTAATTAAAAATTCAGACGTAAAGGATCTGAAAACTTATGGTACTTTCGCCAACCTATTTGCTGGAAAACTGGCTGGTTCATCAGCTTGTGCTGGTCTCCATCACAATACAATGAAAATTATCTTCAGACTGTTGATGGTTAACGTGATTGACAGACAGCTGGTGATTCTGCACATATGCATACAACAAATCCTTCCAAAAAAAAAAATACAGTTGTCAGAAGATTAATTTTCAGCAGAATTTCAAATTTCAGAAATGTCAGACACTGAAAGTGCCATAAATGCAGGTGAAAATATGAAATCAAGCATAAATATTACATAGATTTATTGGACTTCTATGCTCAGAAAGTACTAACTACAACATGATGAACAGTCAGAGAGACTCCAAATCAATATATCTGAGAAAAGGACCAAACATAGACCATGCACTTCGTGGACATGGAAACAGAATAAAAGGCTTCATCATGGTGATGATGACTGATCATCCTGCCACAGCAAGGGAAGCGAGGAAGATGAGATCTTGGTAGCGGTCAGAGACTACAGCAACCGACATATAGACAGATTAAAGAAGCGCAAAAAGACAAAAAAAAAATAAACAGATAAATGGCAGCAGGACGATTGGGCTCTTCATTAGTGGAATATAGAGCATTGTTCAGTGTACAGGGGAGCCTTCCATAAGCAGGAAAGATGCCAAGATAACAAGTTGGTGAGGCCGTCCCTCGCCACAAAAGTGGACTGCCACACAGGTTGTAGGTTGGTGGCATCCACATCAGAGCTCCTTCCATGCCTTTTCTCCCTCCATCCGGGTCAGCCTCATGACCCTGACGCAGGAAATGGTATTTAACTTTGTGCTAAGGGAACCTTTCAAGATCAAAACAACTAATTCTATGGCAATGGAGAAGTTAGGTCATGAAGATAAAAATTTGTCAGGGCCCCAATATATAGAGACCTGTCATTTCATATCCATGCACCAATAGATGATATTCAAAAGACAGTAATGAGTGATACAATGATAGTATGGGTCTTAGAAAGATCCATCATTCATCATGTTCACTTATCAATCAACGAGGATGTCAGAAAATATAACAAAGATGACAGATGCTATGTAATAAATAAATCATGCCAATTTCTGATGATGCTGAACCAAGAAAAAGGAAGAACAATTTAAGATCAAAACTACTTGGCGTCTGCTATATCGGCAAGCATACCTATGCATATTCTGCCAGCAACATCACACTGTTAGATTCTATATTTAATTTAAAAATCCATTATAAACAACACATATTTTTTATACACCTGAAACACTGCAGATATGCCATCAACAGTATCATCACTAAACCAGGAAAGCTCTGTGTAATGGCACAAGTCATTCTAGTACTCAATACAGACACACAAAAAGGTTACTTTTATTTGGTTTTGACTCAACTGATACCAAAAGAACACATTTTTTTTTACGAGGCACCCTCAGTGGAAGAATATGTGTTTTGTGAAATTAAGTGTTGTTTCTATTGAAGGTGTATGACTGAGATTTTGTAGTATGCTTAGGATAATGGCTGACATGAGAAGACGGATGGAGTTCTCTGTGCTAATGACAACAGCTGACAGAAAAGCAAATGCTTTTCACTTCCAGGGAAAGGAAA
The DNA here is from genome assembly GCA_015847255.1 of Hyparrhenia diplandra. NCBI lineage: Eukaryota > Viridiplantae > Streptophyta > Magnoliopsida > Poales > Poaceae > Hyparrhenia > Hyparrhenia diplandra. The sequence goes on along the minus strand of JADLZK010011183.1, from coordinate 339,912 downwards.
TAAGCGACAGTTCCCAAAAGGTTTACTACACTCCATAAATGGTTTGTGACTGGATGCAGAGTATGTAGCAAGCAAATTAGTGGATTAGCATTAAGAATCTCTAAATAATCAATCAACTGTCATAAGTCACTGGGAAAAGGTTCAGTTGAAGAGTAAGGGTACAATTTTTTTTCAATTAGTGGAGAAAACCTGCAGTGACCCATTTATAATACCCATGAAGCATCTAGAAAAGGACAACAAAAATGATTGTACATTGTTGACATACGTGAAGTGCAGGTATAAATCATGTCCTCGTTATGGGTTACCAAAAGCAAGCACCAGTATCCACTTCAGACTTCAGAGTCAGACGTCTATTCCTCTTATCAACGAACAAGATGCCAAAGGTAATAATGCTAAAAGCATACCAAATCATCATATAATGAATATAGCAACAGAAGTTTCTCCCTTTTATGTGTAATATAATGTTATATTGTTACACATATTTCTTCTGTTTAAATGAACAAAGAAGAGAAAAAAATTTATTGTGTTATGCCAAAATGATTGGAGTCAACCCACAAATCTAACAGATAAAAGATAAGCATTACATGTATCCATTATAAATACAGAAGACTTGACCATTAAGCTGCTATAATACGTTACTCAAAGCAATAGCAAAGGGAATAAATATTTCTTAGCTAAGTCTTAGCACAACACCAGTGACGATAGGATCTATAGGATTCTCTAAATTCTAAAACAACATGCACTACGTCATGTGACCACCCAACTGCTTCCTTTTTTTTTGAGAGAGAGAGAGAGGGGAAGAGCTTCTCCTGTTGCCTATAAATGAGTGGCTGAAGACAGCAATTCAGTACGAAGCATAAGACATAGTGGCTTCTTCTCCCTAACAGCTACCTTCTTCCTATCAGGCTGGAGTTCATCAAGGATCTAATCCTGAAACTGGAGCCCACAAGCACACAGTGGAAGAAGAACACCAAGACTGGTTCCCAGCCTATCCAAGGCAGAAGCGAGCAACGTTCTGCAAGCAACTTTAGTGTGGTAATAGCATGGTGACTGTGAGAGAGGAGATGCGTAAGGGGCCATGGACAGAGCAGGAGGACATGCAACTGGTATGCACGGTCCGCCTGTTTGGTGACCGTCGTTGGGACTTCATTGCCCAAGTCTCAGGTTTGAGGGGTTGGCGAACTGCAACTTAGGTAGCTATTTTGCTATCCTTAGCGCAAAGTCGCAAACAAAAATGTCTTCCTGTCTAACCAGCTCTCTTCATACTATACGTTCCCTATGTTCATGCAGGCCTCAACAGGACAGGAAAGAGCTGCCGCCTGCGCTGGGTAAACTACCTTCACCCTGGCCTTAAGCACGGCCGCATGTCACCACAAGAAGAACGCCTTATTATTGAGCTCCATGCTCGGTGGGGGAACAGGTTTGATCTGAAGTTTTTATAGAGTAACTTTTCTCAGTTACCAAATTTAGGTGAAGACAAAATCTCAGTCAAATTCGCCATATGTAGGTGGTCTAGGATAGCACGGAGGCTGCCAGGGCGCACAGATAACGAGATCAAGAACTACTGGAGAACACACATGAGGAAGAAAGCACAAGAGAGGAAGATGAGCATGTCATCACCTTCATCCTCATCCTCCTCACTGACATACCAAGCCTGCCTTACTGACACCATTCCAGTCATTGGGATGGGCAGTGGTGACACTCACAATGGTAGCTGCGGCACCAGCACCCTCGAGAACACACAAAGTGCCGTGGATGGATATCTCATGGATCAGATATGGAAGGAGATTGAGGCACCACAGACACCTGCCTTGCTGGGTATTGCAGAAGGAAAAGAGAAGACATGCAACAGTATCCCCTGTCATCTACCACCACCTGCTATGTGGGATTACAAATATCCTGAGGTATTCTGGAAGATGGAAGATCATGAAATCATGATGTGATACAAGATGAAGAAACCATGATGTTGCCTCCACTATTTAGTTATGGTAAATAAAGCCGTTGCTATTGAAGGCTGAAGGGGCACATCTATATAGGTCAGGTCACTCAGCTATCTGCCTAGCAGATTTGCAGTACTTATACTTCCTAGCTATGCTTGCATTAGTATGAGTTTCAGTATTTCAAAATCTACTGTAACACTGGAGGTATGCTTATGATTATGTATCTACATAGTGTGCAAAATAGTTTGTATCAGTTTGTGGAACAGAGTGCAATACAAGGACACTCTGTATGAATGGTGCATTTATTTATCTCTGTTGTTATTGTGCTGAATAAATAACAGCATAATCTGGCTTGCAGTTGTTATTCAATAGAATATGATACAAAATTGAATGTTACACTTAAAGTTATATAATTTCTTAGGATAAGATAAAGGCATATTTTAACCATGATGAAATATTGCTATTCATACAATTTGTTGATTTCCCCAAACTTGAGTTCAATTCTAAATAAAGCTCTGCTTGAATCATTCTTGGATCCTTCATGGACAAGGGATAGCCAACCCCACACCCCACTCCCCTCCTCCAGCCAAAAAAACTTTAATCCTAAATAAAACTTGATAAAACTCAAGATTTAGGAAAATATAAAGGAGACTGAGAATAAAAAAAAAATATTCGACCAATAAAATAGTGCCCAAGATAGAAAAGAACTTAGTTTACAACATGTCAAACTGAAACTACAAGCAAGGAATACTGTGTGGGACTAGATTGATGATTGCCAAGTACAAGATACATACGCCAATATACAGGCAACCACACACTGTGCCAGAGTTATAGGCAACAGCAACACTTGTACATGGGCCTAAGCCCAACCACGGCTTAAACCTAGCGACTAATAGCCTGTCTAAAAAGAAACAAATCCAAAAGTTATTTGTAATAAAGAGCAGGAATAACAGCATGTTTATTCTTAACTTCAGTTCAAACAGAGATCTTGCTACACATACAAATATGCAGCCTGTCCGTAGTAAATTTTTGAAACTGGCCACAAACAGCAGTGACAAGAAAAACCCACTGATTTCTTGCATGGGATGCACTACCATTAGCTTTCTCAGGCCAATATAGGTAAAGACTTTGGACTACTGTAGATGTGTCAGTACAACTGAACAGAACAGAACTGGGAGGTTCAGTGCAGGGGTGAGTGAGCTATCATTTCGTCTCTTGATAATCATAAAAGCTGATTAGCATTAGTATTTAATAATAAAGTCAAATCATGCTAACCAATAAGATTAGGAAGAAGTTGCAGGTAATGCACGCAACAAATAAGAAATTTAATGTGTGTGATAAGGTAAATAAAAGTGTTGATAAGTGCTCTGCACTTGAGACCTCTTTAGCCAGCTACTTGTTGAAACTGCTCCAGCAAATAATTAAGCTAAGATTTTCCTTCTAATTGAGCAATAAGGTAGTGCATGGACCACAAAGACCAAGCCATCACTAATCGCTTTTACTCCACGGCATACAACTTGGAGAAAAGCTTTGACACGGATAAGAATAAAAAGTTTCTCTCCTTTTTCTTTTGTTAAATTAAATAATGCAATTGCAAAAAAGAAAAGGACACATGTTGGGGCTATGTACATCTAAATATATAGTGAATTCACAAATGGAAAATAGCTCAGCAAAAGACAACACGTCAGGTGAGCCTAATAGCAAAGCAGAGTAGCAGATTATGGCCACGGTATTTTAGTTTTACTTATCTAACAACAACTATTATAAACAAGAAAATTTAAACTGTGTGATGCAATTATGATTCTTTTAGATCAGGGAGGAATTCAAAGTAGCAGAACATCACAAGAATATCATACACAAATGTGTACTGTGTATGCCCAATTGGAAACTAAGAATTTATGAGGTAGCAAAGCATGTCATATTTGAAAAGCACTATTAACTTGCCATTTATTCAGGTGTATTAACAAACTTGAAAAATACATATTATCCATAAATGATCCAAAACCAGATACATTGTGCATGGAAATGAGACATGGATAAGAGTCATGAATAAGAAATCAAACACAGGAAGCATCCCTGAATATCAAGGCTACAACAACCAAAAAGCACCTCACTATTGAAATTGCGGAAAGGAACTCCAGTCCTGCCACGGTATAGGCTGAACATGTCAAAGTAGAGAGCAGTAGATACACCAGATACTTCAACAGCCCAATGTCAGCACACACTATCTGAAACAAAAATCAGATGGAGCATACTATAACTGTAGTTGGTTATCATGTAATCAATCACAGAACCTTTGAGTCATCAAGAAAAAGTTGTTATCATGTTCCCTAATACCTAAAATAGTTCGGTAAGCATTTGCAGATACTAATAGCTTAATGATCCAAGGGAAGTACTGTGACGTCAAGAGAAAAAAATATCTGGAAGGCGAAGGAGTGGGTTATGCGAAACTTATATAATCAAGAATGTGTTAAGCTTTCTCTCTACACACCATTTATTAAAAATTGGAAAATCATGCGTGCCCTCAAAATACATACATTCGATTTCTACAGTAAACCCAGTGTGCGCTAAATAGATTCATCATTTTCCGCAATTGTTCACAGCTAAAACTTAATTCACAGAAGAAAAGAAAGAAAGCCTAAAGTCAATCAATGGATAATTAAGCCATTGCACCACATGTTTCACGCCCTATACCTAATCACATCTCCACTTGTAAGCACCTTGGTAGGGAATTCATGCTACAATTAGGTATGACCAAATAGCCTAACATCTGGAAAAATAAAATATTGGCAAGGCATTTGAATACTAGTCACTAGTCCCGTAATATAACCTAAACAGAAACACCATCGCCGATTTGGCTTGTTAGGTAAACCTCCTAACTCTCTCCACTTCATATCACACCCTCACATTGTCGGCTGCTGAAAATTAATCTACATCCTAGTCCTAGTACAGTGCAGGACAGAGAAACGCAGCAGATTCTAGATCTGTAGCAGGACTGGGATTAATGACCGCGATTGCAAAAAGAAGAATCCATTCAAGCACTAATGCGCGCAAAAAAGAAATGTATCAGTATCTGCAAAGGGAGTCGGGTACCATTGGAACGGACCTGAGCTGCAAAGGGAATTCGGGTACCATTGGAACGGACCTGAGCTTCTCACATTATCGTTGCCCTACATTGCCGGCGGAGGCAGCGGCGGCGGCGAGGACGACTGGTAAGCAGAAAGATTGCGCATTTTTTTCTGGAAAAATGGGGTGACTTTATTCAATGTCGCAACAAGATAATCTAGAAATTTGGGTAGAGGAATCGACACCAGGGATTCTCCGCTTGCCGGCGCCGTGCTGGTCCAAGGCGGCGAGAAGGCGCCGACGAAATCGACGCCGGAAGCCGGCCGAATCGCCATGCGGTCGCCCTGTTCTACTGTAGCGAAAGGGAAGGGAAAGAAGAGTCGAGATGATGGGCCAGGACTGGGCTAGGGGAAGACAAGGTGAATCGGCCCAAGTAAGGAAATATGTGTCTAATAAGAGGAGGCCCAAGGCCCATTTCAGGTAGGACGAGCAGTACATTTGTAGGACGAGTAGTACATTAGGACACTAGTTTTTAGACTTCTTCAACACTTATATCATCTGATTTACCTAACATTTTTAACATGAGCTTAAAAATTTAATTTATATGAAATTGTAAAGGTCGATGAGATTTGCAGCCTTATAGCTATTAGTTTTTTTATTTAAGATTTTTCATACTGGAACAATTGACACTTTCATTTTTTATTAGGTCAAGCCTTCCCAATTTAGCAAATTTTAATTAGTTATCTTAATTAGTCAGCTTTTGTTCGGTCCACTTTTTCTACCGAGATTTTTTTCAGTCCTAGTCCAATCATATGGATATTTTTGTCTGTCGTGGATGATTCCTCAAGAGGAATTTTAGGTGTAGATATGATACATATGAACTTAATATATAACATTTGACTTAACATTAGAAAATTTAGATATGTGTTTTCATAAATAAGTCAAGAAAATATAAAACTAGTTATATTTTTTTTTCTAAAGCATGCTCTATATTTTTTTTAGCTAGGCACCACAATTTAGAACATGATTTTTAAAAACATATGGAGTTTATCATCCCAAATCCATCCAATTTGCCTTCCAGATCCATTATGTGATCCAATTGTGTGCCAGATGTTATCAATTATCATGTCACAGACATCGGTTTGAGATTCTTGTGCACGTTTAAACAAGACATTGCTTCTGAGTATATTATTATTAGAAATTTGAAATGAAATAAATATCTCATCAGCCGAAGTAGGAGATTATAGTTAATCTAATGGCCTTCAGCCTGCTTAACTATGGTCGTCTGGCCTACCTTTTTTTTTTTTTTTTTTTGCTTTTTTTTTTTTCACGGTTCCATGGGCCCTGAGTGTTTGAGGCGGCCTGCCATTGTGAACCTAATTCGCACAGAAGATATGTAGCATTTACAGCCCATGGGCCTGGAGTGTTTGAGGCGGCTGCCAATGTGAACCTGTTTTCTACTGCTGCATCCCCTTCCTCTTGCTGTTCCCCACAAACTTATATACAAAAATTCCTCATAGTAATATCCAATCGCTTTCCCAAAAAGCCTTCATGTCCTGCCTATTATATACATCATTTTTATCTGTTTCTTTATATATAATATCTGTCCAATAAATTCGTTTCTCTTGGCATAAATTAAAGGAAAAAAGTCTACATCCCCTTTTCAACTATGGGTGGTAGACTACATAACCCCCAACTTATGAAACAGTCTATATCACCCCTGAACTTTTTAAAAACGGTCAAATTACCCCTAAAGCAGTTTTGAAAAATCATAGTAAATCACAGAAAAATTATAAAATAAAAAATCAAATTGTGTTAGACTCGAATGAGTAGATCTACACAATAAACATATAATATGGTATGCTTTAGTTCATTTTTTTGCTGCAGCTTTAAATTTCTGTTTTTCCTCATAGCTATAAAAAAATGTACTAAAGCATACCATATTATATATTCATTGTGTAGATCTACTCATTTAGAGTCTAACACAATTTGATTTTTTATTTTACGATTTTTCTGATTTACTATGATTTTTCAAAACTGCTTTAGGGAGTAATTTGACCGGTTTTCAAAGTTTGAAGGTGATATAGACGTTTTATAGGTTGGGGGCTATGTAGTCTACCACCCATAGTTAGGGGAGTGATGTAGACTTTTTCCTAAATTAAATTTCACTTGCTAATTCGCTGCTAATAAAGCCCATATATGCATCATTTATATATCCTTTCATATTCGCTTACTACTACTGGTTTTCAAGCTCAAGGTGGTGTATTTTACATCCAAGCTCAAGGTGGTCCAGAAGAAGGATTGAAGTTTCCAAAAGCATGCACAGGAGAGATGCCAAGATAACAAATTGGTAAATGGTGGGCCCTCACACAAGGTGGACTGCAACACCAACGCTAACTACAGGTTGATGGCCTCCCCACGTTCCATGTGCCTCACGCGAGAAAACGGTATATACTCAACTTTACGCTATGGAAACCTTTCAAAATCAACTCAGATATCTCTGTAGTAGTGGAGAGATTAGGTCTATCCTGCTTTTTGAAGGCCTACTAATGCCCTAGAGACCAGTCATTTCAAAGCTTTCTTTTCCATGCAATAATGCAGGCATAACTCAATGATGATATTATGATGTATACAAAAAAGAAAGGTGGCCAGTGATAGGTCATGTTTTGTTGATCTCATTAGGATTAAATATAAGCATCTGAATAGTGACTACTGATTACAAAAATCTAGATTACAGATTGTACATAGCGTTAGCGTATCTCGATCCACTTCCTAAGTAGTAGCTAATCTCTTGTCAAGAAAGCCATTTCCCAATGCTTAGGGGGCAGATATATGCTAGTGATTTTCCCATGGGTCAATAATGCTAATCCCTCCTTTTGTGTTGACAAGATAAGAAAAGGTGAAGCATTCCTTGGTTTCCCATATCATGGGCTCGTCTTTGTCATGGATTAATTTGGTCTAGCCGACTGCAAGGATACATACTACACCTATGTAGAGAACCCTCTAGGAAGTTCTCTCGACATGCAAGCATGTCACCTCACCAGCCCCACTAAGACCATGACATCTAGTGGCAGGCCCCATTGTTTGAACTAACTAAAAAACATTATAACTCACAAACTAAAAACCAAATTAAATTCCGATTAGACCATTGAATTCCTAAATTATAGGTGGACCCCACTGATGGTAGTTGGTATAGAGTAATGTAAATAAAAAATAAAAAAAAGAGAATGATAAAAAGGGGAAAAAGGAAAGAAAAAGAATAGGAGGGTGATAGTAATATTCTAACTCATAGATTTCTCATTCATACCTATGGCAACGCTAAGGGATATGACGATGAAGGACGAAGTTAAAGAGAGATTTTCTTAAATAAATTATTATATATGTTTTATTACATTACCAGAAGTTGTCACCCGTCCAACATATCTAAATATTTCTATTCGATATTGGTTGTGTTTCGAGTTTAAACATAAGACTAAATAATATTTATGCCAATGAGTATATACTCTGTTTCATACATTTAAGTTCTTCATTATTAACTCCGTTTCTAACCTGCACAAAGTAAATATCCTCAATAGCTAATTGTGATCAGATTTCTTAGCGATTACAATTAAATCATTTAATAGTACCCCCTTCCTATCTACGGCAACACGCGGTGAATTCCTCTAGTATCTTATATCATGCATGTACATTGTCTTTCTCCCTCCTGCTGGCACTGCTACAAAAAAACATTTTTACAACATCACTTTCACCACAGGAAAGCGTCTCTGGCCCATTAGGGCTGAGGTTTTATGTTAATACAGTGAGCACGAGCAACCCCCCCCGCCGTTGGTTTACAATGTGTGGGACAATCTCGTGTTCAGTCAGAGCTGTGTGCAAGCCAAAGATCCTACATGAATAATCTATACTAACGTAACTATCGAAACCTACCATGCCCCATGTCTGGTAAAGCTAGCTTTTGCATATTTGTCACAATGAATCAATTCAATCGTACAGCTACCAATAAAAAAATTCAACAGATATATGCATTATTAGTACGTTAGAACATTCTGACAGCTATATATGTTGCTATATCTCAAGCCTTACTATACAAGAAAGTAAAAACCTTCACCACTGAACTTTTGATACGTGCTAGCTAGTAGTTAAAACACTGCAGACATGTCACCAGCGGTAAGAAATAAGAAACAGTTTTATGATACAAATCAGCATCAAGAATTTCTAAATGGTTTAGTTATTATAACTCACCTGTGTTAAAAAAGTAGGGACAATCTGTTTTCCTGATTTGTGGAGGAACCTGCACTCCTGTAGCAGTGCATTTACATATAGTGTCCATGAAGAAGCATCTGTAAGAAGGAAAAAATAATGATGGAACAAGTTAAAGGTATTTGAAGTGTAATACACTAACAGGTATAAATATTACATAAATCAAGCACCATTATCCACTAAAGACTTGAGACCAAGGGAAACCAACTTTTTACCAACTCTGACGCCACAATGATGATAAGATGAGGCTATCTGGGATTCTCCAAATGACAGCCATTGTAAGTGCTTCCTCTTTTATTTTATTTATTATTAAATTGGGAGTGTCGTACTATAAATTTGTAGTGGCAAAAGCCCTCAGCGCAGAGGTAAGGCCAAGGCAAACTGGTGGCTTATTCTCCTTGTAGGTACCTTGTTCCTATCAGGCTGGACCTAGTTCATCAAGGATGTAAACTAGCTGAAATTGGAATATTAATCCACAACCACAAAAGGAAAAAAAGAGTGGTTCCCCTTCTTGGTGACCATCGCTGAAACAGGAATCAAGGTCGAAGCAAGCAACAACGTTGGCATGGTGACACTGAGGGAGGAGATGCAAAAGGGGCCATGGACAGAGGAGGAGGACATGCAACTGGTATGTACTGTCCGCCTTCTCGGTGACTGCCGCTGGGACTCCATTGCCCAGGTCTCAGGTTTGAGGGGTGGTTGTGGAACTACTACTGCAAATTATTAGGTAGCTACTCTATTTTTTGTTCCGAATTAATCCTTCAAACAAAGCAGATTAAGCCAGCAATCAATTAAACAGCAACAACACGTACCATCCTGTCTGAACAAACCTCTTCAGTCTTCACTTGACAGTACTTGCTTCACGCTCTCTGTGTACACTCATGCTCATACAGGGCTCAACCGGACGGGCAAGAGCTGCCGCATGCGGTGGGTGAACTACCTCCACCCCAGCCGCAAGCACGGACGCTTGTCGCTGCAAGAGGAACGCCTTGTCATCGAGCTCCATGCTCGCTGGGGTAACAGGTTCGTTTTGGTCGTCCCAATAATGACACTTTTCCAGACGATATCAGTTTCGTTCCTCAGTCACTGCATTTAGGTGAAGCTGGAAGAACTCTCACTGAGTTTTCAATGATGCATGTGAAGTTGGTCCAAGATAGCCCGGAGGCTGCCCGGCCGCACCGACAACGACATCAAGAACTACTGGAAGACCCGGATGAGAGCCAAAGCGCAGGAGAGGGAGATGAGCATGTCACCTTCGTCGGCGTCATCCTTCTCACTGACGTACCAATCCAGCTGCCTCCTTAATAGTACTGCTCCTGTCGATGGGATGGGCTGTGGTAACACTCACGATGTCAATGTCAGTAGCTGGATCACAGATAATGTCCTTGAGAGCACCGATGGATTCCCCATGGATCAGATTTGGAGGGAGGTGGAGATACCACTGCAGGCATCTGATGCCTTGCCACAGGGCGTTCATCAAGCAGCAGATGAGAAAACATGCAGCAGCAGTGTCCCCTTCTGTGCTTCAGCAACAACTACTGCCATGTGGGATGACCAATGCCCTGAGGTGTTCTGGAACATGGATGCTGAAGAAATAAGGATGTTGGCTCCATAATTTGCTTGTGGTGAATCCTGAACGAATAAGTCTAAATACCCCCGGGTCGTCAGTTATTGAAGTTGTTAGCACCCACTGATTCCTCGAAAAACAGTGTATGCAACTACGCTGTGCGCAAAATTGTGTGTGTCAGGCTGTCAGCTTGTGCCATATATATAGTAGTGTGCAAGATGTATTTGTCGTGAATCTGTGGTTATCTCATGATGAATTAACACTGTAACAGCAATATATGATTTCCAAATACTATTCAATTATTCTGGTCGACTGTCTGTAATAAGTACTGATATACTCGGTAACAAACTAGCTAGTTGAATGTTTGCTGGTCGTCGCGTAGCCATAGGTTTCGTATCCTAGGCTTAGTATCCAGTAAGTCTTTGTTCTGTATCTGTCTGAATCTGTGCTCTAGGTCCCAAAACTCTGTTTGTATTTCCGTGTTTCAATGAAAATGGGGTTCATCCTCGCTTCAAAAAAAAAATGAGCCCTTCTATGGTACTTGATTTTGCCTCCTTTTGCCTCTCATTGGCTCCCTTAATTTCTTTTTTTTTAGGTGGAAGGGTAACACAGTCTTTGACCAACCTTACCCCTCCGCACCCCTCCCCCAACCCGCCAAGGCCCCCACCCCGAGATCCGATTGAGCGCCGGGAGAAAAAAATTCGAAATCACGAAGCCGGCCCTTGCGCGCCGCGCGGAGCCTCACCCTCGCCGTTGCGCCGCCACGCCCTCCCCAACCCGCCGCTCCTCCTCCTCCTTCCAGCCCTCCTCCGTGCGCCGCCACGCCCCCTTGCCCTCGTCGTTACCATCACGGAAGAACATTATGAGCCAGGAATCAGTAGCTTGGGTATGCGAAAATGTCAAAAATTGAAGCAAAAATATAGTGGATGAAAGGTTATAACGGTCATAATGTTTATCGAATCCATAATAATAACCAAAGTACAAGTTTGAAACATAAATATTACACAACAGTTACAATTACTATAATATAACTCTATGATCCCCTTGTTGGAAGAGATTTATGATATCTTCATCTGTCACTTAACTGAATAATTCTCTCTCATTAAATGTAACCAAGCAATTGTTCAAATATTCATCACCCATTTTGTTTCTTTGCTTGTTCTTCACATAATTCATTGTGGAAAACACTCTTTCAACACTAGCAGTGGCTACAGGGAAGAATTTCTTGGTCACCGTCGCCCCCGCCCGCCGCCGCCGCCGCACTACTGAGCAGCAGATAGAGATGATGAGATGTGGGGATTGGGGGCCGCGAGGGACGGAGGGAGAATAGCCGAGGGGGCGGATGTAAGGCGAAAATCGCCTACCTGCCGTGCCTACCGCGGTGGAACCGTGGAAATCGCCTACCAGCTTGCAGCAGCAAGTGCAGCGTCGTCGCCGCCGCCGCTTCTGGCGATTGCGAAGAGGAAGAGTTACCGAGAGGACCGACAGGGAGGTGTCGAGTGGAGTCAGGTCAGGTGACCGATTGGGCCAAGGCACATGGGCCTGCTCGGCTGCTAGTCCTAGATTCCTTGTTTGTGGCCTTTTTGCCTCATGCTCTAATTAAAAAGAGAGTATACATGTATATATATTAGTATATGTATTTTTTGTACTAGAATCTTGGGTATTCATTGGAATACCCAGGCATACCCTACCGCCCGCCGATGGATGTCTTTGTAGTGTTTCTTGCGATGTTCTCTAAAAATCCGGCTATTTTTCTTATTGTAAAAATATCCATTATTTTTTTTTCGAAAATATATTCATATGGGGTCTTATTTTGATGGATTTATTGTAAGAAACACGATGGTGAAATTGGATTTTCGTTTAAGTACTTATTTTAGGAGAGATGGTTTTTAAACTTAAAAAACAGATAGGATTTACTGTGATGTAAGCTATTTTTCGCTGCTACGTGCTGATGGACCACGTCTAATGGAAGGCCAGGAACAAATAATGGACTGCGCATCCGCGCCGACCAGGTCGGCAGCTAGCATGGCCCCAGGTGGGAGCGCGCACAAACAAAAAGACCATGGCTGGGCTAGCCGAGCGGGTCGGTCGTAAATGGGTCACTGCAAAGAAAACCCTTTTTTTTCCCCTTTGTTTTTGTACGGCATGAATGCAACAAAAGTGTTTCTAGCCACTCCTCATGTTTGATATTAAATTTATAAAAAGATATTATTTGGCCTAAATAATTGCATAGAAAATAAATTAAAATATATAATTAGTTATTAATTAAAATTACATGCACACTCATTGCCTTTTCCATTTGAATGGTTTTTATCCGTCTGTGCATCCATTGTTTCGGCCTTTGATGTGTTTGAAAGCTGAAAGTCCAAAGCAACAAATATATTGGGTATTTATTCACGAAAAGAGAGTTTTGCCAATACGTCGAAATAAGTCATGCAATAATTCATGAAGATAAGCTCAACATATTTAGATTTATTTTTCAAAGTACCTGATTGAATAGTTAAATATTCGATTATCTATGAAAAAATTAAAAATGGAACGAATACAAAGGCTTTATTAAACCACTAATAATAATAACACAATAGATATTTTTTTTTTTTTTTTGGGAATAACAATAGCAATAGATAAATGAAAGGAACTACGTAGCCCAGCCATGGGCCATGGATTTCCCCATCGCGGCCCGATCCGTCAAACTTGAATGGGCCCTAATGGACCGCACAAAAAAGTTCGACAACAGATTACGGGTGTGCCAATTTTAAAAGAAAAAAGTCATTTTCACTCAACGTATCACGAAGTTCACTTTTTTCCTCAACTTCTAAAAAGCCGGACAAACCGCCTCCCTCAACTTTTCAAACCATGCATTTTTTTCCTCCCTCGGCGGTTTTGAGGTCGGTTTTGCTACAGTAAACGCGGGTTTGGTACAGTAACCATGGTTTGCTTCAGTGCCAACACCTTTGCCTTTTCTTTTTTTAAAAATTTTGGTTGAATCTTTGAAAAAAACATAGTAAATCATAGAAAAATCATAAAATAAAAAATCCGATTTTGTTGGACTCCACATGAGTAGATCTACACAGTGAATATATAATATGATATGCTTTAGTACAAAGTTTTTTGCTATGAAAGTTTTGTCTTTTTCTTTTTTCATTTATTTGGCTGAATCTTTGAAAAATCATAAAAATCATAAAAAAAAATCATAAAATAGAAAATCCAATTTTGTTAGACTCCACATGAGTAGATCTACACAGTGAATATTTAATATGATATGCTTTAGTACAAAAAGTTCTACACGGTGAATATATAATTAATTAAAATAATTCGTAGGCTGCAGCTTCTATAATTATTTTGTTGAACTAAAGTATACCATATTATATGTTCACTGTGTAGATCTACTCATGTGGAGTCTAACAAAAATAGATTTTCTATTTTTAATTTTTCTGTGATTTACTATGATTTTTTAAAGATTCAATCGGATTTTTTTTTTAAAAAAAGGAAAGGCAAAGGTGATGGTACTGTAGCAAACCATGGTTACTGTACCAAACCCGCGGTTACTGTAGCAAAGCCGCCGTCAAAAACCGCTCGAGGGAGGAAAAATGCATGGTTTAAAAAGTTGAGGGAGGCGATTTGTCCGGTTTTGGAGTTGAGAGAGGAAAAGTGAACTTCGTGATAGTTGGGGAGGGAATGTGGACTTTTTCCAATTTTAAAACGCTCGCATGAAGGAATTGAACCCGTTCCCCAACGTAAACCACTCCAACAGTAGTAGTGTATAAAAAAAAAAAAAATAGTACACCGTTTCTTGTGTTTTGTCGGGGAATCTAAGCATATGGCCACTATGTGATGCCTAGTCAACATGCCAGCACATGTCCACTTGGCCGATATTATTGATAATGACAGATCATAAGCTATATTTTCTTGACGAAGACTTGGTTTTGTGCATCGAGATAAGCCATGCATACATAATTTAATTTGCAAATAAAGGAGATTGGAGCTCAAAACTTGAGCCACAATATCAAAATTGATACATTTGTGCTTTTGGACCTTGGAATAAGGCGCCCGGCCGGCGTGTGCATTAATTTACACTTCTCGATTAGGGCTCACTGCACAAGAAGAAAGTGGTATCGAGATCGAATATGCCAAACAAGCTTGAACTTATACTACTCATTGTAATAAAACGAATTAAGTCGGAACTTCAGAATCATTTAGGCCGGTCTCAATGGGAGTTTCATGAGTGTTTCATGCACATTAAATGCGAGTGCCACATCAGCAAAAAATTTTACTTTTTGCATGAAACTCCTAGGAGAGAGAAGGAAAGAGTTTCACCATGGTGAAACCTTTGGGCACCGTTCACATGCGTTAAAACCGTGTGAAACCCCCATTGAGACACAAATAGAGTTTCACCATGCAAGTATGCAATTAAACCATGCAATAAGAGAGAGGTTGTGGGACCCTTAAGCCTATGAAACTATGCAATGAAAACCGTGCATTGAGGGAGACGTCTATTTCATATCAAAGTTTCACATCTTGAAAACCGGGAGGTGAAACTCTCCATTGAGACTGGCCTTACAAGGCATTGGAATACTAGTCACCCGAAAACTAATGAAATGTCAAGCACTATAATCGATAGCGAGAAGCTAACGAGAAACAAGCTTGGGCATTAGTGGATCACGACGGCAATCAATTCAAGCACTACTCCTTACTACTCGTATAGATGTCTCAAAGGCGTCTCCAATTGCCGACGATTTAACTAGGACAACAACTGTCCAATCACAAAGAGAGAAAACTAGAAACTCATCTAGCTAGCGCCGAGCCAAGCGCTCGGCTTTCATTTGTTGATATTTCTTACACGATCCCAATTAGGAAGGCGAAAGAAATATATATGGGATATCTATCTAATCATGTTAGCTTGGATATGGGATTAACCTCATGATCTAACAAAGCGGAGTTAGGCGGTGTTAGTAGTGGGATGTAAACTTAGCATCATTATCCATAGTGGAATTAATCTCACCAGGATATGTACTCAAGGTATACCACTCATGTCTAGGCATTACCTATACACTAGTCTGTCACCCTAGCAATAACGCTCAAAGAAATACGGGGCATGGTATTCTTGATTGGCCTTGATAAAAGAATGAACATGATATCTGCAAGCGCACAGATAGAAATACCAATTGTAGCACTTCACCGGGAGTAATCCAGGTATCGTATTTATATTTTACCACAGGGAAGGGAGTCTATGGAAAGTAGAGAGAAAAGGATGTCTAATGATTTAGGAAGTGATTTATTTATGAGATCCACCTTACAGTATTGTAATGCAGAGTAGCCATATGCATCTAACATTACTCAACAGGATAAGTCACAGGATAAAGATAAATATATAATTGATAAATACCCAAGTCTAAGATCATCATAAGCCACTAGTATCATACGAGCTATTAACATGTTATAGAAAGAATAGAATGAATATTCCTAAGATACTTCTAATCATATATGTCAAATGAATACTACAATTAGTGCAATACATCTCCCTATCATGGCAAGGTTGGATTACTTCTACACATGGCAAGCATTACCAATAACAACCAAGGACGAAACTTGATCATTACCGTAATAATAAACTCGACTAGTCCTACATTCGGAGGGTGGATTCCAAAGGACTCAACAGACTTTGTCACTCCCGCGATCTACCACACGGCCCGAATGTAGGGTGCAATTGCGAATAAACGTTGTATAAACACCACGTTTACACATTGCTTATCACCCACATAGTGATCATCTATATGGATGCTATACAATTCCATGCATAAAATATAAAGCAATCTTACTAAACTAAACATATAATCATAGCAAGCATAAACACATATCAATAAGAATATAATAATTATATAGATCAAAGCCATAACAATTGTATTCTAAATATAAGAGTACTTACAGGTCGAATACAAGAGAGAAGTCTCAAGAACGATGATCCTTGCTACTTCTTGACTATCAGGAACTCAAGATGAACTTGATCTTCAACTAGAACTAGCTAGATAGCTAACTACTTCTAGTATGAACTAGGGCTTAGGTCTAGACTTGGCTGGACTAGATGGGTATGAGTTGATGAATGAGTATGATAATGAAATTGTTATCGACCACAGGGTCACCGGTCTTCTTATATAGTACTTGGCGATGAACATCAACCCTTGGATCAAACCGACCTTCAACAACAGTGTAGATACAACCTCAAAGTCGGTAGTAAACCGACCTAGAAAGGAGAGGCTGACAGGGGTGGCCCACCTGGCGGCCGACCTAGTTGGCACTGGTGGCCGCCAGGGTGGCATGCCACCTCGGCTTCCCGTCTTTTCTGGTGTCCTCTGGTATCTTCTAGAATGTTTTAGTCTACTTTTCGGGTTGAGTTACTTCACGGTTAAGTCTTGTCTTCATATGTCTTGTATATTCCAAAACTTTCTCCATTCTTCTCTGCAATTATCTATCAAGTTCCTGAAAAGTCACAGAATACCAGAACTCGTGGAATTATGTTAGTTAGACCCCTAGACTTATGTTTGGTCTTTGACTTGAGCCCTTATTTCATGTTATTTAACTTGTAATATTATGCTATAACAGGTGTCAACAAGCTCCCCCAAGCTTACCTCTTGCTAGTCTCTTAGCAAGACACATGATATTATATTAAACTACTTACTTAGATCAGGAGTTGCTGCAACGCTATCACACCTTAAGAGTACACATGCTTTCAAACAAAATTTCTCTCCAGATAGGAATACTTTTTAAAACTTCAACTTACCCTTATTACCTCTTTCCTTTTGGGGCTTATATCTCTTTCTTCAATCTTGGGTAATTGAAAGATAGAACAGTCAAGTCGAACACTAAATCTCAAACTCTTTTGATCAACTCTGTCCTTCTCGGAGTTTTTGCTGGTTTTCAAATAAAACTCAAAGTTCCTCAGTATGACTTTCTCTCTAATCTCTCATTTGTGGTATTTGTGGTTCCTCTCTAAGGCAATAAGGTCATGTTGCCTTTCTCTTATAATATGTAGTATTTTTGGCTAAGGCAGTAGCACACTATGCCTTCTTCTCTCTCACCCTATATCTAAAGCTTATATATCTGGAGCTCATAGGTAGGAGAAAACTAATTTTACTTACTAAGCATATATTGTAAATTCAAGCAATGGATCCAAAGTTACAAGTCACACTGATCAAGTGGTGCATGTGTATGGTGGATAAATGGTAGGGAATGTAGTAAGGTGTATAGAATAGATGATGGGAAATCTTACTTTTGCTCCTTGAGGAATCTTCTCTCTTTTGAATTTGGAAACTTTATAGAGAACACAGGTTGTATCTTTTTCTTTTCTTTATTTTTCTTTTTATAGAGAGGTGGGCTCTGCTCACCCTAGACTTTCGTCTTTTATTTCCTCTCTTTAAAGATGTGGGTTCTACTCACCCTCGGACACTTGTCCATTTTTCATCTTTATTATTATATATATATTTTTTTTTTCTTAGGGAGGTAGGCTCTACTCGCCCGTAGGACTTTTGTCCATTTTTCATCTTTTTTTTTTTTTTTAATCTACAACCCAGATCTCTTTTGTAATAACTTTTGAGAGGTAAAATATAATGGAGCTTTTGTAAGATATTGGCTAGCAATGAATGAGAGAATGGTTATAGTGAGTATTTTTGGTTGCTCTCTCCTAGGATAGGAGTAGAACATTTTGCTTTGGCTAGAGTGAAATGATAGTGGTATATATATGGTGGATGTATATGTAGTGGATGCGTACTTCTTCGTGGGATGGAAATAGCATATGTGTATGGAGTTGAGTGGAGTGGAATATAGTAGAGTGGAATGAAGTGGAGTGTACATGATCAGCATGACAAGTTTCTAAGGGTCGACAAAAATTGAACGAACTCAACGCAAAAGCAAGCGACCTATATATATCAAAAGGTTTTCCTAATCTAAATAGCATGTATATATGGCTGTGGTAGGAGGTTCACACTCTTGTCACACAGGAACTTATCATGTGCATTTTCAATTTTCAAAATATAAATCTCCAGAAAATCTAGTGTCACTAGGAGTAAGATCAAATAGCAGCTCGGACTATCATATATCATATCCGTCAATTACCTAGACTTTTTAGAGCAAGCATTTGCAACCCATAGGTTTCAGGTTTAGAGTAAATGTCAAAGTAATTTTGCAAATGGAGCTCAAGAGAAATTAAGCTTGAAAAGCTAGGTACTAGAAAAGTATAACAACGGAGCAACTATTCATCATCTCCATGTTGGTAGATTTTGGGGGTTCCTTTTAGTTGAGCAAAGTAAACTTAGTGTGCACTCTCTCTTGATCCTTTTATTCACACTCTAACAAAAGACTAGTTATTTTTAAGAGTCTTTCTAGTAAACAAAATATTTAACTAATAATAATAATATAATATAATATAGATAGATAGGATAATTATCGGATAATCAGGGGTTGCATTCCCCAAGCTAGATTGGAGTGTAATCTTCAATGATGTAGAAGTTGAGGTAGTTGGCAACAAAGGATGGCGCCTAACATATCTCTTCTCCTCTTGAAATCTGCTGATCTCAAATAGACAACAAAGCTAGTGGAACTTGATTAAGCATTAGGGTTAGCCACTTTGCTTTAGTTTGCCTGGATATATTTAGATTTTCATTTTTCAAATTTTTATTTTATTTTTTATATGTAAGAAAAAGATAAAGAATAGCTTATACATAAATTCTTTATCTTTATTTTTTTATGCCACCACAGCAGATAGCCTAAAGGTGTTTAGCCTCGGGGATATTAGCATGGGGCTTAAAAGGTTTTCACAAAGAACAAAAAGATAAAATATATTTTTGTTGTTTTCAAATGCAAATATAAGATACTGAAAAGATAAACATGATATGCAAAGATAAATATGCAATGCGAGGATTTTATTGATAACTTACCTACTTACCTTTCGGCGAGGATTTGGTGTTTAGAGTCCTCCGAACAAGACTTCAAGTTACGCTCTTTACTCTCATGGTATATCGGTTGTCTGTCGGTAGCACCGATGATTCTATAGTCTCTTCCGATGATGTTCGGGAGATGTCTTCTTCTTCCTCCATCTTTTGGATGATGAACTTTTCTCTGGAGTAGTTGATTCTTCTTTATCCGTGGATGTCTTAGGTGTAAGAGCTTTAGCCTCTTCACCTACCTTATCTTCTTCTAGATTCTTGATCCATCGTCTATTATGGCGGCGACGAGCTGCCCTGCTTTTCCCCCTGGGATTTGTATATTCATTATAACTATTAAAGTAAACACGTACCTTCTCCTTAGGGAATTGAAAATGAATCTCTCCTGTATGGATGTAGATGATTGCACGAGTAGTGTTGAGGAATGGTCTCCCAAGCACTAGTGGAGGATCTTCTTCTTTCCCCATGTCCATGACTACAAAGTCAGTGAGAACATAGTGGTCCATAATCTTGACTGGTACATCTTTGGCAATTCCTTCAGGAACTCTATAAGATTGGTCTGCCATCTGTAGCTGCACATACGTTGGTTGCAATGGCAATTTTCCAAATAATAATTCATATGTTGATTTTGCCATTAGATTAATACCAGATCCAGTATCGCAATATGTATTATAGAAATTCCACTGATTAATAGAGCAATGAATAGTAGGGGTACCTGGATCATCTTGCTGACGAAGCATTGGAGATTCAAGTAAATGGTCATTATAAGATGTTGTTTTATTTACTACTATTACCTTTGTAGGCTGTGCCGTCTTGTTCTTGTTCTGATTCTGATTCCTCCTTCTGTTCTTGTTGTAGATTTCTACCTTTGGTTCTAGAACATAATGATTGGTATTTTGGGAATAAGTAAGAGAGGTGTGTACCTTGTTCTTGAAAGTGAATTTCTCCCTCTTCCCTTTGATATTGAAAACAATCTTCGCACTGTCTGCGTAGATGACAGCTTTGAGCTGAGCATAAGAATGGTCTACCAAGTATGATTGTTGCTCTTTCATTTCTTCCAGTGTCTACGATTGTGAAGTCTGCTGGCACATATGAGCTTCTGATTCCCACACACACGTCTTCAAGGATCCCCTCGGGATAACAGAATGATTGATCTGCAAGCTGCAAGCACATATTCGTTTTTCAAAGTGGTTCACTATAAATCTTTTCATAAATTACTTTTGGTAGTATGTTGACGCTTGAGCCAAAGTCACAGAGAGCATTGTCGAATGTGTGTTGTCCAATCTTGATTGTAATGACTGGCCTCCCTGGATCTTCCTTTTTAGGTGGCATCGAGTCATCCAACCAACAGCTTCCTGAGGTCTCTCTATAGTAACGACCTGCATTATAAATATCGACAAGGTTTGCAGTTTCTAATTCTTCCGGCTGCCCCGGAATCTTTCCTGGTGTGGTTAGTGGAACAGATAATTGAGAAATCTGAGATTCTATCATCTTATTAAAGCTATACTGATTCTTTATAGCTGAAGAAAAGCTTTCTAAACGAGTATTGATAAGTTCTAATGCTTTATCATTACTTGCTATTTTTCTTGACAGATTCTCCATGGTTTTACCTTGGTTAACAACAAGATCTCTCAAAGAAGGTTGATAAATATTAAAATTGTTACCTGGATTGTTACCTTGGTAGTTACCTTGATAGTTGGGCCTCTGTTGGTTCCAACCTTGATTCTGTTGAGGACGGAAATTATTATTGTTATTGATGAAGTTGATGTCCTCCATAATCTCTGGACAATTCCTGCCAGTGTGGCCTGTGTTTCCACATTCTTCACATGTCATGCATGAGTCTTGAATTTGCATGACTGCCTTGGGTTGAGGATCTCTATCCTCGAGCTTCTTCATGATAAGGTCCATCTTAGCAGATAGCATATCTACTTCTTTAAGCTGGTGCATTCCTCTCTTGCGAGATTGACGCTCTTCACTCCAACCTTGGTTGGAAGCCATCTTCTCCACAAGTTCTGTGGCACGAGTTAATGTAAGTGATAAGAAAGCACCACCAACTGCAAAGATCCATAGTTTCACGAGCACTAGGAACAAGCCCATGATAGAAAGTCTGCATCAACAAC
Source organism: Hyparrhenia diplandra (assembly GCA_015847255.1). Lineage (NCBI taxonomy): Eukaryota > Viridiplantae > Streptophyta > Magnoliopsida > Poales > Poaceae > Hyparrhenia > Hyparrhenia diplandra. The sequence goes on along the minus strand of JADLZK010011183.1, from coordinate 318,023 downwards.
CACTTCTCCATCCCATGGTGTGGACATTCTGAAATATATTCTTGGAAACGCTCCCATGCTTCCGGGACTGATTCATCATGCTGTTGTTGAAAATTCGATATCTTCCCTCTTAAGGCATTTGTCTTGCCTACAGGAAAGAACTTAGCAAAAAAGGCTGTGGAATAAATATCCCATGTTGTATTCTTATCTTTTTAGCATAAAACCATTGCTTGGCCCTTCCCAAAAGTGAGAATGGAAAGAGACGGAGCAAGATTGCATCTTCGGATACGTCCTTCATAGTAAATGTGCTGCAAATCTCCAGGAAGTGTTGGAGATGAGCATTAGCATCTTCATGTGCCTTTCCACAAAATTGACTTGCTTGTACCATGTTGATGAGCCCTGGCTTAAGCTCAAAGCCTTTGTCTCCAACCTCTACCTTCGGACCAACGAGAATGTTGTCCGTGGTAGGAGCTGAGAACTCACGAAGTGTCTTGGTTGCCATAGCTTTAAATTCAGATGTCAAGTCTTTAGTAACTTGATTAACTTCCGATTCAAGTAGGTCTTGGATTCTCGGATGATGATGATGATGATGATGATGTAGGTGCTGGAGTTTGTCTGAGTTTTGCTCTTGCCTCGCTGATTAATTTTTCGGGATCTTCAATAAAATTTTCTCGAAAGGTTCCAATTCATACATATATTTTTCCCCGCATAAAATCAAAACAAAATAGAGAAATCGGGGTGAACCTGTTTGAGTATGTGATAATGGGTTCTCAATGCATTAGGTGATGTAAGGGACCTCTCTGGTTTCCTTATATGATGTGTTCATAAGATTTTTGGCTAGCACCCTTTCTAACTTGTAAAAGTCAGAAACAATACCAACTTAATAGGGAATATCACTTTGTTTAGGTCTTAGCTAATACCCTTCCAAACTAGGGAAAGCTTGGAAAGAAGCACTAGAAAACTTTTGAAGTTTTTTGAAAACACATTTTGAAAAATTTTAAAAGGTTGACTATGCTCTTCCAAACTAGGAAAGTTTTGAAAAACAAAGCCAAGAAAAATTATTTCTAAATAGACTACGCCTTCCCCGCAACGGCGCCAGAAATGCTTGTTGATATTTCTTACACGATCCCAATTAGGAAGGCGAAAGAAATATATATGGGATATCTATCTAATCATGTTAGCTTGGATATGGGATTAACCTCATGATCCAACAAAGCGGAGTTAGGCGGTGTTAGTAGTGGGATGTAAACTTAGCATCATTATCCATAGTGGAATTAATCTCACCAGGATATGTACTCAAGGTATACCACTCATTTCTAGGCATTACCTATACACTAGTCTATCACCCTAGCAATAACGCCAAAGAAATGCGGGGGCATGGTATTCTTGATTGGCCTTGATAAAAGAATGAACATGATATCTCAAGCGCCTGAATAGAAATACCAATTGTAGCACTTCACCGGGAGTAATCCGTATCGTATTTATAGTTTACCACAGGGGAAGGGAGTCTATGGAAAGTAGAGAGAAAAGGATGTCTAATGATTTAGGAAGTGATTTATTTATGAGATCCACCTTACAAATTGTAATGCAGAGTAGCCATATGCATCTAACATTACTCAACAGGATAAGTCACAGGATAAAGATAAATATATAATTGATAAATACCCAAGTCTAAGATCATCATAAGCCACTAGTATCATACGAGCTATTAACATGTTATAGAAAGAATAGAATGAATATTCCTAAGATACTCCTAATCATATATGTCAAATGAATACAAGAATTAGTGCAATACATCTAGCTATCATGGCAAGGTTGGATTACTTCTACACATGGCAAGCATTACCAATAACAACCAAGGAGGAAACTTGATCATTACCGTAATAATAAACTCGACTAGTCCTACATTCGGAGGGTGGATTCCAAAGGACTCAACAGGACTGTCACTCCCGCGATCTACCACACGGCCCGGAATGTAGGGTGCAATTGCGAATAAGCGTTGTATAAACACCACGTTTATACATTGCTTATCACCCACATAGTGATCATCTATATGGATGCTATACAATTCCATGCATAAAATATAAAGCAATCTTACTAAACTAAACATATAATCATAGCAAGCATAAACACATATCAATAAGAATATAATAATTATATAGATCAAAGCCATAACAATTGTATTCTAAATATAAGAGTACTTACAGATCGAATACAAGAGAGAAGTCTCAAGAACGATGATCCTTGCTACTTCTTGACTATCAAGAACTCAAGATGAACTTGATCTTCAACTAGAACTAGCTAGATAGCTAACTACTTCTAGTATGAACTAGGGCTTAGGTCTAGACTTGGCTGGACTAGATGGGTATGAGTTGATGAATGAGTATGATAATGAAATTGTTATCAGCCCTGGGGTCAGCTGGTCTTCTTATATAGTACTTGGCGATGAACATTAACCCTTGGATCAAACCGACCTTCAACAACGGTGTAGATACAACCTCAAAGTCGGTAGTAAACCGACCTAGAAAGGAGAGGCTGACAGGGGTGGCCCACCTGGCGGCCGACCTAGTTGGCACTTGGCGCCCGTGGTGGCATGCCACCTCGGCTTCCCGTCTTTTCGGTGTCCTCTCGGTATCTTCTAGAATGTTTTAGTCCACTTTTCGGGTTGAGTTACTTCACGGTTAGGTCTTGTCTTCATATGTCTTGTATATTCCGGAACTTTCTCCATTCTTCTCTGCAATTATCTATCAAGTCCCTGGAAAGTCACAGAATACCAGAACTCGTGGAATTATGTTAGTTAGACCCCTAGACTTATGTTTGGTCTTTGACTTGAGCCCTTATTTCATGTTATTTAACTTATAATATTATGCTATAACAGGTGTCAACACTCGCACATCTCTCAAAATTTTATAAGTCACTGACATAGCTCTTGCTATATGTCACGTCAGCTAGCTATTTAGGAATGCCACTGCGGATGACCTCATAGTGGACTCATGGTCCTATAGATGTTGTTTATTACAAAGATCATTTTCCATAAGATGTGCTAGCTTTTCTATTGTTTTGTCGGGGTATTGAGCCCATGAGGGCACTCACAGTGTAGAAACCACCGTAGAGTCTATCTCTATTAATTACACTGCCACGTAGTTATATTTTGCTAATGTGGCAGAAGAGAGAGATGCAAAATCCTAGAACGGCGTCTAAGTTAGACTCGACGTCTACGCGTAAAAACGAGGTCGTCCGTCTCGCGTCCCAGATCCCGTGCGGCAGCCCACCCTCACAAAGCTCGCGGTGGAACTCATGGCCAGCCGCTAACGCCGCCGTTGAAGCTCGCGTACCTTGTCGGTCCGCTGAAGGGAGGAAGGCAGAGCTCGTTCGACAATAAGCCGTGACAGTGCACACGGAGCTCAGGTGCTCGCGCGTGGCAGCAGCGATGACGGCGTCGCCGGAGGTCGCGAGCGGCCGCCACGCCGCCCCCGCTTTGCAAAGCTCGCTGCGGCTCGTTAACTGCCGGGCACCGCTTCGCGGAGCTCGCGTGCCTCGCCACCTGCATGGAGAGAGTTCGTGCGTGGCTGCCCGCGCCGTCCCCTGCGATGAACTACGATGCTCCATAGGATTGCTCGAGAAAGATGAAGGAGCAAGCGCCATTATTTTGGTTTATGAGACACAAGCAATATTTTCGTGGGGTCTCGGTGATGAAGGCACGGCCGCACGGCCGGCGCCACCACTTGTGGAGCTTGGCGTGCCTCGTCGGGAGGTGGATAAGCTCAGATCCAAGTCAACCCAAGCGGGGAACAGACGGGAGGTAGCCGGAGCTCGTGCGCCGGCGCTCGCAGGTCGCGCCGGCAGCCGTGACGGCGCGCCGCTGAGCTCACGCCGGCCCGTTCCCCATTTCACAAATGACCATCTCACCTCGGCATCTTTTCTTGTATGTGGTCGTCCCTCTCACATGAGGATGGGGAGGAAAGCAAGAGCACAGAAGATCCAAAACAAAGAAGGGTGAATGCTTGATAGACGTTGTGATAGAAAAAAAATTGCACTTTGTGGAGACTAGTTTTATGACACAGATCCAAAACTATGGAAACCACCTCTTAGTTTCTGCATTGGGAGTGCCCCGAGACCACCAAATGATACCTGCTGGTCAGAAATAATCATGTGTCGGCATATGTGCACTTGGATTAGATAATACTAGTAATAAGGCCAGTCTTAATGAGGGTTTCATGAGTGTTTCATGCACATTAAATATAGTGCCACATCAGCAAAACTTCACTTTTTGCATGAAACTCCTAGGAGAGAGAAGGAAAAACTTTCACCATGGTGAAACCTTTGGGCACTGTTTTACATGCGTTGGAAACGGTGTGAAACCCCCATTGAGAGAGAAATAGCATTTCACCATGAAACTATGCAATTAAACCATGCAATGAGAGAGAGGCTGTGGGATCCGTGAGCCTATGAAACTGTGCAATGAAACTGTGCATTGAGGGACACACCTATTTCATGCCGACCGGGAAGTGAAACTCTCCATTGAGACTGGCCTAATGATGTTAGTTTTGTCGAGGAAGACTTAACTCGCGCACTTTAGTTTACAAATAAAAGAGACCGGAGCTCAAAAGTTGTGCCTATATTTATCCACTTGTTTTTGGAACATGGACCTAGCATACATTAATTTACAACCGATGTGCATCTTCTAGCTTTTCAAGTGACTTCCAAACATTTTCTAAGGACACCAAGAACACCTCTGCCTACAACCTACTTGCAACCTCTAGATAACACTTATGCAACCCATTGGAACGACAACATGATCAACTTCTGCTCGAAAACAATGTATGAACACTAAATGGGACCTCCATCCTCTGTATTCCTAACTCCGCTGCAATTGCAGCTAGGCCTTGCAGAGCTCCTTGTTGTCAAGCTTCACTGCAGTCCATAGTGCCTTGATCGCCTTCTACGGGATGTCCTATCCAAAGTTGTCAAGGCACTCTATAATTGCTGCATCCGGCGCCGACGATTCGCTATTGATAAAGTCCAGCTCGCGCATAAGCTTGAGCTGGGTACACCTTGCCACCTCCATGGAGGATGGGCGATCGGCCTGATGTAGGCTGGAGCGGGTGGGAGCAAGTGTCCTTCTACGTCCTTTGGTCCTCGACCTACTGGCCTGCTTCTTAACATCTGGAGGTGAGGCCGGCCTTGGTAGCAGCGCCGGCGGAGCCTTGCTGAATATCTTCCTAGAGAAGGAGGCGCAATCACCGACGTCCTCTGTCTCCGTGCACCCATGAGCGTCCTCTGCTCCTTGCAACTCAGCAAGAGCCTATTCACTTGCTTCCTGTGCTCCATCTCCATGCCTAGATGAGGGATTTGCTGCAATGTTGGCGTCGCGAGCAGAGATAACATCGACTTGGCCATTCTCCTCCGAGGGTGTGGGCTAGTCAAGCAGCTTAACCTCTGTCCCCGGGCCATCTCCTTGTGCCCATTCTCGTGGACTGTCGCTGGCTTCTCATGCACCAGGGATTCAGAAGAGTGGGTGCTCTTGCCAACATCATCAAGATAGTAAGAGATGGCCCAGGCCGCCGGCAAAATCTCATGACAGTCAGGCGACCTAGCTTGATGGAGCTCCGGTGACGCTGTCGCCATATTTTGGCACATTGGTGACCGTGAGCGATGCCATTCCCACTCCTCGGCTACATGGGAAAGGTAGTTTCTCTTCCTCTGCCCTCTTGACGTAGAGTGGCTGATGGGATGACCCTGGCCCATGGGCAGTGTGTCCTCCATCCTGGCAAGACACTCTAGCGCTAGCTTGAACTCCACCACAAAGACTCCATGCTTGTGGCTGGTCACCAAGATGTTGTGGCGAGGAACTTGTAGGTGGTGGCTAAGCCCATCGACAACCTCCTGGGTACTTGGGGCCTGTGGAATAGAAACGGCAATGGTAGCGGCCTTGGCTAGTGGTTGCCTCTTGGATTAAATGTGACTTTAAAGTCGGTATTAAATTTGTATTGTTATCTTTTTTTGGTGATCCATGTGTTTTTATTACAATAACTTGCTATCTCGTAGCATGCATGGGCACAAACCTAGTCTATCTATAAGAATGGAATGGAAAATGTTGATTTTGATCACCATTTGGATGTGGTGGGTGGGTGGCGGTACCTCTCCAATGCCCTACAAGCTGAAATATTATAGCATGTTGCAGGGTGCCCAAACTGGCAATTGATCAAGGAATTTCCAACCTTATTTTGGAAAATGATGCTTTGATGGTGAAACAAGCACTGCAATATGAGGACTTCTCAAACTCGTTGGTGGGTGGTCAAGTGGAGGAACTGCACTTCCTGGTGACTATGAATTTTAGCTTGTTACATTTTGTCTCAATTCCTAGAGAATGTAATAGGGTTGCCCATGAATTGGCAACTGTTGGGTGTAATTGTGACGAAGGAACTCAAGAAAGTGAGACAATCATCAATTCACTTCAGGCACACATTCATGTAATTATTGCTGAAGTATTTTCAGTTCATGAGTAAAATAAAGTCATCCAATTTCAAAAAAAATAAATAAAAATAGAACAGACTTGTTCCTCACATACTCCGTATGTGAATACCAAAATACACAAATCTACAGACCACGTTTATGACCTGTTAATACAGCAATACGCCATAAAACATATTGTTTCAGTGATTGTAGTGCACCTTACTAGTGAGTTGAATCAAAGGGATAAAAAAGACCACCAGAAAATAAACAAAACCAGATATGTAGGTTAATTCGTGCAAAGCATGCAAACACAGAATAGATGAGTTTGGTACTACTAACTAAAAAAGAGAGCACCATATCTTACTTGACTGCACTCCAATCAGTCATGGGACTCATTGACAATGAGTGTGTACTTGGATGTTCGTTGTTCCAAATTCTTTAGTATTGACTTTGTAGATTCACTTTGTTTGCCATCAACTGTCAAGAGCACATCTTTGAGACTTAAAAGTTTGTCCATACCATGAAGTCCTTCGAGCCTCTTAAAACGCAGTTCAATCCTTTCAAGCTCTGGTGCCACCTTCCTTGAGAAGTTGAGCGATGGAAGAAGAGGAACAAATATGCGAAGCAGTTTGAGGTCCTTGAATCCCTCAGCTGGAAAAAGACCTCTCCTCCAGATTCAGAAATATTTTTGTGGAGAATGGCTGCCAAAGTAGGATCCTGCTTTTCACTAATTGAAAAGGTGAGGGAAAACAGGGAACCTAGATTGCTAAGTATCTTTTAGATTATCTGTTCGGAGAGCTGTTGCTGAAAGAGTTAACTTGACTAGTTTACTCAGCTTGTTGATCCACGTCGGGAGTTTAAGCAACTTGCCAGACAGCTCAAGGGTACTCAAGTCTGTTGGATATGATGACATTGAGTCCAAGGTCTTAAGGAATTCAGATGACTCGTCATCAATTTTAAGAGTTTGAAGAGAATATCCACTAAGATACTGGATAGAGGACAGCAAATCTTTGAATATCTCTCCATCATTGTGGATCTTGTAAATTGCCAACTTCTTTAGTCCTGTAAAGTAACTCAGATCTGATGCAGCTGTTGTTGATCCCTCTGCGATCTCAACCCCTGACAATATGCGTAAGGTTCTCATTGTCCCCTTGAGATCTTTAGGAAGTATTAGTGTTTTCCTTTCTCTTTTGTTTCCACCGAGTATGTTCTTTATTCGTTGAAGCTTTCCCATGGTTGCAGGCAACCTTTGAACCTCTGTCTCCCTTATATCTATAGTCTCCAAGTACTTGAGCTTGTGAATATTCTTGGGAAGATATTTTACGTCCGTTCCACGGAGACACAAATACTTGAGAAGAACCATGTCACATATGTCTGAAACTTTGACATGGCTCTCCCTAAAACCTCTGCAGCCTTCGAGATCTAATACTTGAACTATTCCAGTTTTGAATGATTTGAAATGCAGTTTCTCCAGGGTCTCAAATACAGTCAGTGACCTCACGTGGGACAGGTTCATGCTATCCACATGCTTCGCACGTTTGGAGTCACTGCTGTGAACAGAAAGCCTACGGACTTTGTTGCTATGAGATGATGGCATGGACCAGTGGCTACCTACCACCGTAACAAAAATCCTCTTCAGCTGCCTTTGAAATTAGGTACTCAAGAACCATGTCGTGTACTTGGCAACTCTTCACTCTTCCACTGCTGCTGTGCTCTACAGGCCTTATAAATTTCCTTTCAATCAGCCGATTAAAGCATGTATCTGCAACATCCTCAACACTCAACCCCTGTTTCTCACTGACAAAACCCTCGGCTATCCATTTTCTTGTGAGCCTCTTCCTGCTGATTTTGCGTCCCTTTGGAAATATGCTCAGATACAGAGAGCAAGTCTTGAGATCACTATCCAATTCATGATAGCAACGGTTGATTATCCTCATAAATTCCTCTGGTTTGTGACATACTTGATCCTTTGGAAACAGAGAATCACAAAGCTTAGTCCAATCTTCGTGGGACCTCTCCGGCTTGGATGCCACAAGACCAGCCATGGTAACTATGGCCAATGGCAAACCACCGCACATTTTCCATACTCTATAATATGGATCTTTGCTCTGACTTGGTTGAGTATTTCTGGCATCCAGGGTTGAGTGTTTCAGTTCACCCTCAGGAGACTTGTTCTGACTTTTTGCTGGCTGCCTGTCTCCAGGGCCCTTGCACTCGTCCAGGGTTTCATGGAACAATTTTTTGGCTTCATTGTCATCAAGAACTTCAATTTTGTGAATTTGATCAATCTTCTCTTTATCACGAGGAGAGCAAGTCGCTGCAACAGCTTGGATCCTTGTGGTGACAATTATTCTGCTGCCTGTACCATCTTCAGGAAAAGATTTCTTGATATAAAGCCAACTAGATGAAGACCACACATCATCAATTAATAGTAGGTACCTACAAAGGAATAAGAGACAAAAATACATGACAGATATTAGCATGTAATTCAAAGTATGGCATCTAACTAATATTTCTTTAAAGCATACTTATTTTACTTGGACCTGGCAATGGATTTTACAATGGTTTTTCTTTAGGTATTATTGAATTGAAAGCTAAGGCTACTCTCATAAATAATTCGACCAGACTAATCTACAAACCATGCTCCTGCATGATCTTCCTAAGCATTGCACATATATATGTGGACAAACTAGCTTAGACTAGAGTCACAGTTAGCCAAAGTTTATTTTTTTTTCAAAGAAAACCTACAAGTAAAGATACATAAAGGATCAAATGTTACCTCTTTTTTCCTAGATAATTCTTCATCTCTGAATGTATTTGTGTGTGCTTTTGTAACACTCCGTCCTCCCCTTCTTTTCGGAAGAGCTGCTTAAATCGGCTCAATATGCTTCCGGTACCTGGACCCTCCTTCTGCGAGATGGCGCCATGCTGCTCGCCATTGAACTTTACCTTCTTTTTATTTAGAAAAGAGTGAGCTTTATTATTAACCAGTAGAAAAGTAACAATCCTCAGAAATAATTTGCTCGACCTGAAGCGCCCGATGAGCTGTGCTGTGAGAGCTCATGGGCTGCCTGCAGACCACAGTAAGTGTTATTTACCTGATGGTGACTCAGTTTGTTCCCCGACTCTACTTGTTTTTGTCTGTGCTCATCGTCCTCTTCATTTTGGCATGGAAGCCTAAGGCGGCTCAATATGCTTCCGATGATTGGAACCTTCTTCTGCAAGTTAGCGCCAGTGCTATCTTTGCCTTCCTGCACGCTGTTGCTATCGGCCTGCTGCTTCAACTGATTGAGTATGTTCCTCCAGACAATCTCAGGGTCGGAGTTCTGAGACACGGTCACCATGGCTCGGCGCTCGAACTGAGGCCCGTGTTTCTGGTACAGCGCCGTCGCGATGGTGGTTTTGCCCACGCCACCAAACCCGACGACGGACAGCACCCCGAGCTCTATACTCTTGTTGTCAGCGATCCAATCCTCAAGATCCGGCATGTCTGTCCCCACCGGCGTCTTGACGCGGACGAGCTGGCGGGTGATGTGCTGATGGTCAGCGGCGTGATGCTCCGTCAGATCAGCCAAGGCGTCTCCCTCTCGAGGCTTCGGGTCGGGGACGCCGTATCTTTGGCGCCGCTAGCCGATCTGCTCCGCCCGGTTCTTCAGGTCAGTGATCTGGGCGGCGATCTTCCGACGGGGGCACCACGTCCGGATCTCGTACAGGGCCTTCTTGGCGGCGGTGAGCCAGCCGCTGCCCCGGGGATCCGGATGGAGGCTGTGGGCGAAGTCGTCGATGCAGTCCTCGATGTCGTAGGCGACGTCGCGGATTTGCTTCATCCAGTCCTCCGCCTGGTCGTCGTGGCTCTTGTCGCTCTTGCTTAGGTTGCTGAGAAAGGCCTGCATGCTGGCGAGCTCGTCGGTGATGAACTGGATCTCGCCGCGGACGCCGCGGATCAGCGCGTACTCCTCACCGAGGAGGCTCCCAAGCTTGCTCAGAAGCGACTTCAGGGTAGCCTCCGACACGCCAACCGCCAGCTCCATGGTCTCGAAGCTAGCTTTGGTGCTGCCGGCGGCGGATGGGCCAACTACTGTTGCCTGTTGGTTGGTACAGGAGGGACTAAGGAAGAAGACTAGCGTGGGGCGCGTGGGTAGAGGGTGTGTGGAAAATGAAGGACAATATGGAGCCTTTTCGCTTGGCTTATCAGCCAGTCAACCAGCGGTAATTTCTCGTAGCATCGGCCATCGGTCGGCCAAATAGCAGTACTTTCTTTCACAACATCAGCCAGCCCGAATAATAGGTTCATGGTATGGGGTGCAGTAAAGAATTCCAAACGGGCTGCGCGAAATGGGTGACACGAGGCCCGGTACGGAAAAGCCCAGTCCGCGGCCCGGCACGCCTGCTCCGCGCCCATGCTTGGCCCAACCAGGTGCCGTGCCCGCTTGGACCTGGAATTCGACCCGTGGGCCGGCACGGGGCACGGCCCGATCAAAGGGGAGGCACGGCTAGCAGTCGTCGGATCGTCTCACTGTTAATTTGAGCCGTTGGATCACCGGGGAAGAGGTATATAAGCACGAAAAAACCCTAGGTCCTTTTTCCTCCCCTTCCTTTTCTCTCCACCCGTCGGCTCCTGTGACCACACCCGTCGCTACCTCTTCCCTCCTCCCGTTCCTTTTCTCTCCTCACACAAGAGTGGCAGCGGCGCTCGGCCTTGAGGCAGCGGCGACGCTGATCCTGCGCCGGGGAGCCCTCGTCCTCGCTGCGGCGGCGGGGCGCTCAGTCTCGCGGCACCGGCGACACTCGTCCTTGGCGGTCGTCCCCCGGCCAGCACGTCCTCGCGGCTGCGGTGTTTACTCGTCGTCGGCGGCAAGGGGCGAGTGGAGGTGTGACGTCGCGACAGCGAGCAGCGCCAGGTGTCGGCGCTGGGCGGCGTGCCTGGCGGGCCGCGCACGGCGACACCGCGGGCTGCCGTGCCCGCGGCACGGCACGCACGGCACATTCCGACCACCGTAGTGCCGTGCACGGGCCCGGACGCCGACACCCATCGGTGGCACGACACGCACGGCACGCCGTCTGCCGTGCCCAGGCGCGAGCCGTGCTCCGGCGTGCCCATGTCGTGTAGTGCGGGCGGCGCCTAGAATTCTTTAGGGTGCAGCTGTATAACATCAATGTCATGGGCTTTGTGGAGTGGAACTAGGTTTGCTTTTACGAATTACTCCCTTAGTCCACAAATACATGCACCTTTTGAATTTTGTAATATTTGTTTGACCATTTGTCTTATTTAAATTTTTTATATAAATAATAAAAGAAATAAATTATTATAAAAAAAATCTCAAATGTTTGAATAAGTCATAATAAAATAAATAATATTTATTAAAAAATTTTAAATAAGAAGAGTGGTCAAATAAGAAGCGTAGGAGTCAACACATGCACACCTTCATCTTTATGAACACTTGTAGTAAACGATACACGATGAGCACCTCAAAAAAACCATACTGGCAATTCACGAGACTGACGAAGTCACTACAACCACTACGCTATGAACAGAAAGTGAAACACTAAAAACACAACACCGTTAAAAGCTAAATTAAATCCTGGAAAACAAGGCCGGTCCATAAGGAGAACCTCATCCATGAAGAACCTCACGTGGGCACAACCACAAAGAATCTAATGTGCCAGGTGGAACTAGGTGATTCGGCCATTTGGGCTAGGGGTAGACATTTATAAGGACATCACCATGCTGGACATGCCGACGCCATAGTCTTCCCCAAGTTACAACTCGTCCCCAACTCAGGTACCACGTCACCCTTGGATTAGACACATCGTCACGCATGATTGCGGAACGGACTGCTAGTGATGGGTGAATTGGTGACGCATTGGCCCTCGGTACCCTGCCGCCGCCCTCCGTCCTGAAGATTAGAGGTTTGCGTCTGCAAATTCGTGATTGTCAGAGCGTTTTGATTGTCTATGTGGTTTAGGTAAAATTGAATCTTTGCGACAAGTATTGTCTTTGTCTGCTTTCATATATAGTTTTTTTGAAAACAAACAGGGGAGAGCTTCCCCACCTAAACTTTTTATAACCAAGGCCTCGATGGAACAGAGGCTAGTTCAGCATATTACATGAGAGGAAATAAGCACGCCAAGCATTCATCTTGGGTACAAGTTCTGGCCTTAGCCGACTACGCCAGATTACAAGATCGTCACAGATTTTTGCTATCACCGAACGGGGCGTGGGGGTCTCGTGCCCGAAGATCTTGCTGTTCCTCGCGTCCCAAAGCCGCCAGAGAACTGTCTGTAGTATGAAAGGCCAGAGCACAGCGTCGACCTCTGGGGGCATTGCCGCGTTCCAGACATCAACGTCGTCAAGGGTCCTGATGTGGGAGAGCCCAAGCATTGCCCAAACAGCCGCGCTAATTGTGCATCCAAAGAAGACGTGGTACCTGTCTTCAGGCCCCTGGGAGCACCGCTCGCAGCAAGAATCATCCAGAATATGCTTGGAGAGGAGGTTTGTACGGGTGCTGAGCCGGTCCTTGAAGTACAACCAGGCGAAAATTTTAACTTTGTTGGGAACGCGGGAGCTCCAAATCCTTTGACCATGCACGTCAATGTCTCCTGTGTCGTGGAGGGCACGGTAGGCATCCCTGGAGGTGTAGCGTTTCCCCGTCAGCTTCATCACGCGCTGATCCGGAGCAGCATCCAGAGTTATAACCTGCAGACACTGAAGAAGGGCATCCAGCTGTGCTGTGGCAGCGTTAGTGAGCCTAGGGCGCAGACGCAAATCAAAATTCGTTTGGAAAACATGCTGAACCGACACGTTAGGCCTCAGAGTATGAGAGAAAAGAGCGGGAAAGGCAAGGGAAAGAGGACCATCTGGCAACCAATCATCGTGCCAAAACGAGGTAGATGCGCCGTTGTGGACGCGGACAGTGGTTAGGGAGCGGTAGGTTTGGAGCTCATCATTCACAATTCGCCAGATAAAGCCGTCCCCCAGAACTTAGATTAGCATTATTGCTTTCATATATAGTTATTTACAAACATATTAAATAACAAAAAATTATTGTTTAGCATTGTGTTTTTAATATTTGTGCTGTGCCAACCAGTTAGCCATCTATAGACAGGCCACTCCACTGTGTAGGTCCAGCTATACACCAAAGTCACCTAGAACGCTACATTTCCACATGTGTTATGCTTTTTTCCCCCTTCTTCCAAAGACCGCATGCTGCATGCATCATCCTTGAGTAGCATTTTCGCAGTTATGCTACAGAGAATGACAACCCATTTCATCACAAACAAATCACGAATAACAATGACTCGATAGAAATAGCAACCCGTTTTATCACAAAACATATTAGATGGAATGACAACATATTTCACCATACATAGATTAAGTTCACAAGCACATAACACATAGTAAGACTCAATTTACAAGCACATAACTTCTTTACTAGTCATGTTCACAACCACTCAACCCGAAGTTCACCATGTAAAGCCACAACTACAGGAGTTCAGGATTAAGAGACACCAGCCCTGTTCAGGTGCAAGATACGCTTAAGGAGGAAAATTTCTCTTCCATTTGCTTCTTGAACTCCTCAAACTCTCTTTGAGTGTTCGACAGTGCTTGCTTCAGTTTATCTATTTCATGGTGGAGAGCAATCGAACATTGCTGTTCAGTAGTTTGTTCTTGCTGAAGTGTTCGCTTTGTCGATTTCTTTATTTTCGTGGAGCTCATTAGGATACCAACATTCTTCAAAAATATGTTGCTGTTATTGTGGTAGAGGACCTTGGAAATAACTTCATCACTAGACATTGGTGGCTGCCCAACAACAACAGTTTCTGCTTGCATAGTTTTCATAGTATACTGCAAAATCCAAGTATCAAACATTAGTTTATTGATAGCACAAAAAGAGGCAACGACTCTAATAAAAACTTTTAAAATAAAAAAGATGTCCACAGAGCAATACAACCATGGAAGGTCATTACGGTAGCACCTGAAAAGCTTAGAACCGATGTATGCATGCATGCAGAACTTTTAAGCTTTTGGAAAATAAATACTATAACTACTAGGCTTCCTGATGATAGTAACCGACACATTATTTGTCTCCATCAGATTGGTGTAATGGTATTGCTTTATAGGAAAAGACATGGACAGATTTCGTATTTAATTTAGTGCACTTCCAGTTGCTTTGTGTGCAGCATCAATATATGACTTTGTTTTTCTTATGCAACATATTGAATCAGATTCATCCCCATTATCTTTGGTTTTCTGAATTGATGAAACAGGTATTTCAGAATTGTGCCAGTAAATAACAGTATAGCTTAATAAATTAATCAACAATTCAGCTTACCAAAGAGGATGTCGTAGCATCCTCATGACCTGTGGTTTGATCCTCTTCTGCAATCATACTTTCTTCCTCAAGTCTTCGTATTTCCAGATTTGGCTGACTCCTGCTACTGCCTGCCCTGGACAATTCTTTCCGAATTGCAGCTTCTGCATCATTCACCACCTGATGGCTTGCATTGAAACAGTTTATTTCAACACGGACGTGCTCTAAGGAATGCAGTTTGTTCAAACCAAACCTGAAATCTTTGTTTATGTCTTTTGTACGTGAAGCTTGGAACACAATCGTAAGCCTTTTGAGCTGCTGCGAAGCATTTGATTGTAGTTCTGCAAACATCTCTACCAGCATTGCATTGCACACAAACTTCAAGCTTTCTAGTTTCTTGAATGTATCAGAGTCGACGACAATGTATGCTTCTGGCATTTCTTTGGATGTCAGGGAAAGGGAACATAGAGCAGGCAGCATTCCCAGAGTATTAGTGATGCTTAGTGACAACTTGTTGACCTCAATTGTTAACGAGGAGATGTTGGAAAGTGAGACAAACCAACTTGGCAGTTTATCATGAAATACACTGTGCCTTATCTCAAGCTTTTGGAGTGTTTGATGAGGGGGCCATTTATCACCTGAAGCATCCATGAAATCCAGAGAGCAGAATGTCAGTATACAGAGGCTCTCAATGTTTTTGAAGAACCCGATCAGTGAAAGCAGGGTGTCCCACCAGAGTTTAACAGAGCTCTTAAAACCGTCATCCCATGACCACAATGCAATCCTGAGAACCCTCAATTTCCTCAGTTTACGGAGCCTTTCAAGTAACTCTGGCTTAACGATATTGATGTCGCCCAGTTCTTGTAAAGCTGACATTTCTTCAATCCCACCGGGTATCTTCATGTGACTAGTAACACGAAGGCATACCAATTTTTCTCAATGAGAAAACACTTTTGGGCAGTTCATTGAGACCACTTGCACTTAAATCTAGTGTTTGCAAATCTGTCAGCTTCGTAATATCTTTGGGGATGCCAGCAATATATTTACCTCCTATGGCCAGGTATCTCAAAGAAATTTTTTTCTTTATATCCTTGAGATGAGAAGCCTGCAAAGAATCACAGCCCGACAAATCCATAACTCTTAGATCCGTAAACCAAGAGATGGGTGGCAAATTATCACAAGCAGCAACAAGTGACTTGACTTTGGAAAACCAAGCGTTTTGCTGGGAGTGATTCCCCTGAATGGACAGCCGGTCAACTGTAGTCGACAAAGCTCTGTCCTGGGAGTCATTTAGATTTTTTTTGCCCTTTTTCCTCACGAGGACGCGAGTCATTTAGAATTGCAACTAAGTTTTCTTCCGTTGACTTGGTAACGATTAAGTCATGCACCCAGTCGTACGCACGGCAAGAGAGGGCCATACCATCAGCATCAACCTCCACTGCTTCGATCATATTTTTTCTTTATGAGCTCACTGAGGTACCTCTTTTCGGACTTTCTGCAAATCCTGTGGTCCTTGAGTCCCCTGAACGAAATCCTCAGCTATCCATGCCCATACTATCCGTTCTGCACAGATCTCATAACCTTTTGGAAACATACTAAAATAGAGTAAGGACTTCTTTAGATGGTCAGGTAATTTGGGATAATTGAGATCGAATTTTCTTCTTTGATACAGAGCCTGCCACTCTTTCACCGTTGGTGGAATGCTTTCAAGCCATGTCACGGTTTCATCGATAGCCCATAGTGTTCCACCACATGTTTCTACAAGATTGTCACAAATATTCTCCAGTTCTAGAGGACACTTGTTTTCTGATCCGAATAATTTCTTGCAGAATATTTTTTTGGAGTCTGTTGGTGAAAGGGGGAGTAATTGCTGGCCACCACCAATAGCAATAGTAATATCAATGTTGGAACTTGTCGTTAGAATTGCACAGCCGTTGCTATTTCCGATCAATGCACACTTTATTATGTCCCATGCTTTTAAATCCCATATATCGTCCACTACGACAAAGAACCTAGAAAAGCAATATTTTCCCATATTCAATATATAGTCCATGTTTAATAATAACAAAAATATTTTTGCTGCGGCAAATAGAAAACAAATAAGAAATTCCTTTGACGAACAAAACGATAAACATTAAAATGTCAGCTTCTAAATTCCAGCTCATATTATTTATTTGACACGGCTAAGTATTCATCATATTGGTCCCCCACCCCCCTCTAAATACTAGTGGGCTATTTGACCTGGTGGAGGTGGGTTTCAATATGGACGGAGGAACATGGACAGTAGATGGTAAGCTTATCACTGCTACATAGGCATTATATAGAATATTAGTATAGGTACCATGTTACCAATTTTGATTAACAAACTAATATTACTTACTGTCATTAGGCCAAGAGGGGGCTAGGCGTGCGCAAGGAGGGGGAGGGGAGGGGCGCCACCGCCGCCACCCTCACCGCCATCGCTGTCCGCAGTCATAAAATAAGCAAATAAAATAAGTAAGAGTTTGTGATAGGATTAGATCTTCTGCTCGTAAAAGAAATATTCCACTATATAAGGAAATCTCTTATTAGTAAATAAATAAGAGTTTGCTTGTAAAAGATATTCCGATCTATAAGGAAACCTTTAGAGGTTGCTTGGGTTACAAGTCTCATAGGAGATGTAATCTCATTATTTCAAGCAATAAAGAAATATCCCCCCCCTCCTACCTCTACCTCTCGCCTCCGCCTCTAGCGCCACTAGCACCCCCGTCACCGCCACGAACCGCATCACGGCCGTAACACGTGGTACTCGGAGACTAGGCCAATCACCCACCACCAATGGCTTCTCGAGATGTATGAGTTCTTTATGGCCCTCAAGCATCCCCTCGAGGACAACTTTGAGAAGATCGATTGCTGCTTCGATGAGATTGAGGCTCGTCTTCGCCGCATGGAGAACCCCCACGTCAATGCACCAATCTACCTCCCTCCACTACACCGGATAACGATGGTCGACACCACCACCACAGCCATGGACGCGCTGCTGCTCATGGTGCCGCCTCGAGCGCCAACAACAACATCGACTACACCCCAAGGACACTACCACCACCGATAGCGTGGAAGCTATAGCCACCGCCGCCGCCAGCGGCATGGCCGCCCACCTAGACGTCAACAAGGGGAGGACCAATGTCGCCCCAAGGGGCACCACCGACGACATCCCCGACAACTTGTCCCCAGCGACGGATGAAATCAATCTGCACTTCTGGGAGTGAGATACTCACACAATCAAAGAGGATGACGAGCCCGGGGCGAGCTAACACAAACGGCGGCGCCTGTAGTGCCATGCACGCCGACCATCGAGCCATCAACATCAACACAGAGTTCGCATAAAGCCCGGCACCCCTAACATACGATGGCACCAATGACCCCACACCTTATATCGACAAGATGGAGTCATTGTTCACACTTCAGCAGGAGCTAGACGCCGAGTTGTACGTCTGGAACGCTGCTTGCTATCTTACAGGTGCAACATAGCTCTGGTTCATTCGGATGACCAGGAAGAGGTTGTTGGAGGTTTGGGTCACCTTCGTGCGCTACCTCATGCACAACTTCAGGCGCCCCATTGACCATGACACGACAGGAGATCTCGCACCACCAAGGCAGGATGATGCCCTGAACGACTACATTGACATGTTTAACGGCTATGGCATGCGCATGGGCTTTCGGCGAAGCTACACCGTGTCCACCTATTCGTCGGTGGGCTCCATGTGTCACTGCAAGAGGAGGTCTAGCGGGAGGCACCCCGCACGGTGGACGAGGCGATCTGCCTCGCTCATCTTTTCAATGCTCCACTCCCACATTCATCACACGCCTCGATGATAGGTGATGATCACGACGACATCAACGATGACAATGACATCACACCAACGGAGACGACGGCACCCCCTACATCACCACCAGAGATTGCCCTGGACATGGACGCCCTAGACAATCTCATCCCCTTCTAGCTGCTCACGGAACAACGTTTGGTGGCCTCAACAAACCATGAGCTCCAGATGATAGCAGCTGCCATCGAACTTCAAGCTATGACACCAGCTAGCACACTATACATTGGCATTGTCAGATACTACCACTGTTACTATGTCCCGGCAGCTTCCATCCTACTTCAGGATCTCCTTCTATAGCGGGGAGTTCCCCCACACGGTCTCAAGGTGGGCTTCCACCTCCTAACATCCACGCTAGCTCAGCACGCCTTCCCAGCAAGCATCTTGCCGATGGCAATACGACCACACATGAACCTAGATGACACTACGGTACTCCGCATCGACGACAATGGCCATGAGTTCATGAACATCAACAACGTCACCATCGACTACACTGGCGTAGGGACCCCCATGATTGGTCTAGTTGTGGAGACCATGAGTCACCTCCTTTACGGCCGCCTACTATATGCTTTACCTCGACGCCCGCTTCATCGACTCGACACGCTTTGTACCGACACATACACATAGAGGTGGAGGTTGGTACCATCTACTCAATTCCTAGGACACCAGCAACATTACACACGCTCCACCTCATAGGTGTCATGAGGGGGACCACCATGGTGGTTGTACGGCTCGACAGGCCATATGTGCGAGGACCCTACACCTACTACTTCTCCATCTACTTTGGGAACCTCCACTTCAACCTCCCAATCGATGATGACGCCTTCTATGTCAATGAGAGTCATGACAGGATGGGTCAAATCCAATTACGCCATGGCAACACTACCATCACACCATCTATCACTACGGACTACGCATCAACTTTGGTCTATTAGTCAACGTGAGGACATGTTGCCTCGACAAACCGTGGGGAGGTGCCATAGTACAGATTTGGCCCAACGCAGAGGGGGCTAGGTGTGCTCAAGGAGGAGGTAGGGGCACCACCATCGCCACCCTCGCCGCCATCATCGCCGCCAAGTAGATCATAAAATTAGGAGAGTTTGTGATAGGATTAGATCTTTTTGCTAAAAGGGGATATTCCACTCTATAAGAAAATCTTCTATTAGGAAATAAATAAAAGTTTGCTTGTAAAAGGTATTCTGATCTATAAGGAAACCTTTAGAGGTTGCTTGGGTTACAAGTCCCATAGGAGGGATATATAAGCAAGGGAGATGTAATCTCATTATTTCAAGCAATAAAGAAAATATTCCTCTAATGCCGCTGCCCCCAACACCTGCACCACCCACTCCCCAGACCCTAGCGCCGCCAGCACCCTTGTTGCCGCCGCGGAACTGCATCGCAACTGTGACACTTACATAGTATGTCTAGCATGTCCGAGGGATGCATGCAAAATCATCGGTGTTTTTGCACAAAAACTCCCTGAGCAACTTTTCATGCTCTAGTGGCGTGGAAGCACGATGTGCATGACCTTGTTTGGATGAGCGAGGTCAAACTCGATCAATCTCATTTTTATTGTTGTCCGCTAGCTTGAAGGAGCTTGTTGGGTTTCACTTGTTCCTATGTGGGGCCGCCTCCTTCAGCTAGCACTTGATGTTAGCAAGGTCGGCGTAAGCGGCCATCACGATCACATGGATTTTTTTTTGACAATACATGATCACATGGATTGTTTCTTCATGCTTGCAAAGGTTGATCCCATAAGCATTAGAATTTATGGCTATAACTCCGCTAGGGTGTGTCATCTTGAGATTTACGCTGGCATAGTGAGGGATCACCATGAACTTTGTGTGGTAGGACTGTCCGAATAAAGCGTGGTAGGTGCCATGTAAGGTTACTACCTCGAAGGTGAGTAACTCTGTGGGAAGTTGCTTGGCTTCACAAATGTGAAGGCAATCAGATGCTCCCAAAAAGTACTTGCCTACATCCTAGAATGATCTTGTAGAAAGGTGCTTCGCTCAAGCAAAAGTCGGCTTTTCCTGATCTTCATGCTATTCAAGATGTCGGGCGTTGACAATATTGAGACCACTACTACCATCCATGACACCTTTTTAGGGTGCACATTACCAACATTTAGGTGGATGAAGAGTAGAAAATTGGCAGGGGCTGGTTACATGGTGAGTAACCATGGGGCCACGGACGGTACGCAACCGCCGGGGAGTAGGGCCAGATGGTGGTGATTGACGCTAGACCGGCGATGGCGTTGCCATGCTAGCGGTTGTATTCCTCCTTCCACCTCATCTCCTCGTCGTCCTGCGCCACCCGATTTGCCTTGATGGGGTTTTGACGCGTCCGCTAGCATTGATATGCTCATGGAGGTCGGATTGAGGTTGCTCCACCTCCTCGTCTAGGTTGGCACAAATGCCATCTCCTCGGCCACGGCGCTCCTCCTTTACCTTCATCTTGCCCTCCACCCTATCATCCACTAGGCACCCACCAAATCTCCTTTCGGGGTTCCTCTAGGGGTTGTCGTTGAGAATCTTCATGACCTCAATGTGTGGTTCATGGCCTTGGTCTTGGTCATGAAGAATGCGAGGACGAGGTACCCGTCATATCTGGAGAGCAATACGAAGAGGCGCCCTAGGCGTTGGTGACGATGAGGTGTGCCTACAGCATATGCATGTCTGGATTCGGTGTGGAAGCTATGGCGAGGACAGAGGCAAGGTTGGCGGATGGGGTCATTAGCACTTTCGAAGGCCTTCAACATTGTAGAACTCTTGAGCAAAATTTCCATCATAGGGAATCGACAATCATGTTGTCTTTGCTTTCGAGCAACTGCCTCCTCCGCCTCCCATGCTTCCTACCAAAATCGGGCACGGTCGGCATTATGTTCGTCATGGCGGACGTCTTTGTGATGGGCCAAGGTAGGCAACAAGAGTCCCGGGTTTGATTTCACCGTGAACCCAGACTCGATACCATGTTTCGCCTCGTCCAATTTGGACCAGACCTAGGCTTAGCTGGAAGTAGGCTAGGCCTCGGGTCATGATTCGGCCTAGACCTAGGCTTAGCCATCATTGTCACTCTAGCCAACATCGACTCTGAACCCGCCAATGGAGCTAGGGTTTCTAATGGGCCGAGGTAGGCAACAAAAGTCTCGGGTTCGATTTCACCACGAACCCAGGCTCGATACCGCATTAGTCTAGGTAAGAGTCGGGTCGGACCCATGCTTACGTGGAAGTATGCTAGGCCTCAGGTTTGATATTGCTCTAGACCCGGGCTAGGCGGGGTTACTCTCTAAGCCAACCTCAGCTCGGAACCCGCCAATGGAGCTAGGATTTCTGATCGGGCCGAGGTAGGCAACAAGAGTCTCGGGTTTGATTTCATCACGGACCCGGACTCGATACCATGTTTTGCCTCGGGTTCGATTTAGGGCTGGACCCAAGCTTAACTAGTAGTAGGCTAGGCCTCGGTCCGATATTGCCCCACACCCAAAGCTCAACCGCCATTACTCTCTAGCCCACCTTGGCTCGTAACCGCCAATGGAGCCAGGCTTTCTAATGGGTCGAGGTAGGCAACAAAGTCTCGGGTCCGAAGTCATGCCGAACCTAGACTCAACCGTTTCCCCATCCAAGGAAATCAGTAACTCTCTAGCCAACCTCGGCTCGGAACCCGCCAATGGAACCAGGGTTTTTGATGGGCCGAGGAAGGAAACAAGAGTCTCGGGTTCGATTTCACCACGAACCAGACTCGATACCGCGTTTAGTCTCAGGTCTGAGTCAGGCTGGACCTAGGCTTACGTGGAAGTAGGCCAGGCCTCGGGTTTGATTTGGCCTAGACCCAGGCTCAGCCATTATACCCACCCAGCCCACCTTGGCTTGGAACCCGCTAATGGAGCCAGGGTTTCTGAGGGGCCGAGCTATGCACTATAGTTACGGGTTCGATTTCATCACGGACCCAGACTTGATACTATGTTTTGCCTCATGTCCAATTTGGACCGGACTCAGGCTTAACTGGTAGTAGGCTAGGCCTCGAGTCTGATATTGCTCCAGACCCGTGCTCTCGCCACGGTTACTCTATAGCCCATCTCGGCTCGGAACCCGCCAATGGAGCCCTGGTTTCTAATGGGCTAAGGTAGGCAACAAGATTCTCGGGTTCAATTTCACCACGAACCCCGGACTCGATAACGCCGCGTTTAGTCTCGGTTCGGGACAAGGCGGGACCAAGGCTTTTGTGGAAGTAGGCTAGGCCTTGGGTCCGATTTGGTCCGGATCTAGGCTTTGCCATCATAACGATCTAGCCCACCTCGACGCGGAACCTACCAATGGAGCCAAGGTTTCTAATGGGTTGAGGTAGTCAACAAGAGTCTCGGGTTCGATTTCATCATGGACCCAAACTCAATACCCTATTTTGCCTGGGTTCTAATTTGTGCGGGACCCATACTTAACTAGTAGTAGGCTAGGCCTAGGGTCTGATATTGCCCCGCACGTAGGCTCAGCCACCGTTACTCTCTAGCCAACCTCGGCTCGGAACCCGCCAATAGAGCCAGGGTTTCTAATGGGCCAAGGTAGGCAACAAAGTCGCGGGTCCGAAGTCATGGCGAACCCAGACTCAACAATTTCCCCATCCAAGGAAAGCTGTAACTCTCTAGCCAACCTCGGCTTGGAACCCTCTAATGGAACCATGGTTTTTGATGGGCCGAGGTAAGCAATAAGAGTCTCGTGTTTGATTTCACCTCGAACCCAGACTCGATACCACGTTTAGTCTCTGGTCCGAGTCAGGCCAGACCCAAGCTTACGTGGAAGTAGGCTAGGCCTTGAGTGTAATTTGGCCAAGACCAAGGCTCAGCCATTATAACCACCCAGCTCACCTCGGCTCAGAATTCACCAACAGAGTCAGGGGTTCTTATGGGCTAAGGTAGGCACTAGGGTCTCGGGTCCGAAGTCATGACGGATCCAAACTCAGTGCCATGTGTTGCCTTGGGTCTGATTTGTGTCAGACCCGGACTTAACTACTAGTAGGCCAGGCCATGGGTCTGATTTGGTCCAGACCCAGGCTCGGCCATCATAGTGATCTAGCCCACCTCAGCTCGGAACCTGCCAATGGAGCCGGTGTTTTGATGAGCCAAGGTAGGCAAACTAGGGTCTTGGGTCCGAAGTCATGACGGACCCGCACTCGCCATGTTTTGTCTCAGTCTGCTTTGCGTTGCACCTAGGCTTAATCGGTAGTAGGCTAGGCCTTGGGTCTAATTTGGTCCGGACCCGGGCTCAGTGATCATAACGATCTAGCCCATCTCGGCTCGAAACCCACCAATGGAGCCAGGGTTTCTGATGGGCCGACCTATGCGACGAGAGACACCCTCCGAGGCGGCTAGTGAGACCTCATCTAAGGAATGGCAGCCTCAAGAGAGACTTTGGTCTCGGCCTCACGATGACTTCGGGGGCTTGCAAACATAGCTAGAGGCCCGGCCGCCTTGAGTCGAGCGCCGAAAAGGTCACAAGAAGGGTGGAATGCAGAATCGGCCAAGGGCTAACAAAAAAGCCCTTCCGAGCTCACACGGCCAAAAGACTCTTGAGCATGACTAGGAAATGGACCAATTCGAAACTCACGCTACACTATGTCGCCCAAACTATGAGGCAAAACGATGAGCCTCGAATCCTACCTAGGGCCCGGGAAATTACTATATTTCCCCGCATGTGTTCCCCGGAAAAGGTCAAGGCCCGATACTCGAATGAGGATCACAAAGGGCTCTCGCTAAGGCTCGGCGCCCTAGATGAGCACCCGCGCTCGGAAGGAAACACGTGGGTAGAAAAAGCGATCGAGAATGACAATCATCTACTCTCATGCAAAAAAGAGAAATAAACTAAAAATAAACTACATGAAATAGAAGACAAGTAGCATGCCCGCTGCATTTGTTTCATAAAAGTTTATTTTTACATGTCGTCTTGGGCACACATGCACGGCGCGGCGAGGAGGCGAACGACCACCTACGCCTACACTTCGTCTTACTCCTCTTCCTCCCGGAGCAGTCCAGGCCCTTTGCCGCCAGCTCAATGTTGGTGGCCCGCACCACCGTGTTGTAGGCCCGGGAGTAGAACGGGAAGGTGTGGCGGTAGGGGTGCACCGTTCCTCCCCCGTGGGCGGTACACCGTGGGGGAGAGGTGTCGCCCGTCGCCAACTCGCCATTGTCGGCGATGGCGATCTTGCCACGAAGTCCGTGGATGGCGACCTTTCGAGCCGCCGCCGTGCTCCGCCTCTCGCCTAGAGCAATTGCACCTCCACGAGGTAAGCTGCGGCAAAACATGGAAACGTCTAAAGCTCTAGGCGAAAGAAAGAACTTGGGGAAAGAAAGGGGATGGAGTACACGTGTCGGCGGAGGAGGCGTTGGCCCACTCAAACTGCAGGCACAACCAGGATGTCGACCTCCTCACCCACCTCATGAAGGCGGAGTGGACCGCCTGGATGGGCGTCATCGGAATTCCGACACCGCCGGAGGCGGCAAGAACAAAAAGGGCGGCGCAACGGCGGCGCAGTGGCGGCGGCTCCTCGGCACCTCCACCGGGGTGAGAGGCGCAATCGGAGGGAGACCTCCGAGACGAAAGTGGCTATGACGGTAGAACCCCTCCTCCGTGTTTAGCCAGCGGCATCCATTGTCGTTCACCGAACTCGAGGAAGAAGAACCGTTCTCCATCTTGGCATCGAGAGGGAGAAGTGGGAAGAAAGGCGAAGACCGTGGGGTAACGAGGGCGCCCGAGCTCGACGGCTTTTATAGCGGAGGAGCGTGGCCCCTCGAATGCCTCACCTCCCCATAAACCCGTTCACATGGACCAACACAAGGCCACCGCCTGGTCCCGACTACCCCGCCCGAGATATGGGGCCCGGAGCGTGTGGAGACGAGACCCACGCGGTGCCCCGAGCTCGATCATTATCCGCGTCCTCGATGAAACTAGTCCGTCCCTCGGGACTTACATCGAACAACCCTGGGTGGATCGCCTAACCATTAAGACCGCGAGAAAAACGGGGAGGGCCCGCATAGCCCCGCCTCGGAACTTCCGTCACGATATGCACTTAGCGCATGGACGAGTGACCCACTCCTCCACCCGCTTGGGAGCTACTGTTGGGGGGCCGCCAAAATGGGTACCCCAAGGAGAGGCAATATCTGCCTGCCAAGGGAGCCCATGAAGGTGGCCCGATGCACAAGCCACGCCAGGCGTCCGGCCACCGAGGCCCCCCAGGACGACCGGACGGGGTCTCGACGCGCGCTCTCCACTTCGCTCGAGCCTGATGCACACAGCGCCCCGAGGCGAACGGAAGCTCCCGAGCCTCCGTCCCTTTCCTTCGGCCTAGAAGGAAAGGCCATGGGCCTCAGATGCCGTGATCAAAATTTGAAGGCAAGGCAACCTTGCATCAGGACCTGTCAAGGCCTTGCGTGTTGTCAAGCCCGCGAATCCCGTCACTGGCCCAAGCACTGCCCTCTTGTCACATCAAGGCGACACCACCATGCCCATTAGGACTACAGCCTGTCATGTCGGGCATCATTACACCGTCGGCCCAAAGAAGATCGGCGGCCAAGCAAGGCCATGACACATCCCATCAGGGGCCCAAACCGGCGACCTCGGGAAGGCCTCAAAGGATGACTCCAAGGATCATCAAGGGAAATGTAGCAGGCTTCGGTGGGGCGAAATGACCTCGGCAGCCCACTGGGAGCACCGGTGTGAGCCTCGGAAGCAAGGCAAGCAAAGACCAACAGCCCACTCAGGACAAGAAGTCATCATGATCCACCCCTATGTAATGAGCCCCTTCCCTTTGATAATAAAAGGGGTGAGCCCAACTCCACTAGGAGTATTCAGCCCCATTCTTCCCCACCAAGAGGTTTCTTCTCACATTCTCACCACAAGGTGGGGGGAGGGGGGTAGGGCTCCTTGCTCCAAGGAGCTTTCCATCCCCTGTTCTTCTCCTACCTCCCGCTCTTCAGAGACTTGGAGACAAAAACTCCTCTCTCAAAGCTTGTATCGCCTACTAGAGCACCCCCGTGCGGGATAACACGAGGAGACTATGATCGGCTGGACGTAGGGCACCCATGCCCGAACCAGATAACCCCTATGTCATTTGTCTTTTTTTACTTTTCCATGTGTCCTTTCCGCACAGCCACCCAAAGCGGGGGCATGTGGCACTTTCACTAGTCGATCTCTTTGGACCCCACCCCTGTTCTCGAACATCGACAGTCTGCGTGTCGGTTATTCATGTTTTACGAATCTTCTAGTGAATGGTATTTATATTATTAAGGGCTCCAAATAAATTCATTACAAAAATACATTTCATAATTAATCTTGCGCTAGTTTTCTAATATTATAGACATGAATACTTCATTGCCTATAATTAGTCAAATTAAGATACTAAAATGTGACATTGTGCTAGAATTGCACTTTTTTCAAGACGGAGGGATTAACATGGTGAGAGAACAAGTTGAGAAGTGCCTTGGTCTTATCTATGTGCGATGAATGATTGACACAATAGATTTGAGTTATCATGCTTTTCTATTTGAGTTCATAGTTCGTATGCACTTGGTTATGTTTATAGCCAACCCCGGAGGTGTCATGTTACATTATGTTGAGTTATGTTTATATCCATAGCATTTTCATTTACGTGACACCTCTACGTATCTTCAGTATGCATTTGGTTTTAAAACTTAGGTCATAATATAGTGGTTGTTGTACACATAGCTCGAGGTAGGTTTCAACTAGTACCCAACATCTTTTGCGTGGCCGGCATATCAGATTTTTGCGTGGCGGCACTGAGTCCCGTCACCCTGCTAAGGTCACGCGAAATCGTGTGATTTTGGGTGGCGCGCTATAGTGCCCGTCACGCAAAAAAAATATCCGTGGTGGGCACATTAGGATGCCCGCCACGGTATGGTTCGAAAAAAATAAAAAAGCAAAACCCTAGATAGGCCCGCCAAGCCCATCCATGGGCCTGTCGAGCCCCTCTAGGGGAGCACCGGCGCCGCCACCACCTCGCGCCTCCCCCCGCCGCGGATCCCTTCGCTTAGAGCACACCATCACCGCCGGGCCCAACCACCGGATCCGCCGCGCCGGGGCCACCGGACGCACCCGCTGGGAGATGAAGGCCGCCAGATGCCACCGGCCGGGCGGATCCGCCGCCCGGAGCTCGCGCCGCCGCCGGTGGCTGCCCGGAGCTCGCGCCGGGCTCCTCGATCCGCCGGAGAAGAGGACCCACACCCGCTTGAGATGGAGGACGCCGGGATGCCGATCCGCGGCGGTGGCCACCTGAGCTCGCGCCGCCGCCGGTGTGGCCGCTTGGGCTCGCGCCCGGCGTCTGTGTCCGCCTTGGCCGCCACGCCATGGACTCCGAGAGGGCGCTGCGCCGCCTTGGAAGTGCGAACGGGAGGGGAGGGAGGCCACGGAGGGCCGCGCCGCCACCGGTGGGGTTGGGCTCGGCCGACATGCCGCCGCGATATCTGAGGGGGTCTCGGGTGGGTGGCGCATGCAGGGGGGCTCGTGTGGGAGGCGAGTGAGTGAGGATTGGAGTGGAGTAGAAAACCCTAGAAACTTGTATTTATATCCAGCGAAGGATATCGGGCCTTCCCGGACCTATTGGGACTGCTCCTTTTGCGTGGCGGGCCTTTTAGGATACCCGTCACGGATATTTGATTTTGCGTGGCGGTCACCCTAACACCCTCCACGGAAAATACACTATTTTCCGGCGGGCGTCTTAAGGTGCGCGCCACGCAAAATCGATTTTCCGTGGCGGGTAAAAAGTGCCCGCCTACGTAAAATTCTGGACGATGGCGACGCATTTACCGTGACGGGCAAATTGTGTGCCGCCACGGAAAAGATTTTCAGGTATCACGAAAAAATCATTTCGTTACTGGTGCTATGTCATTGGGGTCATCCGACCCGATGACTTTCAACAAATTAGTAGAGTTACTGTTTAATCACTATACATCAATGGTGTTAAGCCTGTTGTTTTAAGGTAATGACCCGTTGAGTTTGGTGGCTAGATTCGCCTCTGCAACTACATGTAGAGTTATGGTGACATGGAAAACAAAGAGCTGTAAATATGAATGGAGAAAATCTACAGAACAATTGGGAACTGAAGATTATTGAAAGGGGACAAAGACATGAATGTCTGTATAATGATGTTCCGTGTTAGAAACTTAGAGCACAAGCAAACTAAGATAGCAAATAAGAAATTTTAATTACTTATGTTGGTGGAAAATTTATTCATGATTTGTAATACATATTTTGGTTTAAATTAAGAACCCCTAGAGGGGCATGATTAATTTATGGACTCGTCCATCTATTAAGAACTAGCTAGAAGGCTTCAATTACACATAAATATTTGGAAAAAGTCCAAATTACTACCCTGTGTTTTCACTCAAATCTAAATAACCCCTAAAGTATTGTTTAGTTTATTTTACTCCGGTGGTTTTGTAAACCGGTGCACTTAACACCTTTTGGCACTAATCCAATCCGGTTTTGATGACGTGGAGGTGGTTTTGCAATTAGCCATGCCACATAAGCTGTTGACATGGGCAGAAAATTATTTACCTAGCGTGACTCCATTGCGACTTCGTGCGTGACTACTGCGTCGCCCGCCAGGTCTCAGGTCGTCGCGTCGGCCATCGCGGTCACAGTCTGTCTCACGCACGCCATCGCGCTCCGGTCTCCCTCAGGCTGCGCCGCCACCATCCATCCATCCGGCGAGACGCGGAAGTTCTATACATCGCGCCGCCATCATTCATCCATCCGTTGGCGATCGCGGCACACAGAGGACCGTGGGACCACAAAAATTTAGTCGACCGGCGGCGATCGGCACGCAGGTTACGTCCAGGCGACCGACGGCTCCAAGGTGCGTATCCACTATCCACATATATGCGGCACCAACGTATATGGATTTCAGTACCGCATATATACATAGTACATACATCGATCGACTTGTACCTATTTACTAGCACCTTGGGTAGTATCTCATGAAGTCATGCGGTATGTACGTAGATGGATTTTAGTATGTACGTAGGTAGTATCTCCAGCTTCACGGCCATGCGTGTTTCTAATTTCAGTTCCTTCACCATCCGCATATATGCATATATATATGCTCGCATGACCTTTTCTTGTGTTGGATTTCAGGGCAATGGATCTTGGAGATTTACTGACAATATATGCCCACGTCAGCAGCTTATGTGGCATGACTATTGTAAAACCACATCCACGTCACCAAAACCGGATTGGATTAGTGCCAAAAGGTGTTAAGTGTACCGGTTTGCAAAACCATCGTTGTAAAATAAACTAAACAATACTTTAGGGGGTTATCTAGACTTGAGTGAAAACACAGGGTAGTAATTTAGACTTTTTCCTAAATATTTTGAACTAGTAGTTTAAACGAAGGTAGTGCTAAATAAGTTATGAGTGAGTGCTTACCTTTTGTTTATGAGCAATTTACGAACCCACCCAATCAGCTCCACTGTATGCAACACATGGAAATCTTGGAACTTTTGCTTGTCGAGACCGATGAGAATGTTAGTGAAAACTTTTCTCATATCTGGATTTGGGCCCACCAGAACAAACGCTGCACAGTCAAATTGCGGTCTAAGCTTGTCAAACACTTTTTGCGCAAGAGTAGTCTTCAATTTTCTCCCTTGAGATCTAACAATAGGTACAATCTTCATCTTTTTATTGTAGGCTTCATCATCCACTACGGATAACATATTTATTATCATATCCATCGGTTCATCAACGCCATCATGTGCCAATGATAATGGTTTTGTGTAAGAAACCGAGTTGCTACGCCCTTCGGCCACCTCAATTCCTTTTCCTTTGTCATAATTAGATATGTCATTCACCCCGTCGTTGCTTGCCTGAAACAGTGAAAAGGAACAGTGAATATGATTGTATGAGTTAGGGGTAGGGATTTGGATTAATTAGGGTAATTTGCAGTTGATACCTTTTCGAGTTTTCGGCCAGATAAGCTGATTTCAAGGATGGGACGGTTGGGATGGATATAAATTGATTCCTGCAGGGCTGCCTTCGCTTCCTCGGCCTTCTCAGGAATGGCATCATCCAGACAGTTGATTTGAACGTTGACTTGCTGAAGCCAAATGAGGTTTCCTAAGCCGAAGTCCAAATCCAAATCTCTCTCGGCACCAGTCTGGAGCCGCACATTGAAAAGAAAATCAAGGACCTCAAGACTTGGCATTGCTCCCGGTAGAAACTTAAGTGGTTTAGTGATACTGAAGGATCTCAAAATCCTGAATCCTCCACTGGCACAAGTAATAGCATCTGTGCGTTCATTGTTCATAATCTGTAGGTTGAGATGGCCGAGCAACTCGAACCGCCCAAGGTTTTCCAGATCCTGCTCGTCCACGTCACACAGCGTCAGAGACAAGTGAGAAAGCTGCGAAAGATCTTGAGCATTAATCCATGAAGGCAGCCTTGTGAACTCAAACCTAGGCAATTCCAAGAAGCGGAGATTTGTAGAGAGGGCAAAATCTGCAGGTTCGATCTGAACCCCTCTTTTTAACTGTACATCATATAACTCAAAATGTATAACCTCGATCTTTTGCAGATTGGACAGAGACTGCAGCAAATCTCTCAGCTGCTTCTGGTCATCTGCTTTTATCAAAAAACGGAGCTCCCTTAGTTCCGTCAGGTTTCCAAGTCCCTTGATGAAGAACAGTGGCGGATCCAGAAACGAGCTGCACCTCGGGCTAACTGACATAGTTTCACACAGCTCACCCAGTGTTCAAATCCATTTTAGGGAAGGAGTAAGGAGCTAGTCGGGATTCACCACTGCAGCACTACTGGCACTTGCTAATTAGCTAGCTAGCGTTTCTATATGCCAGGTCGAGACTCCAGAGGGTTCAAGGACGCCAGAGGTAGAGGCAAAGACGAGTTTAGTTGCGGCCAGCTGATCGGATTAGAATATACGAGGTGGGCCAATTAGCTAGCTAGCTGTTTTATACGCTTCTTAGTAAACTTGTTCCCACACTTCACGGCTCTCGCCCCGGGCTACAGCCCAGGCAGCCCGGGGCGTGGATCCGCCCCTGATGAAGAACCTAGTGGAGTACTCATCATCACCGCAACAGCCAGGGTACATCACCAAGTGTTCAAGGGACGTGAGCATCCCAATGCAGTCGGGCACTCTTGTGGTCCAGTCTGCATTAAAGAACATCAACCTTGCAAGCTTATCCATGCTCGCTGGTAGTTCTTCCACGCCACTTCCTTCCAATTCCAGTGTCTGCAAAAACCTCAGACGCCCTATTGATTCGGGCAACTTACGGGTAAGTGTATTTCTTAGCCCCAAGAACCTCAGGTGAAGTAATTCTCCAATATGCTCATGATCGTCTCCATCCATAGATCCACAACTTTCTAAATCCAGTACACGTAATAAGATGAAGCTGAGAACTGGAGGTATCATATACATAGGACATCCAACGGCAGTAAGTGACCTCAATTGTTTCAGCACCCCTATGTTACCATCCGTAAGGCTCCGCTCTTGGTTACTGTTTTGGATGGCTAACCAACGAGTTCTACTTGATATAAATATTGGAACCTCCTCGTCCAGTACACACACAAAGTTTTCTTCACGAGACAAGGAACGGATGAGATCATAAACCATACTGACAACCCGACAACCATACACAAGGCTTGTACCTTTAATCATTACTCCTTGGATTATACTTCTATTTATGAGCTCATGAAAGTATCGATCTGCTATTTCAATTAAACTTCTTCCTTGTCCTTCCTCGGGGATAAAACCTTCAGCTATCCACTTCCGTATCAAATTATCTTTCTTTATAACAAAGTTCTCTGGAAACCCACAAAGATACAGTAAGCAGGTCTTCAGATTAGCTGGTAGCTCATAATAGCTAAGAGATAATGTTTTTCTCATGAAATTTTCTACAATAATTGGGGGAAAATTGGATGGCTCACATCGATCTAGAGCGGCCGATCCGACGGCTACAAAGGCTGTAGGCAACAAGAGGCAAAAGCACGGAGGCAAAAATTGTCTCCTGTTGTATCTATGACAGTGGGCCATAAGAGCAAAAATTGCTTCCCGTTGCCTCCGCAAAATGAAGCGATTGACAATGAGCGGTAATTGCATTCTTGTAATTCTTTTTTTTGGTCAAGGGTAAAATGGTAACTCTATAAACATAAAATATTGTTTTGCCTAGTATAGTTAGGGTGGATAATACAACTAATATAATTAGTTGCATTTTTCAATAACTCCTCGTTCTCGGGGTTCTAGGGTTCGTCGTCAAGTCGGATGCTCCGGTGGTTGGGGATCGCCGCCGCCGATCCGCCGGCGTGGGCTCGAGGCGTCCCGCGATAGGGCTTGGGGAGAAGTAGAGAGAGCAGCAGCCGCCAGTCTCGGCCCGTCCGCCGCCGAGCGCGGCCAGGCTGGAGCTGCTGCGGGATATCGGTGTGTGGGAGGCACGGCGGGCGGCGGCGGAGGCGCCGGCAGAGCAGATCCGCGAGGTGGCGGCGCGCGGGAGCCCTGGCTGGAACCACGCCGAGCGCTGCCGTGGGCCGTCGTGGTGGGATTCACCCCCCCGGCTGTCTCCACACCGCCTTGGGGCTCGCCGACGCCAGCTCGGCGAGGCACCCGCCGCCAGCGCAAGCATGCTTGACTGGTGAGTGCGAATCCCCATCCCCATATCCACACGGACGCATTGCTCCTCCACCGTCAATCAGCGACGTCGATGAGTGTTTTGGTATGGTTCTGATGGTGATGCTCGTCCAGGTTCTGATGGTGATGCACGACCATAACCTGCTAATGGTGAAGCAGCTACTCCTCTCTGGTTGAGCAAACACCTGAAGGGCGCCAATCTTGATGTGACAAATCTTGTGTCATTTGCAAGCTTCTCAATCGGAGTCCACAGTCTCTCTTCAAGGATATGCAATGTAAGAGGATTGGTGAGTCAAAAATCGTTCATACAGATGACAGTGCAACCATGCATTCCTTGGCATAGCAGATGGGTATTTGTGAGTGGCATACAAATTTCATACTACCATAGATTACCAGGTTGCTTGTAAAATCTGCTTCTGTTAGTGTGGATCATGCCCTTTAAATAATATTTTGGTGTACATCAAGTCATCAACTCAATCACCATATAGAATCTACTGAAATTATGAAAGTGATCATCTATCATTGTTCAGCAATACACTAGATTGTGCATGCCTTTGAGAATTTATTCTATGCAGTATGCTCTTCTTTCTAATAAAACAATGTCATATCTGAGCAGTGAGCATGCATATTTAACCTTTATGCTTGTAATTTTGTAGACATGAGATGTATATACTGGGTGGAATTTTATCATTTAAAAGCATTACCATATTTAAAGCATACTAATTGATTGGAGTACTGTCTCACACTATGTTTATGCCCCTAAATAATATGGGTGATTATAGCTTGCAATTAAGAATCTGGTTTGGATAATGTTTTTATCCATTGAATTTGAAAAATATCAGGCATTAATCAGGACACTCAACCTTTTTAGTCAGTTACCTGCAGCTGCTGCAGCACGTGTATTAATTGTTTGCTGAATGTCCAAGGTAACAACTTGTTTGCTGTGAGCTGAGTTATAGTTCAGATGAAAATATCATTTCCATAGCATTTGTCCATTTTCTTTAATTGATTGATTGAATAAAAGAAACTGAAGTGTTGGGATGATTGTAAGTTGTGTCTGATCTCTGGTATGAGCTTGTCCAGAGCAAAATGCTGTTAAGATTGTTACATGACAGCTTGCGAGAATGATGGACATAACTGCTTGTGCCACACATACGAGTGGAGAATATAGTTTCAAGAGCCAATTATGCTCATACCTCTGTTCTGTATTTGGAGCTTACTCTTTCTTTGCTCTGCATTTTTCCTTGAAACAGATGCATTGAAAGGATACTATAAGTAGCAGTTTATATGTTTCTTTTTTTTAAAAAATGTCGGGACCTTTGTGCTTCGTTCAGCATCCAACTTTAAATATTTAGAGGTAGCATAACCATGTCAGGGACCTTTGACACTTTGCTTATACGATAGTAGATTGGCTTTAGATTTCACCAAATTTTATTCTATGGTTTGAATGGAAAACCGACGCTGTTATCTCTCGTTGTTTGAAACATGGCTACCGACATAACACAATATATTGAGTAAACTGATTTTCTTATCGACATTTGTTGCGTCCAGCTCCTTTTTGCTATGCTATGATGCCGAGAGCCACATCTCGATGTGAAGCTCAAGTTCATCGGTCTTTCACATGTGGTGAAGGTGACGAAACCCACGACCGCAAGCTCGCGGGCAAGGTCTTCACATCCAAATGAAGGATTGGCAAGCCACAAGAAGTTCCACAAAGTTCATGATCATGAGAAGGTTGCAGCATCACCCAACTCTGCAATGCACGAATCAGGAAAGCAAATTTGCTGGATAGACAGCTGCTCTCTGTCTCAACCTTCGTGTCTGAACTTACTCCATGGTGGACCAAAAGAGGCTTTCGTTGTGATCGAATCTTTGGGTGTTTTCGAGATTGTCACAGGTTTACGTATCGTAGTCCGGTGACCGGGAAACTATAGCTTAGCTACTGATGTGAAGTAATTGATCCATGAATGCCCTTGAGGGATTTACTTAGTAGTAGTACTCGGGTATTAGAAATGGTTGGTGTTCTTACATGTAGCACTGCGGTTCTGTTCCTCGATCTTGAATCGTGTTCGATTAAATGGCCGAATTGAGGGCCATGACCTCATTTTTTTTCTTTTGAGTTGTACCACGGGGGCGTAGCGGCTTGTTTGATCTGTGATTCCGACCCGTTCTAGTATACTACATAATCACATTAGTATATATTATATATAGTGGGCAAGAATGCTAGAAAGCACACAAATATATCACGGAAGGTCATATGAAGAAATACTATCAAGATAATCAAAATAGCAGTGAAAGCAACAAATATCAAAAACTTTATCGACGGGAAGAATAAGCTGAAAATTTGCACTTGAATGTATGTCTTTGTGAGGATGTGCACCCACCACTTTGTCGAGAATCTAATGCAACTTTTTTTTCTCATGACTATACACCAAAATGGTGTATCCCCTGCAAAATTTTTGGATTTTTCCACCAAGTATAGGGTATTTTAACATTTATTCTTTATTAAATTTAGAAATAAATACAGAAATAGGTAAACTTGCTCAAAAAAATTGCACAGATACACACAACATCATAGTTTGGATCCATGAACACTCTATTAAAATTTCGGGCGATTTGAAGATAGTGGTGAT
This sequence comes from Hyparrhenia diplandra, assembly GCA_015847255.1. Classification (NCBI taxonomy): domain Eukaryota; kingdom Viridiplantae; phylum Streptophyta; class Magnoliopsida; order Poales; family Poaceae; genus Hyparrhenia; species Hyparrhenia diplandra. The sequence goes on along the minus strand of JADLZK010011183.1, from coordinate 282,143 downwards.
ACACATCCTTTATAACCATAAACATGCTCACATAGAGCCACGTGAGTCGATAAGAGAGGTTCATGGTTGTTATGGATCCATAGTGTCATTTTGTTCAAATCATTTGAAAAATTAATGACATGATAGTGGAGCCAAACTATGATGTTAAAAGTGCATTTGTATAATTTTCTTAACAAGTTTACCTATCATTGTGATTATTTGATGGTAAATTAAAGAAAAAATTTAAAAATACCCTATACTAGGTAGAAAAATCTAAAAACTTGAATGGACAACTGATTTTGGTGTATAATCATGACATAAAAATTTTCAGTAATTTTGAGAATGTGGTGATACACATCCTTCACAACCATGAACAAGTCTCACGTATAATCTTGCGTATAAGTGAGAGATGTTCATGGTTGTGATGGATGAATAGTTGCATATGGTTCAAATCATTTGAAATTGTACTGGCATGATTGTACCCATATATTTGAATTAAAACAAAAGTAAAAATGGAAAAAAAAAAATTAAACAAAGGTAAAAATGGCAAAAAGATTGTAAAAACAAAAAAAAAAAAAAACGATCCTATGGGTTTCGAACCGAGGAATTGCAGCTCAGACTCTAGGGGCTGACCATTATGCTATTCAAGTATATGTGTTTGTATTTCTTCGCTGTTTAATTTTTACCCTTAATTATTCTCGCAAAGTTGAAAATTTATTTTAGAAATACCAGCGACGTGAGGAAGAGAGAAACCGTGCCATGATTTTAGGATCTTCATTTACAGCCGCACCGTGACTATAGGATCACGAGATTTTCAGGCGCCACGCTGTGACTATTGGATCGTAGTCAATTTTTAGTCTCCACGAAGAGTAGATAGCTTTAAGCCTTTAAGTACAGAGGCAGAGGCCAAGGCGTCGCCTCCCTCGGGTAACCAAACGAAAAGATAATAAACACATGAGAAGTACTCATCTCATCAAGATGAGGTCACACCAAGACGAGGCTGGATAACGATTTCAACAAAATTGAGACACTAGAGTGCAACAAAAGAAAATATTTGCCCTGTACACAAATCTAGATAAATATCAGCAGTTGGCAATCTGCAGTTGTAGGGAGTCCCAGGCACCAAGTCTGACAACCTCAGGGTCCTTTCTCCAGCAATGGAGGATGTTGGTTTTGCATCTGGAGCAATCGCCTTGTTCAGTGGCCTGGCCACCGGTCATCGCCTTGTCAGCTGTCAGAGTCACAATTGCAGAATGCAGATCGTCAGCATAATTTTTAAAACACATCTTAAGACAAAAGAAATGGTAAATAACAGACAATATTGGCCATGTCTAATTTGGAATGCAACAGAGGGACATGCATTGGGTATTGTCATTGATTAGCTAATCAATTGCACAGTTCAGTACTATTTCAGTACACCTGTTAACAACATGTATTTCCAATTACTAGTGCAAACCAAAAAGAGCCCTTGGCACTATGTTCGATTTTTTTTCAACGATGGTATCATGGTATAAGCAGCTTGAAACACACATTAATCGTTTACACACCACATATCCATCTGAAGTCCACTGTATTACATCCCACTTAATTGTTATGTTCCCATTCGGATCGAGTGGATCGTATGCATCTGCAGATTACCAAGGAAAGTTTACTACTATCTCTAAATCGGAATCTCAAAAAAAATAAGGAGATTGCAGTAGCACATGTACAGTAAGGAAATCTGATAGAACCATAATAATGGTGACAAGAACACAAATCCTTCATCCTCGCTGCCAAACATCTTCACAACAATTTCACTGTACTCCAGCAAAGAATCATCATCCGACATTTCCTCCTGAAAAATGAATCTTTCGTTAAAACAGTTGAACTAATACTTAGGATACCATGTTAAATGCAGGTTTAATTAAAACTATTAGATTAACACTGAAGGGACTACATTTTGGACAGCAATACTGCAATATATCCAAAACAGTCTATAGTTTCACTTCAAAGACCTATGATTGCTCACCATATTTGGCATTTCCATGAATGAATGGTAAATAAGAAAAAAAAAAGTGAGACTACAGTTCCACTACAAAGTACATGCAGCATAAGTACAACTGATAGTAATAATTGGAACTTCAGTAACCGATATGTGCTGGTGGTAAGATCCAAACTTGATAGAGAATGTGGCTTGAGTCATTGCAAAACTTGATGCATTTTTCTTTAGCTGAAAGCCTGAAACTACATGTTATCACCTAAGCCGGTAATCAATTTTATTTTAAAAATAATATGATATGGTTTAAGAGCCATTTTTATATGTTGTGGGTTACAGAAAACTGTGCTGATTACATTTTACGAGTTTGAATTATGAATATCAGTATATTCCTAAAAATGTATATCACTATATACTTTTGCTATTTGTCTTAGTACAAGAAAAGAAAATTGTACCTGGCTATTTGTCATAGTATATTATGTTCTGAAAACGAGACCACAACATTTTTTACTGGAACATGATGTTGCTATATGATACTTATTTTGCAGCATGGAAGGCACCAGCGTTACTCATTTGAAGAAAGAGCAGTGCTTGATCCAACTATTGAAGACCAAGTATAGTTACAGAATATCTACTATAACTATCAGAGAACTATTGTTACAGCAAAATGAGCATTGATATGTGGTCTATTTGGGGAGATGAATATGTCTGGTTAAAGTCCAAACTTGATGCACTTCAGAAGAGTCAAAGGTACCGCAGACTTGTTCAAGAGGACCTTTATTCTGGTTATGATAATGTTTATTGACTGAGTTATTGTATCTGTCTATTCCCAATAGAAGGCAACTATTAGGAGAACAATTGGATTCTCTGACCATAAAAGAACTCCAGCAACTGGAGCAACAATTGGAAAGTTCTTTGAAGCATATTAGGTCAAGAAAGGTGAACAACCGAGTCTTTTTTTGCTACAGTCCTATCCTAAAGATCTTTCACTTCAAACACTACATATCAATGCAACAGCCTGAATAATCTGAACCCCTACAGTACACAATAACACTAAACTAGATTGTGCCTTCAAGATTAATTACAAAAACATTGACAAGATCAAACCGGACTAATCTATAACAGAGGTTCAACTTTCAATTGGGCATCAAATAATTCATGCAACAAATCCAAAACAAATGCATTGCTGCATTCCCAATTCATGGAATATGAGATGAATCAAATTCAAAAACACATGTAGAGGGATAGGAACCTTAGTCTTCTTCGATTGGGGATCAATCGGAGCTGGAACGTAGACTTCTCCACGGGGAGAGGGACGAACGCCGATGCGACGATGGAGACGCGGCAAATCGGTGGCGGATCGGAGAGTTCTTCGGCGCGACCGGTGGCGGATCGGAGAGACCTCCACGAGGGCAGGGCGGCGCCGACCCAGCGGCGTGCTATGTCGGCCACGACGGCGTGCGCCAGGCGCGGGCGGCGGCGGTTTTGGTGGCGGGGGAGAGGATGCCGGCGAGGAGAGGCGTGGCTATGGCGAGGGAGAGGATGGTGGCGTACTCACGGGCGAACCGGCAAATCTGCGACCGCGATGGCGGCCGGAGCGGCGCAGAGGTGGCGACGGCGAGCGGGTCCGGGCGCCGGCGATGGGTCCCCCGGCTGGGTCCGGGGTTGGGGCGGCGATGCCCGGCCACGATGCGAGGTTGGGCGGCGGCGGGTTAGGGAGGGTGCCGGCGGGCGCGGTGTAATCTTCACAATGACTATCTTACCCTTCCACTTAAAAAAAAAAAAGAATTTACGTGAGGCAATAATAGGCAATGGTAGGCAAAATCAAGTACTATAGAAGGGCTCTTTTCTCATATTTTCCATATCACGATTGCTTCCAAGTCCCAAACCTATAGAGTCACAAACCTCATACCACTTTGTTATATTCCCAGCTTATTTGCCAACAAACTTGATGTGGTGATGATAGCTAATGGAAGACCTCCACATTTCTTAATGATTTTTTCAGATATTTCAAGAATTGATTGGGACATCGTCCTTCAGAGCCAAATATTCTTCCATAGAATAATTCTTTAGAACTCTCATGGGGAAGGGGTTCCATGTTATAACAACAACCAGCATTCATGGCAACATCATGGTTGCGGGTAGTTATGACTATCTTGCTTCCCAAGATATTGTCATATAGAGAACTTCTTATTGTGGTCCATGACGGTACATCCCATATGTCATCTATAACAATGAAGTACCTATATGCATGAAAATGAAGAGTCATATAGTTACATGAAAAATACATAATAACTCATTCAAGATGACACAAACAGTTATATAGAGGAAAACATGGGAAAATACTTTCCGAGAATAGAAAGAGCATAAAAGAAATGAAAACTAAAATATGTAATTTTTTAATAGATTCGATTCAATCTGCAGGTCATAGATTTTCTCAAATGATTGTTCAAAATGCAAATCATAATTAAAATGCTCTGAATAAGAATATTTACTACCTCTTTTCCTTGAGGAAATCCCGAAGTTCGTCGATTAGCTGCCTTTCATCCAATGTAGTTAAATAATGTGAGTTGTCAGGACCAATGAGAATATCCTTCAACACTTTCTTAATGTCTGGATACATGCCGACATGAACAAAAGCTTTGAACTGGACATCATCTGTCAGCTTTTCATACACAGCTTTAGCAAGAGTTGTCTTGCCTAGCCCTCCAAATCCAACAATAGAGACTATCTTCGTCTCCATGTCTTCCCCTACTGATGTCAGCATGTTTAAGACCTTATCCGTAGGCTCTTCGATCCCAACAAGCTGTGACACTTCTGTGTAGAGAGCCAACACGCGTGGATCAATACCTGTTGTGGTAACAGGCTTGGCAACAATATTATCAACCCTGTACCTGCCACGCCGCTCTGCCACCTCCCTGAAGTTGCTTCTTGAAGTCTTCCACGGCCAAAGAAATCTCACGGCGAGGCTTGGCCTTGCTGAACAGGTCTCCCATCTTCTTCATGGCGCGCTTGAGCTTGCTCGGATCAGCCTGCTCTTGGCTGACGAGGAAAGTGTCGAGTATATCTTCCATGTCATAGGATGCCTCCCGGACTTCGCGTGCCCAGATTTTGATCACATCATCGAGCTGGTCCCATGGCACTGCCGCCAACTTGCGAAGGACGGCATGCATGCTCTCCAGCTCCTGGGAGAGGGACTGCACTTGGAACCTGAAACCCTTCTGCAGCTTGTACTCGCCATTGAGCAGCTCGAGCACCTTGGAGGGGAGCAAGCCCAACGCACCCGTGAACAAGTCCATACTCATGGCCTCACAGGATGATTAATGAATCACTAAAAATCTGCTTGATTGTAGAGATGTGGCGTGTTATCGGGATGGAAATCAGGAAGTGCCTGCAGAGTTGCAGTGTGTTCCTCAGTTCCTCCCCCTCACTTGTTTTATTTTTCCTTCAGTGCAACAATGGAGATCAAACTGAAAAAAAGTAAAAGAACTGTCAAGTTCGACCGATCCGGACAGAAATAATACTAAGGACTAATGTTTGTAGTTCAACAACGATGACATGAATCTATAGCTAATTTATAAAATTTCTTCAAAGCTATGTAAGATGTTCGCCTAAAAAAGGAGTGTTCTCACAAAGAAGACGCTTCAACTCACCAAGGTGATCATGGTCTCATGGGAGGAGGTGCAGATGAGTTGCATCGACGGTTGGGTAAGATACAGAGCACCATCGGCGTGCTATGCTGCAGTATGCCCAGGATAAGAGCGGCCCGGAAATACAGACTTGAACCTAAAAATTGTTGGAAGCTAAATAAGATGTTTCTGTTTTAACTCAGATAAAAACATGCATAGGCAGTATTATCCAAATGATGAAAAATGCTTCAACTCACCACGGATTAGAGGCAACCAAGCAGGCCGTGGCTAGCGATCCAGAATAGTTGCCTTGATGTGTGGCTGAGACCCAGAGCGCAACCGCCGGTTAATTGATGAGGAAGAAACTGATGGGAATCTTCCTGTATGATTAATTGATGAGGAGCCAAGCGCGTCTTCTCGGGCATGTGCCGTCGCACTGACAGCTGCCGCATGCTTCCATTTTTAATTGTCCTCTGCTACAGTTGCACATGGAACCAGCGTGATGGCTTGTTGACAGGCTCACAGGTAGCAATGCCGACCTGAGTATTTAGGTTCCTTGCTTTGTGTTGAGTTGTTTTATTTTATTTGTTTTGTTCCTCTCTTTCGCAGCCTGATATTCGCCGGCATCATCCTGCCTTAGTTTGTATTTGGATTTGGTTTTCCTCCTCTTAATGAAATCTGGATGAATGGCCCGATCGAGAAAAAAGCAATGCCGACATGAGGTGGGGACGGGGTCGCTAAGGTTATCGTACCTAAATTCCCCGCGTGTTATGGCGGACAGTAAGGGGTATTGTTAGAGGACTGGATTATAACCATTAAAAATCTGATCACAATTAGTTATTGAAGAGAATTACTTTGTGAAGGTTAGAAACAGAGTTAGTAACGAAGAACTTAAATGTATGAAACAAAGTATATACTCATTGATATAAAGATTATTTAATCTTATATTTAAACTCCAAGCTGAACCAATATTGAATAGAAAAATTTAGATATGTTGGATGGGTAACAACTTCTGGTAATGTAATTAAACATATATAATAATTTATTTGAGAAAATCATTGGTAGATAATTTAATCCATTTAACTTCATCCTTCACGCATCATATCCTACGCTGGGTATCAAGGAGAAATCTATGAGTTAGAATATTACTATCACCCTCATATTTGTTTTATTTCTTTTTTTCCTTTTTTCATTCTCTCTTTTTTTTTTTTACTTTACTCTATACCAACTACCATCAGCAGGGGCCCACCTATAATTTTATTCAAATATATCCATTTGAGATCTTATCTTGAAGAATTTATTAAAAGAAATTCAATGGTGTAATCAGAATTTAATTTGTTTTTTCATTTGTAAGTTATAACATTTTGTAGTTAGTTCAAACAATGGGACCTGCCACTAGATTTTATGGTCTTAGTGGGGCTACTGAGGTGGCATACATGCACGCGTCGAGAAAACTCTTTAGTGGGGGTTCACTATATAGGTGTACTCCCTCCTCCACAAATAACTCATCATGTTGACTTTAAGACATCATATTTGACTTTCGTCTTATTCAAATTCTTTATACAATGTATAAAATAAATAAATCATTATTAAAGTGTCTCTAATAATAAAATAAATCATATCAAAATGGATGATGTTTATATAAAAATTTTGAATCAGACAAACATTCAAACATGATGTCTTAAAGTCAACATGATGAGTTATTTGTGGACGGGGTAGTAGATGTTTGGAAGATTAAAGGAAACATATATTATATTGTTTGGTTCGTTTTATGCTGGTCATCTTCAGCCACCAGCGGAGTTACTACTTTTTGTCGAGAGTAAGAATCAACAGTGGACGCTTTTGTTAGCTTGACTCTAAAATCCCCGACCGGGTACTAAAAAGAAAAAGATACTTATTCAAGAAGGGCTTGAACACTCACATCAAGCTAGGTATGTCTAGATAGACTTGCTACACCCTATGAGCATCAGCAGTGTGTCGAACCGAGTTCGACTCGATGGCGGCTCCACAAATGAAAGGACACATCTTGCAATCGTCTCCGCGATGGGAAGAACCGTGTGCCTGGTTCTATGTGTGTATACATGGTACCCACAGAACAATAATTTCCCCGACCACCGCTTTCCCCATCTCCACCTCTCTTCTTATCTTCTCGCTGGACGCCACCGCCGTCGCATCCTGCCGCATGAGCTCCTCCAGCGGGCACACTGTCGGCCCCATCAGCTCCCCATCGGCCCCATCATGGAGTCCCAACCACCTGACGAAGGGCATGGCCGACTGCTGCAGTCCACAAGACGTCCGCACCAGCGAAGCGACCCGGCGTGCAGGGAGGCCATCCATGGCCGATGGCGAAGCACGCCGAAGGGTGAAGAGGAGGCGTGCATGGCCATCGATGAGGCCGTCCATGGTCGCGTGCAACTCTTCCCGGCCCTGGATCTTGGCCCTGACCCGACGCGCCGGGGGAACGATGGGGAGGTCGCGCCGCCGGTCACCGCCCTCGTCTGGAGCACCGCAGCCACAGGGCCCTTCGCCTTCGCACCACGGGCGCAGGGATTCCTCTCTACGGGCGGTAGTCTCAACCGTAGGAGAGAGCACGCGCGAGCCTTTCTAAGATAGGAAGGAGCGGGTTCGATATCGATCTGACCTCACAGTGTAGCATTCATTGCATGACATTGAACCCTCCAGAAGATGGTGAACAAAGATTATTTAAAATTTTCTTTGTTAATGAGAAGTTTGACTAAATGAGAAGCTAAATGTGCTATTATTTTGAGACGGATGGAGTATTGATTATAGCAAGAGCATTCACATTATTCAGAATTGTCTATATTGACGTACGGCATGCGGGAACAATGAGTGGTTTTTAAGTAGTTACAAATTTATTCTCTTTGGTTGAGAGGATACGACGTGGCTCCAACTTGGTGCGTCGATAGAACCCATATATTGCTGTACAAAAGTAGCGAATTCTTTGGACAGACGACACGTCCCTAATCTTGTGTGTGCTGAATTTGAGCTATATTTGGATTCACCAGTGAATATTTTTGGGCTACCGTTTCTTTGCAAAGACAGAAAGATACTATAGGAGAGTACCCAGTGCCATTAACGTACATCCAAACAGCTACTAGTGGCCTTGGAGCGGCAGTTGCGGATCTTGTGTTAGACAAAAGGCATTCTTGGTAACAATACATCAATTTGGCGCTATCATATTGTAAAGCATCTTCGTTAGGTGCGTATTAGGTGTAGACTTTGGACTACGAGCTAGCGAGGTCAGTCGTCGAGGGAAGCAAAAGAATATTATTTCTTGGGAAAAGGATGGAAGAACCACTACTGTATTTTTCTATAAATGCCCAGTTGTCATGAACCACTGGCCGGATTTTCAATATAAAGCTGTGGTGATTTGAAGACCATCTGACAGTTCAGCTTCGAGGTTGGTTCAACTCTGTCTTAGTATTTTGAGGGGATTCAATCTTTGTTTTAGGTGCCCAAGAGCCAAGACCTTAACGCGTAGCTGGGTCAGGCCGCTGATGCACATGTCGTGCTCTCTAGATCGATGCATCAGCGCTCCACCATTACAAAGTCGTTTAACTTCGGTGATTGCAGACGCTCACGTGATGCCCTCGTGTGTGTGATTGTCTAAACATATACGTTGCAAAAGAGCGATATGTACGTGCAGTTAATGGAAAGGCAAAACAAAAAACCCTGAAGCAGCCCATTGAATCCCATTACTGGACCCGGAAGCATGCAGGCCCAACTGGATTCGTGGTCCAGCAATGGGATTCCGCCTCCCAGGGTACTCTCAAAAGGGCATTACTGCGGCTCGGATTGCTCCTTAGATTATGGTGCAAAACATGGAAAACAGAGTTAAGCTTGCCCAATCAATCATGCATGGACGAAATGTTTGATGGCACGATTTTATTTTATTGATACGGTAAGTTAAATGAAGTACTACCACAAGTTGCCGTGCAGCAAGACAATGTCCATTCGAAACAGAGTATATAGAGGCTGCTAGAAAAGACGTGACTAATAATGAATAAAAAAGATGCCCAACAGGAGATTAAACCTCACACAATTTCTAAAACACTAATGATTCGAATTTCAGAAGACATATTCAAGTGATCATGGTCAAATGAATAATAAAACTATAATGTAGTATTTGTATTGTACCACCTGAGGGCAGTCCCAATGGAAGAAACTGACACGTTTTCCATATCAAAAGAAATCATCTATAGAAACCATTCTTCACAGTGGTAGTTTCTTGAGTAATAATTATTTTCTCTTTCTCTCTCTCAATTCCACCAATGGGGAGAGTTGCATTAACCCTATAGAAACTAGTGGTTTCTCTCCAATGGCAAATTCATGGTTTCTTGTGCATTGGGTCAAGAGTAGACATGGTTTTTCCATGAAGAAACCATTTCTATGATTTTTGCTCTCTTTCCTCATTAATTAGGCTGTCACATCATCATTTTTGCTTAGTTGGCAAGCCATTTTAATAGAGATAGAAACTACCATTAATACACCATTGGGAGTGCCATGATAAACTTAGGTGCGAGACCAGAAAAAGAGGCCGTCTCTATACCTTCACTTTGACAGAAAAATGACACGGAAAAAATTTATTGGACTGATGTAAATAAGCAAGATTATTTGTTCGTAAAAAGGATTATTATAAAAACTCAAATGACTCTTTGAATGACGGAATATCAGGACGACCTATCTAGATGTTCTATCTTTTTTTTTTTTTTTTTTGAGCGAAGTTGTTGTTGTTGCCATGCCCACCAGTCCCACCCTGCCGCTACTATTTTTTTTTTAAGTATTACACATTACAACGCAGACGCTCAAAATACGCCTTTTACTCACCCCTATGAACACACGTATGCAAACCCTACCTTTATGAGCACCTCCGAAGAACTAGGTAGCCGGCAGATCTGGAGATTCTCGAAGTCATTTTTGTCCCTGCGAACTAACTTTCCCACGTGGCCCGATCACTACTGTATGGGCTACAAATGTCATGAGCCGAGCCTACTAGACACTAGCAAGTAAACTAGCTAGGGCAGATAAACTCAAGGCCGTCGTTGATGGGCTTCCCTTCCTTTTGGCTAGTTCTCGTATCTCGTCAGCCTAGCGCTACCTTGTGAGGTTCCTTAAAAAAAAAAAAAAAAATTATTTGAAACGACAAATTGAGTCCATGTTAATTAATACTAGTATAGTTGAGCTCAGTGTCTTTGAGGGTTAGTTGAGCTCCAATTAAATCTAACCATGCCAAAATCTTTAGCCCTATTCTCTGCCAAGAGTGAACGATACAAGGTGAGTACCAAGGCCATTAACGCACACAGGAAGTTCGAAACGGCTACGAGGCCGGGGCCATGAAGCGGCATTTTCGAATCTTGTGTTACACAAAAGGCATTCTTGGTAACAATACTAAACTTCAATTTGGCGCTATCATCATATTGTAAAGCATCTTCGTTAGGTGTAGACATTGGACTGTGTGCGAGGTTAGTCGTGGAGGATTCCGAAACCTACGAGCACCTCCTACTAGGCTGTGTTGTCTCCCGACAGATTTGGCATATTTTGCTGGCTCCAGCAGGTTTGCAGACTTTAGTCCCGGTTGGTCATCAGGGAGTCGGTGAGTGGTGGCTTGCCCAACGTCGACGGGTGTGCAAGGAGTCTCGGCCAGCTTTCGACTCCTTTCTACTCTTGGTCTCGTGGAACATTTGGAAAGAACGCAAAGCGAGGTGTTTAGAAATGAGGCTTCAACGGTTCAGGTGATTGCCGGGAAGGTTGTGCAAGAGGTCTGGCGGCTGGGTTGAGGCGGGTTTCAGGACCTTGCAAGCTGTCCTATCTCTTTGGTCGCAAAGTATTGCAACCATGTAATCCCCTTTAAATGTAATCTGGTAGATAGGTGTGTGCCCCTTTTTTTTCCGTGTTTACACCCATGATGCCTCCTCGGCGTTGGGGTTCTGTTGTATCCGTTTGATTTGGTTTTCTCCCTCTTAATGAAAAACGGGTGAACGGCCCGATCGCGAAAAAAAAGAAAAAAAGTCGTGGAGGGAATCAAAAGAATATTAATTAAGGATGGAAGAACCACTACTGTAGTATTTTCTATACCAAGTTGCCATAAATCCCTGGCCGGATTTTCTATACCAAGTTGTCGTGAAGACCATGGATCTGAGAGTTCAAGTTCGTGGTGAAGTCTGCCTGCTCATTGCTACTAGAGTAATGTACTTGTCACAGCTACTGTGCTCTTCTGCAGCTCTGACGAAGATTGCCTGGTGAAGTCGTGATCGATGATGGTCATCCGTGTCCATTGCATTGCACGTCCACACAACAATAAAACTGTTTGATGTCAACTATCGTTGTGCTCCAAACAACAATTCTGAAGTTCAAACACCGGGGCCAGGACTGCAGGAGGATAGAACGACGCTCAGGACACCGCATTGCATGGCCCAACCGCTCTAGCCGAATTTCGGCCCAATAAATGAGATGAGATCTGGGTAACAGAAACAGGCCCAACAAGGCACCATCAATTCACAAGCAGGGAGAGGGTGCAGGGCCCCCACAAGACTGTGACTGAGCTAGCCTAGCGGGGCGGTGTGAGAAAGTTGGGGTGAGCTGGGGCTGATCGGCTGCTTTTTCGCTTGGGCTGAAAAGGAAGATAAGAAAACCCTTTTTATCCTTTTTTTTTTTTTTGCAACCTTGCTCAAATTCAAACAAAGTTTGATTTCGAGGCACACAACTCTAGTCCCGTACTCAATCAAAAGCAACAAAAGTTTTCGATTTTAAATTCATAAAGAATCTATTTATCCTCAACAATTCAACAGGAAATTAAATAAACTAAACAAAATTAATTACTAATTTAAAATTTATTTTTAGAGTGTTATATTTGGAATCCAATTTCTAGGGCTACAAGGAATTCCGAAAACCATCCTTACAAATCCATTTTTGAGAGCAGCTAAAAATGATCTTTAATCAACTTAATATATATGAACTGAGACATTCCCCTCGACCTATAATAATTTAAGTGACCAGTAACAATTTATAGTGTTCTACAAACGTACCTAATGACGTTATTAAAATGTGAAGTGTTTCCATGGTCGTCGTTCACTTTCTTCTAGCTATGAGTTAGAAGTAGCCCACCTCCATGCATGGCAAGGAAAATCTATTACAAGTTAGAGTAGCGTGTCAAAGTATAGTGTGGAGTCCAATCCAAAGATGGCAAGTTGCTGTAAGGGGTCAAATAGAGTCGGCCTCATTTGATGCTTAGTAAATGAAAATTTGTTCTATTTTTTTCTTTTCATTCATTTTTGAAGATTTGTATCCTTTGCTTTGCATATGAATATGTTTTTAGCCTTGTGTGTATCTAGCTATTGTTTGAACTTTTATCAAGGAAAAACAGAATTTTGAATATGTCCAAGAATTTTGAAAGATATATATGATCAAGAATTTAGGCAACTATTTGGATGACATATATAATTTATTTTTTAAAATCCGTAATTATATGGATTTACATAGTCAATTTGCTAATAAAGAAATAAAAATCGAATGAATACAACTATACAAGGGCTTTGTAGGAAACTAATAGAGTGCAAAATTTAAAACTAATTGATAAATAAAGCTACGCCATGGGCCATGGCTTCCCCAGTCCCGATCCCTCAAATATAAATGGGCTGTATGTGTGGATTATTATTGTAAAGCCACTCAAATCTAGACATCTAGTCGTGGAACAAGGACGTTTTTGTAGGAATGTGTGGATTGTAGTGTTTTGTCGGGGAATCTAACCCATGTGGTCAGGGATAATGATGCCGACAAACATGCTTTGCGTATGCCCACTTGGTCGATATTATAGATAATGACAGAGTAGCTAGGTTTTGTTGATAAAGACTTGATGACTTGCATATACATACAAACAAACAATGGTGGTTGAGCTCACAATGGTGATTGGAGCTCAAACATATACATACAAACAAACAACCCATGTAAATCGAGATGCACCGTACCAGCAGGCATATAGTATATAAACATGCCTAGTCAGCAGGCATATGTAAATCTAACCCATTTGGTCAGGGGTCACAATGCCTAGTCAGAAATAATGATGCCGACAAACATGCTTGCATATGCCCACTTGGCCGATATTATAGATAATGACGGTAGGTTTTGTTGATGAAGACTTGATTGCATCGAGATGCACCAGGCATATACATACAAACAATGGTGATTGGAGATCAAAAGTTGTGCCATACAAACAAAATTGATCCACTTGTGCTTGGAATAAGGCCCGGCGTACATTAATTTACAGTTCGATTGGGCTCAGTGCACAAGGTGAAGGTGGGTATATATCGAATATGCCAAACACCAAAACTTATATATTGAATTGCTATTTGTTTTCTAGACCACCAGTACTATTAGTTTGTCTGCCAAGCCCACTTGCATACCTTGAGAGCAAGTATTATGGAAGGCTGTAAGCCGGCTAAATACTGATGTGGAGGAGAGAAGGGAGGAGAGAGAGGAGAAGCGGACTGTAAGCTTACAACCGGTTTGGGCACAAGAACCAAGAAACTATATGAGATAGACAAGTGGACCCTGTATTAAATAGAAAGAGCTAACTATTGTATGGGTGGGCTGGGAGAAGTATGTAAGGAACCTTACGGCCGTCTTCTTGCTGGCTGTATTATAATACTTGCTCTGATTGAGGTTGTTAAATGTCTTAGCCATATTAGGACGATGAGGCATGTTCTTTCTCTCTCTCTCTTTTTAATTAAAGGACCCAACCCCTGTCATTGCATTAAAGCAAGGAGAAAATGTCATACAATTTAAGCAGTTTCAGGGGTTTACCCCTATCCATCACACTAACACACATAGAAATTCATCAAAACTCATTGCAATACACATAAGCAACAGGTAACTAAAACATCTCAGAACTCGTTGTTGCCAGGCTACAGGCTGAACCAGCGCTTCCCCGGTAGCTCCTCCAGCTTTGTCTCTTTCCTCAGATTGAGTTTGACCTCCTTCGGGATCACGGTGTCCTCCCAGTCTAGAGCCTTGTCCAGCATGAATTTATCCCACTTGTCATTGACCTGGTTCATGCACATATCCTTGCTTGCCTTGAGGCAATCTCTTTGAGCTTTGTCAATCTTGATGCATATTCCCTTCTCTTCTTCTCCGGGCACAAGATCATCCAATTCTTAAGGAGCGCTGCAATATTGAATAACAAGATCCTGACATCTAGTCGAAGGAAGCCGTCGAAACTGCGTCGTAGTCACCAACGTACGAGCCGTAGCCCGTTGCAAGCCCGAGCAGTTACCTGAAACTCCCCACCACGGGACTATCCCCCTCAAGCTGCACACCCACAATCATTGATCCCCCTGCTCAGTATTGCGTCGGCAAAATTCTCGCCACGACACCACCGAGAACAACTAATCCTAGCTATTCAAGGTGGGGGCCTCGCCTCACCCACGGCCTCACACCACTACCCAAGACTTAGATATCTAAAACTGCTCGAAGAGCATCACCTCTGCCCAGCCGTCACCGAGATCACCACCACCATGCGCGCTAACTCAAGACCTCTAGCCCCATGGGCCCTCTCGCACCTCCTTGCCAACACGGAGCAAGGGCACCTAAGCCGCAAGCGCACGAGGCAACACCACCGGCCGCGACCACTACTGCCACAAGGCGACACGGGGTTCCCGGATGTGGCGTCTCAAGGAGGGCATGACGTCAATGGTGCCGTTGTCGCACGTCCCATAGAGGACTGGCGAGTTTTGACCCTGAGATCCCATGCTACAAGGACATGGCTACCCTCAATGGTGCCCCTAGCAGGGAGAACGACGACACAAGTCTGCCGCCACCATTGCCATCGACTAAGCGGCAATGAAGGATTTCGTCCGTCAGCACCATTTCTACCGCACTCTCGGTCATGGTAGTAGCACCCCCCCCCCGCCTCGCCAAATCCACATCGCCTCTACCGGAAGAAGCCCGACACCGCCGAGAGGCACCACCACGACACCACCAGCAATCACACGCCACCTCGGCCCCACCACCATGGCGGCGGCGTACGTAACGCCGTTGAGGAGGAGAAGGGAGTACCGACCAACTCATCGCGCCCCGATTGCCCACACGCGCGAACGCCCGGCACCACCATCATCCGGCCGCCATGGCTCGGACCAGCCGGCCGGGCGGTACAACCACCCCACCACCGCCGACACAACACGCCGACCGCCTCCCCTGTCTCCCCCGCACAATCTAGACTGACCTCCACCGCCGCCGTCCACCCGCGCCGGTCGCCGCGGGTGCAATCCCGAGCCAGCCACAACCGCCGTCGTCGCCGCCCAGCTCAGGCCGCCGCCCCCACACCCACATTGTGCCCCCACCGCCGCGCAGCCTCCGCATCTTACCGGGACAACCGCTGGATCCAAAGGTGATAGCCACTGCCGCCAAGCTCGCTTCGGAGCTCATCGGTCCCTCTGCCGTAGATCCGCCGGAGAGGAGGGAAAAGGCCATGCCGCCGCCTTCCCCATGGGCCGTGCAAGCTTCTGGAGGCCTGCTGCTCAGCGACGCCTGCGGGAGGAAGGGGACATGGTGAGGCTCGGTGGCTAGAGTTTGTCCCCCACGTCTCCCATGTGAGAGCGACGGGCTCTTTTTTCCCAGCATGGAATTTCTTTTTTTGATTACTTCCGAATTTAGGCACTGGTAAAGCTCCCGTTTATGCGGTTAGGAATTTTCCGAAGAGCTGCAAGGTAAGATTCCCGGTAACAAGTGTATCTCCCCATGAGTGCCAAGAAGGAGGAGACGACTCCACCTTGTCACTCACAACCAACAAATCCTGACCGCCCATAGTCTCCCCGGCCGCCATACCCACGACAACGACACATAGGCAGCACGAAGCAAGAGCGGAAGGCGGTGCAATCGCCCGGATAGCTTGTTCATGTTTTGTGTGGCCTAGGCGTAGAGTGGGCCAGCTGTGCGGGCGGTTGCGGGGTTGGATTGTGAGTGGGCCGGCGCAGGGACATGGTGCGGGGGAAACACGCACAAACAAAGACCACGGCTAGGATAGCTGAGCGGGTCAGTAACTCACTACTACGCTAGTTGATTTTCCGTGGCGGTTTTGTGACCGCCACCAAGGGAAGGGTCACGGTTAATCCATTGATTAACCGTGGCGGTTATTAGACCCCCAGAAAGCCCGCCATGGAAAATAAAAAAAAAAAAAAAAAAAAAAAAAAATCCAAATCAAAACCCTAACGGGCCCGACGGCGGGCCCGTTAGGGGTTTCGAATGCCGCCGTGCTCGGGAGCTCATGCCGCCGTGCTCGAGGCCTCCGTCCCTCGAGGTGGAGTGCGGCGCGGCGAGAGAGCTCGAGTGGAGGAGGTCCGCCGCCGCCGCCGGCGTGGATCGAGGCTCCATGCCACCGTGCTCGGCGCCGCGGAGCTCCATGGCACCATGCCGGTGGCGCCACGCGCCCGCGGTGAAGACCGAAACCTCCTCGCCGCGGACATGGACCGGATCTCGAAGCCGGAGGCGGTCCCAGCGCGCCGACGAGCTCGGCTGGACTTTGCCGCCACCGGATCTACGACGACGATGATGACGACGAGCGCCGCCGAGCCTCCATCCTCGCACGAGATCCGCCGCCCAGCGCCTCCCAGTCTCGCCGAGCCGCCGCCCATGAGTAGGGCCACGGCGCCAGCGAGTAGGGCCGCACCCTTGCCAGCGCCAGCCTCCTCCGGGCTCGCGTGCGCCGCGCCGGTTGGCATGGGAGAGGTTGGCCGGTCGCGAGAGAGATAGGAGGGAGAGGAAACGAGGAGAGAGAGGCGGCCGCTCGGGGAGAAGTGACGAGGGGGGCCGGTGAGCGCGTCCGGGAGACGAGGGAGAGAAGTGAGGGAGCCCGAAACC
The DNA here is from genome assembly GCA_015847255.1 of Hyparrhenia diplandra. Taxonomy (NCBI): domain Eukaryota; kingdom Viridiplantae; phylum Streptophyta; class Magnoliopsida; order Poales; family Poaceae; genus Hyparrhenia; species Hyparrhenia diplandra. Next base: position 264,689 of record JADLZK010011183.1, on the reverse strand, counting down.
CTAAGTTCCCGCTTTCTATATATATACGCGCCTGATATTTGGGCTTTTTTCTGGGCTTTTGGGCTGGTTGTTTGGGCCACATTAACCATGGCGGGTTTTTAATAAAAACCGCCACGGTTAATCGATTTACCGTGGCGGGCATTATAACTGCCACGGTTAATAAAAAATAACCGCCACGGTTAATTAGGGTATTTTTCGTGGCGGTTTCTCAAATGCCCGCCATGGAAAATGAAATCCGAACACCATGTAAAATCAATTCTATAGTAGTGACTAGCCACTGCATGCGTTTGAGAAAGAGAGAGGAGGTCGGCGGGGATGGGATTTTTTTTTGACAATAGGGCGGGATGGTTGTTGGCTTGAGCTGAAATGGAAGGGAAGAAAACTCCCTCCACCCCCCTGTTTTTTGTAGCACATGAGTGGAATAAAAGTGTTTCTAGCCCTCATGTTTGATTTTAAATTTGTAAAAATATATTTGGTCTCAATAATTGCATAGAAAATTAAGTTTAAAATTAGTTATTAATTGAAATAACATGCACACTCGTTGCCTTTTCCATATGAGTAGTTTTTATCTATGCATCCATTGTTTTGGCCTTTGAAGTGGTTGTAACCTGAAAGTCCGATGCAAAAATATGTTGGGCATTTTTATTCACCAAAAAGTGGTTTGCCAATATGTCTGAAATAAGTCATGCAATAATTCATGAAGATAAATTCAACAATCTAGGAAATTACTTGCTTGACATATTTAATTTTTTCGTGAAAATAACTAATTAAATAGTTACATATTGGATTAGCTATGAAAGAATTAGAACTGGAACGAATACAAAAGCTTTATTAAACCACTAATAATAGTGACAATAGATAAATAAAACTACGTAGCCCAGGCATGGGCCATGGTTTTCCAGTCCCGGCCCGATCCGTCTAACTTGAATGGGCCGTAATGGACGGGTGCCAACTAAAACTATCGCATGAAGGGATTGAATCCCAGCCTAGGTTCCCCAACGTAAACCACAGCAGTGTATAAAAAAAGGAAGGTACACCATTTCTTGTGTTTTGTCGGGGAATCTAACCATATGGCCACCATGTGATGCATAGTCAGAAATGATGTTGCCGATAAACATGGCAGCACATGCCACTTGGCCGATATTATAGATAATGACAGATAGGCTAGGTTTTGTTGACGAAGACTTGATGGTTTGGTGCATCGAGATGCGCCATGCATACATAATTTAGTATGCAGACAAAGGAGATTGGAGCTCAAAACTTGAGCCACAATATCAAAATTGATCCACTTGTGCTTTGGACCATGGAATAAGGCCTGGCGTGAATGAATTTACAATTTCATTACAGCCCACTGCACGAAAAAAAGTGGTATCGATCGAATATGCCGACCACCAAATCTTATATTTAACTGCTATTTGTCTGTTTCGATGATGTGTACGTTGAAATCTCATGTTTGGTTTTGGAAATTGATGACACACTTGGTATGCTAATCCTTTGCTCTAAGTGTGACTTAAGAGATAGGATTGCATGGATGGCGTGGAGCATGATGATCATGAACATGGACGATGATGATGGACATGATGGATCGTCAAGCTCGATGGTCGGTTTGAGAGGAACCCGGAGATCAAGGCAAAGGTATAACTTGATAGGGTTTTCTTTCGGTGATCAAGACACTATAGAGAGTGTGATCACATTTAGGATAGATGGCCGACTATCAAGAGGGAATTCCATGGCTAATCCGAATATGAAGTGCCTCTAGGTTCATTGTGACTTGCATATGCATTTAGAATCTAGCGCACTAACTTCGCCTTGAAAATGGTTTTCAAATTGCTAACACACATGCACATAGTGGTGTAGACTTGGTGGTGTTGGCACGTTTGCAAAAAGGAGAAGTTGTTTTTCGGTGTTTCTCGGACACTAGGACTTCTTTTGGAGTGGAATACTGCTTTGATCCATTGTGCTTTGGATCAAGTAATCATGTTGGATGTGTAGCCCTCTGAATAAGCTTTCCATAGAGTCTTAGATCATCGAAATCGGGTTTCGGAGCTAAAAGTTATCGATGTTTAAGCGAACGTTGGTTTAGCCCTTAGGGGCACCGCCATGCCATGGCGGTGACCACTTTGGCATGGGCAGCGCGTGGGCGTTGAGAGGCCGGTCACTGACCTGTCCGGTGACCACTTTGGCATGGGCAGCGCGTGGGCATTGAGAGGCCGGTCACTGACCTGTCCGGTGGCAAATTGTGGTCACCGCCATGGTAGGGCGGTGACCGGGGCGGTGACCGGACAGCAGGAGCGGTGTTCGGTATTTCGATCATATCTTCTTCATACGAACTCCGTTTTCGATGAACTAGCACTTGTTGGAAAGCTAATGAGTAGCTCTACAACCCTGTGGTGGTGGATTTTGTTTTTGAGCAAGTTTTGGTCACCGCCCTGTCCGGTGACCACGGCGGTGGCACCGCCCTAATTTTCCAGAGAGTGGCGATTTTGGTTCTCAACTCCGGTGGGCACCGCCCTGGCATGGCGGTGCACCATCCTGGTAGGGCGGTGACCATTTCAGCCACGTCAAGTTTGAAATAGCTGTTGGAATTCGACCGTTGGAGGGCACCGCCATGGCATGGCGGTGCACCGCCCTGGTAGGGCGGTGACCACGCAGAAAAGGGATCTTTGAGAGTAACGGCTCTATCTTTGGATGGGGTCTATAAATATGTGTGTGGCCAGCTTGGGGAGTTCTCTCTTGCATATTTGAACACTCTAACATCCTCTTGAGCTGAAGATACTCCCCTCCACTCATCTCTCTTGCCTAACTTCGATTCTTGGTGAGATTGAGTGAGATTCAAGTGCATTTGCTTGTTGATTGCATCTAGAGGCACTTGTTCTTCGGAGGAGCTGCGGGATTCTTGTTTCTCTTGGGAATTTGCCCGGTTCCCTAGCGGCTTGGAGTTGGTTGAGGTGTTGAGCTCGACCGGAGATTGTTCGAGGCCACACCGGTGGACTTGTGAGGGGTTGATCCTTTCCCCGCGGGAGATTCGCGAAAGGAATCACTAGTGAATTGCTCGTGGCTTGTGGATCCCCTCTTGTGATTGTTTCATTGAGCTCCCACCGTGGGATTTGGCACCGGCCATTAAGCTTGTGAAACATCAAGTGGGTGTATCGCCACAACGGGGACTAGCGTGCCGGCAAGCACGTGAACCTCGGTGAAAAATCATCGTGTCATTTGTATTGAGCTCGTTGGAGATTTCTCATTGTACACGGTGATTGGCTTCCACCCCTACACGTCGACGTTGGTATATCAATCACACATTCTCTAGTATTTACATCTGATATACTTGTGTAGTCTTGCTTAGGTTGTGTAGTTGACTAGTGTAGTTTAGCTCCTAGTGATAGAATTAGCTAGCTTATCTTGTTCACCTAGCACTAAACTAGCAACCTAGCACTTGTGTGATTCTAGAGATATTAGAATTGCTATATTTGACTTGTGGCTTGCATAACTAGTTTGTAGCACCGCACATTTTGCTTCGCCATCTTATTTACTAACCGCCTTGTCAAGTGTTGTTTGTAGAATTTTTTTAATAGGCTATTCACCCCCTCTAGCCATTAGGACCTTTCAAGTGGTATCGGAGCTAGGCACCGTTATTTGTGAGGCTTAACATCCTACGGTGATAAAATGGCAACAATGTTTCATGTCAACAACACCAAGAAGGCGCCACCTTTCGATGGCACCAACTTTGCCTATTGGAAGGTGAAGATGACCGCACACCTCAAGTCAATCAATAGAGAAGTGTGGCTTGTGACCGAGAGCAAGTTTGAGGTGGCCAAACCCAATGAGCCAACCGCGGCCGAAGAAAAGAAGTTGTATGCAAATGATGTGGCCGTGAGTGCTTTCCATGAAGCATTCAATGATAGAGTGTTTGAGCAAGTCAAGAATCTCACCGTTGCTCATGAGATATGGAAGAAGCTTGAGGAATGCTATGAAGGAACCGAAGGTGTCAAGCAAGCTAAAGCTTACATCAAGCTTGAACAATTCAATAGCTTCAAGATGGAAGAAGATGAGACCGTGCCGGAGATGTTCCACCGCATGCAAGTGTTGGTGAACGATCTCAATGCACTTGGTGAAGACATCAAGGACAAGACTTTCAACATGAAGTTCTTGAGGTGTTTGCCGGAGAGGTTTGGGATGTTCATCACCGTGCTTGTGAGGACAAATTTGAAGGATTTGACACACCCAACCAATTGCTTGATGAGGTCATGACCGATGACTCCTATAGAGATGACAAGAAGAAGCAAGAGCTCATCAACAAGGCAAACAAGAAGGTCAAGGATGAAGATAAGAAAGAGGACAAGAAAAGTTTAGCACTCAAGGCTAGCTCATCATCCAAGGGCAAGAAGAAGAAGGAAGAATCAAGTGATGAAGAGGATGCGACTTCTACTAGTGGGAGTGAGATTGATGAGCACATGGCTCTCTTTGTGAGGAGATTGGGAAAGTTTGTGAAGAAGAACTACATCTCCAAGGACAAGAAGAAGAAATCCTCCAAGAAGAAGACAAAGGATGGCAAGAATGAAGGCAACATGACATGCTTTCGGTGTCATGATGATTGTCACTTGATTGCCGAGTGCCCATATGATAGTGATGATGAGAAGGGCATCAAGAAGGCAAGAAAGAAGAATGATGCCAAGAATGAGAAGGAGAAGAAGCCCAAGAAGAAGAATGAGTCACATGTGGCTATGTGGGATAGTGATGGCTCATCCTCTTCAAGTGATGAAGAAGAGGAGAAGAAGAACAAGAAGAAGGGACAAGCTCACCTTGCTATGCATGACAAGATCTCCCTCTTCGACACTCCTTCTTCATGCTTCATGGCTAAGGCCACTAAGGTACAATCTATCACTAGTGATGATGATAATGATAGTGATAGTGATAGTGATGATGAGGAGCCAACTCAATCTAGGGAGGAGTTGCAAAGAATGTTTGATGAGTGTGTTGTGATGTTCAAGAAGAGTAGAAAGGATTGCAAGGGCTTGCATAAGGAAACAAAGAGCCTTAAGCAAGAACTTGATGAGCTTCGGGCATCTTATGAGAGTCTAAAGGAAGACCATAAGAAGCTTGAGAAAACTCATTCTAAGTTAGAGAAAGCTCATTCCTCTCTACTTGAAGAGCACAAGTTGTGCTTAGTTGTTGAAAATGTTGATACATCCAATGCAAGCATCATGTGTGACATTCTTGTTGATGAATCAACCCCCAAGTATGAGACCTCCACTAGCTCTATCACTAGCATATCCATCTCTAGTGAGGATAATGACAACCCTATGCTTATTCATGAGAATGCATGCTTAAAGAGGGAAGTAAAGGAGCTCAATCACTCCTTGGCTAAGGCCTATGGTGGTGAGGACCGCTTGCTTATGTGCTTGGGTAGCCAAAGGGCATCCTTATACAAGGAGGGCTTAGGCTATATCCCCAAGAAAGGCAAGGCCGCCCTTGTAACTCACAAGACATGTTTTGTGAAGAACAATGGTAGCTATTGCAAAGCTTGCAAGCAAGTTGGTCACTTAGAGCAAAAGTGCATGAACAAGAAAACCAATGTTTCTTCCATTAAGCTTGATAACTCTTATATGCTTGTGAAGAAGAACAATGGTGTTCGTGCTAGGTACATTGGTACACCATGGATGGGCTCAAAGAAGAAAGCCATTTGGGTACCAAAGGCCTTGGTGACTAATCTTGAAGGACCCAAGCAACATTGGGTACCTAAGAAAAATTGATCTTGTCTTGTAGGTCAATTATCGTGCCGGAGGAGAGCATTGGATAATGGATAGTGGGTGCACTCAATACATGACCGGGGATTCTCATATGTTCAAGTCTATTAGCATCAAGGGCATTGATGAATATGAATCAATCACATTTGGCAATGACAAGAAAGGCAATGTGTTGGGGATAGGCAAGATTGCTATCACTCAAGAGAAGAGTCTATCAAAGGTGTTGCTAGTTGACAATCTTGATTACAACCTCTTGTCGGTTTCTCAACTTTGTGACCATGGGTATAAATGTATATTCACAAGTCAAGAAGTTGAAGTGGTTAGTGGTGATGGTGCCAATATGATCTTCAAGGGATTTAGATATGGTGATCTCTACCTTGTTGACTTCAACTCAAAAGAAGCCAAGTTGACAACATGTTTACTCTCAAAGGCTAGCAAAGGGTGGTTGTGGCATAGAAGGCTTGGTCATATTGGGATGAAGCAATTGAACAAGTTGTTGAAGCATGACTTGGTTAGAGGCTTGGATGATGTGAAGTTTGAGAAGGACAAACCTTGTGGAGCATGTCAAGCCGGGAAGCAACGTGGTAATGCACATCCAACCAAGAGCATAATGAGTACAAGCAAGGCATTTGAGTTGCTACACATGGACTTGTTTGGGCCAACCTCATATTCTAGCATTGGAGGCAACAAGTATGGTTTTGTCATAGTTGATGACTACACTAGATACACATGGGTGTTCATTTTGCATGACAAGAATGATGTGTTTGAACTATTCAAGACCTTTGTCAAGAGAGTGCAAAATGAGTTTGAGACATCCATCAAGAAGATTAGGAGTGACAATGGAAGTGAGTTCAAGAACACAAGAATTGAAGAGTTGTGTGATGAGCTTGGAATTGGACATCAATTCTCACCAACCTACACTCCACAATCCAATGGTGTAGTTGAGAGGAAGAATAGAACCTTGATTGAAATGGCAAGATCAATGCTTAGTGAATACAATGTTAGCCATTCCTTTTGGGCCGAAGCAATCAACACGGCTTGCTATGGTAGCAACCTCTCTCTATTGCCATGGAATGCTTGGCAAGACACCCTATGAATTGTTGAATGGAAGGAAGCCCAACATTGGTTACTTTAGAGTCTTTGGATGCAAATGTTACATTCTCAAGAAAGGCACAAGATTGGGCAAGTTTGACAAGAAATGTGATGAAGGGTTCTTAGTTGGATATTCAACCACAAGCAAAACATATAGAGTATGGAACTTGGGTAGTGGCAAGAAGAAGAGGTTCATGATGTTGAATTCGATGAAACCCAAGGCTCTCAAAATGAAGTTGAAAATCATGATGATGTGAGTGGCTCCAACTTGGAGAATGCTATGAGGAACATGGACATTGGTGACATTAGGCCAAGACAAGTTGATGATGAAGACACCCCAATGCCAACCACTACCATTGAAATCAATGCAAATGAAGCTAGCACTAGTGGTACTCAAAGTAAAGATCAAGATCAAGAGCAACAAGCTAGTCCATCAACTCATCCTAGTCATCAAGTGCAAGTGATGCAACCTTCCAACATTGCAAGAGACCATCCAATTGATCAAATTGTCGGTGACATCAATAGTGGAGTGGTTACTAGAAGAAGATTGGCATCCTTTTGTGCTCACCATGCACTTGTGGCACAAGAAGAACCGGAGAACATTGAAAATGCTTTGAAGAAGGAAGATTGGATCAATGCCATGCATGAAGAGTTGAACAACTTCAAAAGAAATGATGTATGGGAATTGGTGGAAAGGCCAAAGGACTACAATGTGATAGGAACCAAGTGGGTCTTCAAGAACAAGCAAGATCAAGATGGAATTGTGGTTAGAAACAAGGCAAGGCTAGTAGCTCAAGGGTACACTCAAGTAGAGGGTCTTGACTTTGGAGAGACCTATGCACCGGTTGCTAGACTTGAAGCAATTAGAATCTTGCTTGCCTATGCATGTGCTCATGACATCAAGCTCTATCAAATGGATGTGAAGAGTGCATTCTTGAATGGCTTCATTAATGAGTTGGTGTATGTTGAACAACCCCGGGCTTTGAAGATGAGAAGTATCCCAACCATGTCTACAAGTTGAAGAAGGCTTTGTATGGCTTGAAGCAAGCACCAAGAGCATGGTATGAGAGGTTAAGAGATTTTCTCCTCTCTAAAGGGTTCAAGATGGGCAAGGTGGACACCACTCTCTTCACCAAGAAGATTGGGAATGACTTGTTTGTGTTGCAAATATATGTGGATGACATTATCTTTGGGTCAACCAACCAAGAGTTTTGTGAAGAGTTTGCTAAGATGATGGCCAATGAGTTTGAAATGTCAATGCTTGGAGAGCTCACATTCTTTCTTGGACTTCAAATCAAGCAATTGAAGAATGGCACATTTGTTAGTCAAGGCAAGTACATTAAAGATATGATCAAGAAGTTTGATCTACAAGATGCCAAGTCAATGTCCACACCTATGGCAACCAATGGAAGCTTAGACCCCGACCCTAGTGGCAACATGGTTGACCAAAAGAAATATCGATCCATGATTGGTAGTTTGCTCTATGCAACCACATCAAGACCGGACATTGCATTTAGTGTGGGCATGTGTGCTAGATACCAATCCGATCCTAGAGAGAGTCACCTCAAGGCAACAAAAAGAATTGTGAGGTACTTAAAGGGCACACAAGATGTTGGACTATGGTATCCCAAGGGATCCAAGTTTGATTTGATTGGATATTCGGATTCCGACTATGGAGGGTGCAAGATAAATAGGATGAGCACAAGTGGCACATGTCAATTTCTTGGAAGGTCACTAGTATCATGGTCTTCAAAGAAGCAAAATAGTGTTGCTCTTTCAACCGCCGAAGCCGAATACATAAGTGCGGGGAAGTTGTTGCACTCAATTGCTTTGGATGAGGTCTACCTTGAGGGATTTTGGATTCAAATTTGACAAGGTTCCATTGTATTGTGACAATGAAAGTGCTAGAAAGATGACTCAAAATCCGGTTCAACATCCAAGAACAAAGCACATTGACATAAGACATCACTTCATTAGAGATCATCAACAAAAGGGTGACATTTGTATCATGGGCATTGGCACGAAGATCAACTAGCCGACATATTCACCAAGCCACTTGATGAGAAAAGGTTTTGCATGCTAAAGGGAGAATTGAACATTATTGACTTCTCCAATTTGAGTTGATGCACCCCACTTATATGACATGCCTCTCCTTCGACAAACCCCAAGGTAAAAGTTGGTTGTCATGGCATTCATACTTGCTAAGGACTTGTTAGTGCATCTTGATATCATGCATGTTTACTAGGCTCATTCATGAAATTCAAATGTTTTCAATGTATGTGTGGCACCACTATAGCTTTGAATGGTTTGATGAACTAGTGGTGGCATATGACATGTTTATGTGCTTGCAATCCTAGTGTCAACTCTAGAAAATGCGCTATTGACGTGTATTCTAACATGGTGCAAGATAACCCTTATGCAAATGAGGTGTGAAAAAGCTTGTCCTTGGTTCAAACTTGAATACATGGAAAAGCAAGTGATCTAGATGAGACCACACTTGATCCTTTGATTGACTTGATTTCTCTCATTTACACCTTTTTGGTGATTGTTGACAAAGGGGGAGAAATAAGTCACAAAGATGTTGACAAGGGATCACACAAATATAGGGGAGCAAGCTCATAGACTATTTGTGCATTTGTATGTGCATGATCATGATGAAATGTTGCATTGAGCAATTTAAATTCAATATACATGATTGCTTGGTGTATGCTAGTTTTTGAAAATTGATTGGTGTATTGACCAACTAGCATGCATAGGATGTATCTAGACATTGCTCACATTTAAGCCTATAATGTTGATCTCATGAGGTATGTTGAGTTTTGATGAATGTCTAGTTACAATGATGCTAAGGACTCCGATTGGTTTCACGCTTCAAAGGTCCGAATTCTTAAACCTTAGCATCTCCTTTGGTAATAGTATCTCTCCCCAAAATTTCTATCCTCGCATATGTGCCAAATTGATCCAAACACATGAAAGCACATATGTAGGGGAGCTACTACTACCAAACCGAATCTTGAAATGTTTGTCCAAACTTTGATTCATGACCAAAATGCTATGGACAAGCAATTCAAGTTCAATTGAATTTTTATTTCATATCTTTGTGAATTTGGTTGTCATCAATTACCAAAAAGGGGAGATTGAAATCTCATGTTTGGTTTTGGAAATTGATGACACACTTGGTATGCTAATCCTTTGCTCTAAGTGTGACTTAAGAGATAGGATTGCATGGATGACGTGGAGCATGATGATCATGAACATGGGCGATGATGATGGACATGATGGATCGTCAAGCTCGATGGTCGGTTTGAGAGGAACCCGAGATCAAGGCAAAGGTATAACTTGATAGGGTTTTCTTTTCGTGATCAAGACACTATAGAGAGTGTGATCACATTTAGGATAGATGGCCGACTATCAAGAGGGAATTCCATGGCTAATCCGAATATGAAGTGCCTCTAGGTTCATTGTGACTTGCATATGCATTTAGAATCTAAGCGCACTAACCGCCTTGAAAATGGTTTTCAAATTGCTAACACACATGCACATAGTGGTGTAGACTTGGTGGTGTTGGCACGTTTGCAAAGGAGAAGTTGTTTCGGTGTTTCTCGGACACTAGGACTTCTTTTGGAGTGGAATACTGCTTTGATCCATTGTGCTTTGGATCAAGTAATCATGTTGGATGTGTAGCCCTCTGAATAAGCTTTCCATAGAGTCTTAGATCATCGAAATCGGGTTTCGGAGCTAAAAGTTATCGATGTTTAAGCGAACGTTGGTTTAGCCCTTAGGGGCACCGCCATGCCGCCATGCCATGGCGGCGGGTCACTGACCTGTCCGGTGGCCAAATTGTGGTCACCGCCATGGTAGGGCGGTGACCGGGGGCGGTGACAAGGACAGCAGGAGCGGTGTTCGGTATTTCGATCATATCTTCTTCATACGAACTCCGTTTTTCGATGAACTAGCACTTGTTGGAAAGCTAATGAGTAGCTCTACAACCCTGTGGTGGTGGATTTCGTTTTTGAGCAAGTTTTGGTCACCGCCCTGTCCGGTGACCACGGCGGTGGCACCGCCCTAATTTTCCAGAGAGTGGCGATTTTGGTTCTCAACTCCGGTGGGCACCGCCCTGGCATGGCGGTGCACCGTCCTGGTAGGGCGGTGATCATTTCAGCCACGTCAAGTTTGAAATAGCCGTTGGAATTCGACCGTTGGAGGGCACCGCCATGGCATGGCGGTGCACCCCCGGTAGGGCGGTGACCACGCAGAAAAGGGATCTTTGAGAGTAACGGCTCTATCTTTGGATGGGGTCTATAAATATGTGTGTGGCCGGCTTGGGGAGTTCTCTCTTGCATATTTGAACACTCTAACATCCTCTTGAGCTGAAGATACTCCCCTCCACTCATCTCTCTTGCCTAACCCGATTCTTGGTGAGATTGAGTGAGATTCAAGTGCATTTGCTTGTTGATTGCATCTAGAGGCACTTGTTCTTCGGAGGAGCTGCGGGATTCTTGTTTCTCTTGGGAATTTGCCCGGTTCCCTAGCGGCTTAGAGTTGGTTGAGGTGTTGAGCTCGACCGGAGATTGTTCGAGGCCACACCGGTGGACTTGTGAGGGGTTGATCCTTTCCCCAGCGGGGAGATTCGCGAAAGGAATCACTAGTGAATTGCTCGTGGCTTGTGGATCCCCTCTTGTGATTGTTTCATTGAGCTCCCACCGTGGGATTTGGCACCGCCATTAAGCTTGTGAAAACATCAAGTGGGTGTATCGCCACAACGGGGACTAGCGTGCCGGCAAGCACGTGAACCTCGGTGAAAAATCATCGTGTCATTTGTATTGAGCTCGTTGGAGATTTCTCATTGTACACGGTGATTGGCTTCCACCCCTACACGTCGACGTTGGTATATCAATCACACCTTCTCTAGTATTTACATTTGATATACTTGTGTAGTCTTGCTTAGGTTGTGTAGTTGACTAGTGTAGTTTAGCTCTAGTGATAGAATTAGCTAGCTTATCTTGTTCACCTAGGACTAAACTAGCAACCTAGCACTTGTGTGATTCTAGAGATATTAGAATTGCTATATTTGACTTGTGGCTTGCATAGCTAGTTTGTAGCACCGCACATTTTGCTTCGCCATCTTATTTACTAACCGCCTTGTCAAGTGTTGTTTGTAGAATTTTTTAATAGGCTATTCACCCCCCCTCTAGCCATTAGGACCTTTCATACGTACATATGTTTTCTTTGCATTGGGGTTGTTTAGTTGCCCTCTAACATCCCAAAAAATGCTACAGATTTCTCGTCACATCAAATCTCTTAAGCCATGTATAGAGCGCTAAATGTAGTTAAATAAAATAACTAATTACATAGTTTAGCTGAAAAGTGCGAAAAACAAATATTTTGAACCTAATTAGTCCATGGTAGGATAATAATTATCAAATACTGAACGAAAAGTGCTACAAATATCCGAACCTAAAATATTTCACCAACTAAACACACCCAATTGTTTTGGAAAAGTTGAGATGGCTGTTGATATTAGGTGACTATGACTCTATGAGGCTAGAGATCCAAACAATGGATAGTGCTTCTATTAATACCAAGGTATCGAATGTGACAACCACCAAAACTTATAATTAATTATCATCTGCCTTCCCACTTTGATGATCGATGATGTCTAAATCAAATGATGATGATGTTTATTAAGATTGTTAAATTATGCGTTGGCGACTATGTGATTCATTGTGTCCTTTGGGGTCCTTTATTATTTTGTCATCTTCAGAATAAGCTACATTATGAGATTATTAAATACGCCCATTTTTTTTTGTATAAGTTTCATAGATGCCTCAATCTAATTAGATGAGATGTTAGAGCATCTCCAACAGTTTGTCAAAATCTACTTGGCAAATCTTATGATTTATCAACTCGCAAAAAGTATATGCCAAGTTAAAAAGCAGTCTCTCTCCAACAGTTTGCCAAAATTCACTCCCCAAAATACAATTTGCACGCAGGGGAGGTTTTGCAAAGTGAACACAAAATTTTTCATAAATTAACTAAGCCCATATATATAAATCTATGTGTGTCCGGCATTTATGCATAGTAAACACACAAAAAAGTTTCTATTTATATTTGGGTCCTTCCCTTGATCGAGGTTGGGATGACGCCAGGGCACACGACGGCGACACAATCCGTGATTGCGGCCACGAGCACGGGATCCTACTTCCATGGAATACACGCATGTACAGTACAGCTGCCGACTGGGGTGGGTAGTTGATGTACGTACGCGACGGACATCATCACATATATCGCTCCCGTATGTTGCTTTGGCCGCGACCATGGACGAAGACGACGCCCGTGAGGCGGCGGACGCATGGCGGGCGAAGGCGGCCTCGTAGGCCGGGACAAGCGCGACGGGCTTGGACGTAGGGAAGGATTTTTGTGGCGTCGAAGATCGATTTCCTGTGAGCGATGCTTGCCGAGCGAGGATGCACGGCGGAAACGAGCACGCAAATTTGCGCGTAGAAGAGCAGTATTTGGCAACTTGGTAAAATTTGACAAGTGAGATGCCAAACTGTTGGAGATAATTTTTTTTTGTTTTGCCAAAATTATATGGATGCCAAGTTGAAATAGCAAATTGTTGGAGATGCTCTAGTTAGGCAAACACTATGATACGGAAACACAAACTATTTGATATGTACTTATATTGAGAAATAGTCATACCTTTATATGCTCATTTGGCCCATACAGTCTATAGTTAATAAGGTCGGGCTCAATGGGGTTTTTGTTAGATTGATCTCATCCGACTCGGTCCAACGATCGAGTCAAACCACCTTGACCGCGTCCCCGATCGGGGACACTTAACCGACTCTTAGTCGGTGGGCCCCTGTCACACAACACAATAAATAGAGAGGTGGGGGCCAGGGGCAGATCACGAGGTTCACCTTCTCTGCCGCCACTATCCCACCGCAACACCCTAAGGCCCTATCCGATCATCGGTGTGCTGCAAGTGATGGGAAGTTCCACCGACGCCGCCGCCATTTGGTCCACCTCTTCGTCGACCGTCCGCCGGCGGTGCCCGACTCCATCAACGAACCCGAAAGCCCATCAATGGTATGTACCTCTACCTCGCCGTCTCTCATCCCCTTAAGATCCAACACTTGTTTACCACAAACGAGAGATTATAGTACCCACGATCTACACCTAGTTGATTCTTTAAGTCTAACAATGGTATCACGAGCTTGGTCTAGTGTGTAGATCCAGATCGGGATTAAGAAATTAGAGAGAAAATCAAAATCAAACCCTAATCTAGGGTCGACACCGAAAGTGACATGTTTTGTGCATCATCTCGGGCCGGATCGATAAGCTTTTAGAAGAAGGAGAATCAGCCGATTCCATTTCGGATCGGGTGAAAATGGATTAGAACCCTAACCCTAACATCGCACCAAATCGAACTAAGGGTCACACTGGAGCCGCCACCGCCGCCGTCCGTCTCCACGGCCGGGCGCTGGACGACTCTAGACCGCCGAGCCGGGACGGGGTTCGCGCCAACGTGTGGGCACCGCCGCTGTCGGACCGTCATCAGCTCCGAGTGCCGGGGCGGGGCCTCTCGGCGGCGCCGTGTTCTACCTTGCGGGAGCGCGCGGCGCCGCCGGCGAAGGGGCCCGCGGGCACCGGTACTCCTCCATGAAGAACGTCGCCGGCGTCGTGGGTGCTCTCCATGGCGTCGGGTCAGCGGCTTTTTAGAAGAAAGAGGGGAGGAATCAGAAATGATGAACTAGGGTTAGGTTTCGTGAGCCGGCCGTCGTCCCGTCTTTATACCTCCGAAATCCTCGCTCGACCGTCGGATCGGCCGACGGCCGAGATCGAGGCGGGCGGGCGCCGCGCGCATGCAGGCCGCGGGCGAAATCGGTTGTGGGCCAAAAGGTGTCTTGCCGCCCATTTTGACATTGGAATTGTTTTTCCAATTTTTGCTTTTAGAAATCAGTAAATAAATAAAGGAAAAGACTCAGCAGGCCGGACTAGGCCGCTTTGCCGGGCTCGTTCGGGCGGTTTTGCTAGCTGGGCGGATCTCGGCGCTAGGTCGCCGTTTCGCGCTGGCCCGTTTAGCAACAGTCGGTTTTTCCATTTTGTTTCAGGAAATATTAAAAAAAAGGAGGAGGCACACTGTCCTGGGTCGGTTTTCTGCTGTATTGCGAGTGGTGAAACACCCGGGCTCTAGGCCGAATTCAGTTCGGGCCAAAATTCGTTTATCCATGGCCCAAATTAGAAACAGTGAAGTTTTATATTTTTTTCCTTCACGATTTTCAGCAATATATTAAGATTTTAAGTTAAGCCTTGATTTTTCTTTAATTATTTTCTGTTAAATTTATGAACCAACGAGATTAAATTTTCAGAGAGTAATTAAGATTATGAGAATTATTATAAGATTATTTATTAGTTTTTATTTGCTTAGTAATATTTAGTTGTCTCTTTTAATTAAATTCGAACCAACGGGAGAGTTTAATTTTAAAAAGCAATTGGTAATTAAGATTCTAAGAATTATTATAAGATTATTCATTAGTTTCATTTGCTAAGAATTTTCAGAAGTACACTCATTTAGCTCACGGCGGGCTGTATGGGCAGCTCGCAAAAGGCCATTCTTGCCGAATAGAAATTAAGCATCGCTTTAAGTTTTTTTTTTCTTTATCCGAACGTAAATTTATATTTTGAGTATATTTGTCTCTCTATTTAAATTTGAACCAACGAGATAATTTGTTTTAGAGAGAAATTTAGTACTTTAGCATGTTTCTCGACAAAGAAATTTTAATTTTAGTACACATTTTCATTTGCTAAGTTAATTTAAGTTGTCTCTTTTAATTAAATTCGAACCAACGGGAGAATTTAATTTAAAGAGCAATTTTGTTTATTCAGAAGATTAAGATTATGTTTATTTGAATTGATTTTCTTTTTCCATTAGCTATTATCTTTGATGTTTTTGAGTATAAGTTCAATCTCTATTCAAATTTGAACCAACGGGATAATTTGTTTAGAGAGAGAAATAAGTATTATGAGGCAGCTTGTGGTCAAAGAAATTTCAGATTTTAGTATATGTTTCGCTACAAAGAAATGAGTAAGATCTTTCGAGAGCAGCGATTGAGGAAAGTAAGATTCGATTCAACCGTGAATTAAGATCTTAGGTCCCTCTATTTAAATTGGAATCAACGAGAAAATTTAAATAGAGGAGTAGAAAGTTTTCCTTTAAGTTATATTATGGTATTGTTATCTTCGACCAACGTTGATGATAATAATATTATAATTTATAGTTTCAGTTTAAGTTTGAATCTCGATAAACCTTTTGTGTCAAACCCGACCAATTTTTCGAGAGAGAAGATTAAGATAAAGACAAAGTTTACGCTACGGTGATGTTGAGTACCTAAGAATAGTTGCATATATTACCAAAGTTGTATTATGTTGTTGTAATAGCAATATTATGAATTTTAGCAAGGCACTAATTCTATTTCTGCCCTACGGTGATATAGAATTAATGTAAAAGGATGTTGTATTAGTCATATTGCATTCTTAGACCAAAGTTCTATAAAGATATTATAGTTGTTATTCATGAGATTCATACATCAATTCTATTTACGCCCAACGGTGATGTAGAATTGATGTAGTAGAATGATGTTCTATTCTATTTACGCCAACGGTGTTATAGATTAGAACTTAAAGTTTTGACTTCATGGACATTAATCCAAAAATATTGAGCAATAAAAGTTCAGTTTAAGCATTGTTTAATGTACTCACTATCTGCAAAATTTGTTTTTCAGTTTAGTCATTATGATAAGATTTGCAATGAGCTATATGCATGTTTATTTTGACCAATGTCGGATCAAGCATGCATATTATAGAATGTTCAGATTTATTTACGAATGTGATAATGAAAAGGGCCAATGTTGGCATTTAAGTATTATGATAAGAGTCAATCTTGGCATTTAAGTCTTTTTTGAGGGAATTATCTCGCTTGGCGGGAAGAGTTTTAGTCAATGCCGGCATAACCCGCATGGTAGGGTAAAGTTGTTATACCACTTAAGTTATAATATCCTGCATGGCGGGATGATTCATGTGCCTTAGTATATCCCACATTGGGAGAAAAGTTTGGAATAGCTCTTATGCTATCCCAAACACTAAGCTTAGTTGTTTAAGTAAAATAAGGAAATAGTACTCTCATAAGAGTTGAGAATAAAATTCAGAATGGTTTCAATTGTGGTTGGAAAGTTTATGCCACACTTCGAGGGGGAGAAAAGTGAGACAATTAAGAATGATACTCCCTTATACTTTTAGATAATATAAGATTCTCGATTTAGATAAGTATATGCCTTATACTTTAGATAATATAAGATTTTGATTTAGATAAGTATATGAGATTTTAGATAATGAGATGCATACACTTTGCATTAAAGGTAACTATGATTAGTGATCTATAAAAGATAAATGTGATTGTCGAGGAGTACGATGGTCATAATAGTGATACCCCTAATCGAGGGACTAGGAATAGCGTACTCAACTGGTATTCATACTAGACAAAGCGCTATATGAGTTTAACAGATTAAACCCAAACAAAAAGTTTTTAGAGAATCGATGTCACGGGGAGCATGGTTAAAGACCTAATTCCTCAAGTGAGAGCGTCGGGGGAGCAAGGTAGTACAAGAAATAAGTTTTAAAGAAAAACGGTACATGTGCCCACTCGGATGTTTAAGAATCATACTTTATGCTACTTGCTCTTGTTGCACCAATAATGTCAAACATTGAAGTGCCAACACCTGTTGTTAGTTCTCCCTTGCCGATAAATAATGAGAATTTTGGAACTTGTCCTTTAGGATTCTTAGAGCCTTATGTCGAGCAAGAGGAAGAATAGCAATAGCCCCATAAGGTGCCAAATAATGAATGTTAGTTATATCGGATGATTATGAGGTTTATCGGACCAAAGGAATTTCAAATAGAAGGTGATTTCACCTCATTTGAATAAGGCCATCGAAAAAAATATCCACTCTTTGAAGTGTTTAGTTGTTATGTAAGAATAAGATGAAAGTCCCAATGGAGTCAAACCAAAGTAGGGCCGTTATGGGTCTACAAGATAAAATGTGACTCTAAAGGGAATATGTTAAGTTATAAGGGAGAGGATATTCCTAATGGAGCCAAATCGGTAGGCTACATATGGGTCTACAAGGTGAAAAGTGACTCCAAAGAGAAATGTGTAAAGAGTACGGTTTATAATGAAAAGATTTATGCAAAGAGGATGAGTATGCTACAATAAGTATCGGTGGCACATTACAATTCAGAATTACATTAGATGGATATATAGAAAATATTCCTCGATGGGGATTAGTATGAGATGGTTGCATAAGAATATAACACATAGGATAACATAAGAAGAAATGCATTTATGGGTTGATGTAAGACACCCAGACGGTGGCATCTAAGGTTTAATGAGATATAATAAGAAAGTTTCAGTTAAGGAGAATAAGATGACAGTTTGCATTAGTATAGAGTTATAGAATCGGAAATTTATTCCCCGAATTAAATTAGAATGATCTTGGTGAAATATCACTTCTTTAAGCAATTAGAACTCACCGAGATAAGGAAGGGGGTATTAGAACTATCGCAAATGCATACTTAGAAAAGATTCCAAAGCAATAAGTTATGCATGCGAGAAAAACCTACGCCGTTCTTCATGGTCAAGGGCAATATCTTAGGAATTTTAGTGTGATCACAATCAAGAAGAAAGAGATTTTAGTGTGATTAGAATCAGTAAGAAACTGATCATATAAAAGATGGTACCATATGCTTCAAATTGGAAGCTCAATAAATACATAAGATTGCCCCGACTCGGTTCATCGGGGTTTGTTTTGGCAAAGACCACTCCGGCTATAGATCACCGGAATGGAGTTATAAGTATCGGTCTCATGCTAACAAAAGAAAGAACAAGTACTCACAAATAGATGTGGGTACATAGTCTTAAGTTATGAAAAGTTTTTGCAACAACTCCACAATTGTTGCTAATACTTATAGTTGGGGTTTTATTGTGGAAAAGCTCCAATAAAATAGTTTCAAATACCATTAGTGATGCTAAGTTGTGATATAGCATGTCATGAGGCTGAGGGACGAGGCAAATGATTAAGCTAACCCGTACTTAATTGATAATGGTTGACAACAAAAGAATAACCATATAAGCAATTTATTACTCCCGACAACAGGTCAAGTGTCTTTGCCAAACACATTGACACTAAGTTATATGTTGTAAAGGGAAAGTCCGTAATCACTATTAGATCATTAAGCATATAAGTATTAAGTAAGTTCTTGCGGATCCGCTTACAATGGCTTACCACCCGGTGTATTTAGAAAATACACGGTCGACATGGGTTTAAGGGAAAGCCTATGATTTCGGACACTTAGGGCCCGTTAGAAGTAAGGACTCTGTTTCAACTTAGAGAGATGTACTTTGTAGCCGTCAAGTCCAACGGAAATTTTTCTCGGACGATAAAACGCGCTCTCTCGCATTTCTTTATAATGAGACGGAGCTAAGCACTAAGTTTTTAAGTTAAGTTAAATGTAAGATGTAAGTTGAGATCAAGGGGAGAATGTTAGATTGATCTCATCCGACTCGTCCAACGATCGAGTCAAACCACCTTGACCGCGTCCCGATCGGGGGCGCTTAACCGACTCTTTAGTCGGTGGGCCCCCGTCACACAAAGACAATAAATAGAGAGGTCGGGGCGGGGGCAGATCACGAGGTTCACCTTCTCTGCCGCCACTATCCCACCGCAACACCCTAAGGCCCGATCCGATCATCGGTGTGTCTTTGCAAGTGATGGGAAGTTCCACCGACGCCGCCGCCATCGGTCCACCTCTTCGTCGACCGTCGGCGGGCGGTGCCTGGACTCCATCAACGAACCTGAGAAGCCCATCAATGGTATGTACCTCTACCTCGCTGTCTCTCATCCCCCTTAAGATCCAACACTTGTTTACCACAAACAGAGATTATAGTACCCACCGATCTACACCTAGTTGATTCTTTAAGTCTAACAGTTTTCACTAGGGTGTTCGCATTAATATGATTCCACATCAGCAAATATGTACTTGTTTAATTATAAGTTTTGGTGCGGACAAGTTCTCTACCGTGGGACTGGGCTTGGCCAGAGCGGGCGAAGAAGCTAGGTGCGGGTGAGGAAGCTGGGTGCGGCCGAGGGCTCCGCCCAGCGGTCGAGGCAGCCGGGCGCCGGGCGAGGGCTCCTATGCAGCAGGCGAAGTCGTGGGGCGTGGGCGTGGGGGTAGCCAGTGCATCTGTGCATGTGTTGCCTCCGCCACCGTCTTCTCCATCTGTGCAACCATCGCCGTCTTCCCTCATCAGGGCTGCTACTGGCAATGGCAAGTTCGTCCCTTGTTCCTGAACAGGAAGTCGTGCCTAGCCACTGCAAGACACACAGGATGGGCGACCAGATCTGATGTTTCATCCCCAGATGGAAACAACCACCAAAATCCATGCTAATTACAACTTATTTTGTTTTGCCGGTGCTTGTGTGGTTCAGGTTTGCAGAGATGGATTTCTTGTAGTACTGAATGTGATGCTGCCATTGGATAACAGCCACGTCAATGTCAATCATGCAGTGTCATAATTGCTATATGAATGTGAATGATCGAGAAACAACTCTCTGAAATGCAAAATGCGACTTTGTTAAGTTGGCTACAAAGTTAACCTGGCGTATTTGATAACGCCACTGCGTAACAATTACTCCTAAATGCTAGAACTTGTCTATGAAACAGCCAAATGAAACTACCCACTGAGAGACCACGTTTCATTCTGAGTGTCATCTCTTGGAAACTAGGACATTAAATCCTCCATCACAAACGAAGGTGTTGTGCCATGAAAATTATTGATCGACTTGTGCTTGGAAGGGCACCCGCAATGGTTAGAGTGAGTTAGGCCACTCACAATAGAAGAAAGGGGCAATTATCTATATACCCTCTGAAAGTTTGGTTGGATCTCTATGGCCCTTTTTTTTTTTCAAAGTTATCTTTATGGCCCTGAAAAAAACTTTTTGTTACCTCTATGGCCTTCCGTTAACTTTTAGCACTTGACGGTGTTAAGTTTTGGGGAAAAAGACCATTATACCCCTAGACAAAAAAATCTGCAAGGTGGCTGCTGCCTGTTGCAATGTGCTCGGGGTACACTCTGGCCGTCATGCGCGTCCTCCCTCCACCACCAAAGCTCTCCACGATCGAATGATCGATCTGTATGTAGCACACGATCACGTGTACACACATGATGAGTCATACATGTTTCAGGTACCCGTGTCACTGTGAGTGAGATTTTATTCTAATTCTAAGTAGAAGTAGCTCACCAATGTTCTTAATGATATGCTTATGTCTTTCTCGATGTCCACGTTGACGAACCCTCCATGCGTTGGCTTGTACACGCCTGCCTTCCTGGAGGATCTACATATATACATTTTATTTGAGGTTCACAGATTGTCCTAGGATTGCTCAGTTTCTGTACCTGCTGAGGTCAGTGCACATGAGAACAGTGTACACCTGCAGGAGACTGAACACCCTGAAGTGAAGAACACGGCGGTGTGCTTGGCGCAGGTCGCCGGAGGCCATCACTAGCAGCACGAACGGGCCGACGCCGCCGCGTGGAGGCGCCCTTCTCCCGGCACAGCGCGTCGGGGTCCAGCAGCCCGGCTGGGGTCGAGGGCCTCGGCGCTATCGGCATTTGAGGCTTGGGATCATGAACACGACGGCGCAGGTCCGGGCGCCGGCGGCGGAGCCGGTCTCCATGGCGGCGGCGCTGCAAGCCCGTCCCCCCGGTCTTTTTTTTTCGCGATACTGGTCCGCGACGGAGACGAGGGGCGGGCTGGGAATTAAGTGGGGAGTGCTCGGTTGGTCCGTGGCAAGGCAGGGGTATTTTGGTCCTTCTTCCTCTCCAACAAAGTGGTAACCCTAACCGACTTCCCTCCCAAACCTAACGGAAGACTATAAAGATAATCAAAATATTTCTCGAGGTCATATAGCTAACTTCAAAAAAAAAAAAAAGGCCATAGAGATCAATACTAACTTTGAGAGGGCCATAGAGATAATTCTCTCTAGAAGAAACTATTGGCAATTTCTATAGCATAGCATGGGATATTGTATCAAGAAACTATTTTTTCCAATGCAAGATTTTGTACGCGTACAAGACATAAGGGCATGTACAACCCACGGCGGCGGGTCGCCTATATAATCTCGAATTTATCATCGAGACAGCTCATACAACCTAGAGACAAAGGATCTATCTCTAAGCTATTTAATGTTTTGCATGTAGCTAAGATAAAATACAAATATATTTGTGTATATTGTTGTGTGTCTATTTGATAGAATTGAGCATAAATCACATAAACATGATTATAATAATTTTTAGAAACCATGAAAATAATTTTATGTGTTTGGGTCAAAGTTGTAATCTTCATTGTTTGGGAGAGGTAGTTTAGCGTGTGGCATTACCTTGGTCACAGCCTCCCAGCCCGACGACGGTCATTTTGGCACGGGGTATGACAACCTGTTGAGCCACGACATAGACATTCCATCCTTATTGAGACGAGAGTCCGGTCGGACCTCAACTAGCCCAAGATTAGGGGTACATTTTGTTTCTTCAGGACCAAACCAATGACATTTGAATATGACAGGATTAAAACGTGTGCAACCATGAAACTCAAGTTCATATATTTCTTCCACTCTTCCATGGAACTGGCCCCCATCCTTCCCGGGCGTGAAAACACCTAAATTCGTGGTTCTTCGATTGGGCCGACTCTGCTCATGGCTTGTTGTGTGAAACCGATATCCATTCATGTCATAAGCATTAAATGACCTGACCCAATATTGAAACGGGAATTACTCCTTCGGTCCCAAAATAGATGTAATTCTCGCTACCGAGATGTCAGCGTTTTTAAAATACCAGCAATTATATATTAAATTATATAAATATTTATGCTAAGTAATTAGTATCATTGGAAAGATAAGTCTAGATTTTTAACAAATTTATTTGGATATCTAAATGTTGCACGTATTTTTCATAAACCTAGTGAAAGTTGAAAAGTTTGACTGTTACGTTTTCTATAGCGACATCTATTTTAGGACGGATGGGAGTATATGTTTTCTAGGACCGAGGGAGTACATGGCTCCACCACAAACGTCATTCTAGGACCTCTTGTCCCATGCCTGTGAAGTTCCACTCAACGGAACTCACTGACTGGTGGTAAAGTCGCGTACTACAGACTGGTTGGCCACTTTGCTGGGGCAGGGCCAAGGGCAGACCAGGGAGCCAGCTAGGGTGATGCCACTGCCCACTAGCCCTGGTGGCTGGACCTCCATACTGTAGGCATCTTCCTGACGAGTGCCTACCCCTGCACCCTTTCATTTTCATCAAAGCCAGTCCAAAATCAGAGCAGCCGCATGTATATGTATTGTGCATATACAACGAAGCAGTCCGCGGTTCGGCATTGGAGCCCCAATTTGTATTCCCTGCGCGTCAGAGCGGAAGATAAGGTACGACGAACAAACAAAGGAAACAAAATTTTTCATTCTTTCCCACGATTGAATTTCTTAACTCCTATAGGCCGGATTCTGCTTATTCGGAGTCCAATTAAGATGGGAGGAGTGTATGATCACTTGTCTGCTGGGAATACCACCCGTGCGGCCATGGCATGGGCAAATACTCCGGTGGGCCTCCTCGTCCGCGTGGAGGTTCTGGTGACAGTCAGTTGCGGCCTTCTCTCCACCCTTGTCTTCCTCGGCTCCGGTCGCCGCGCCATCCACAGCCCCACCTTCCGGTTAGTGGTCTGGTTGTCCCTGATGATGAGCTACCCGGCGGTCTCCTACACGATCGGCCTGATGCAGTCCGGCTCGTTCCGCAACGACATGGTGGTGGTGTGGGCCTGCTTCCTGCTCGGCTGCGCTGACGCCATTTCCGCGTCCAGTGCAGACGGCACCGACCAGCAGGCCCGCAGCATCCTCAGCCAGGCCACTCAGGTCGTCTACGTCCTCCTCCTCCTGATTTCCTCCATCAGTTCGCTGCAGCTGCAACTGAAGATCCTGCTGCTCCTGCTCTGGCTGCTCAACGTAGCCAAGCTCGGGATGCGCCTCCGGAGCCTTCTGTCAGCTGGCCGGACTCGGGACGGCACCCTCTTCGCTGACAACTGGATCATTTCCAAGTACATGGCCCAGCGAGAGTACGTGAGGGAGAGCACCTGGGACTTCGACCCGGGCACCATGAAGGGCTACAAGTACGTGGTCACCAGCGAGAAGGATGTGGAGGACGGCTACAAGGTTGAGGTCACCGACGACCTTGTCACTGTCGAAAAAGTGTGGCAGTGCGAGGGGAGGCTGCTAAGCAAAGGCAACGCTAGCTCAGGGAGGCTTAAAGACCTGTGCCTGTCGTTCGCCCTGTTCAAACTACTACGGCGACGGCTCAACAGGTGCCCGCTCGACGAGCATGATGACATCCGGACCCTTGTGTTTGTCCGGAGGGGCCTCGCCGGCGGAGACTACGAGAGGATGTACCGGGTGATCGAGGTGGAGCTAGGATTTCTCTTCGACCTCTTCTACGCCAAGTACCCCTCGCCGAAGCAGACTCTAGTGCCGGAGACAGCCACGTTCGTGGCAGCCGTGGCGCTGAGCCTGTGCACTCTCCTCTCCTCGCCGTTTCAGCGCTACGATGACCACCGGAGCAACACCGGCTTCGTCACAACAGGCCTGGACATCTGGTTGGCTAGGCTGGTGATAGTCCTGTTCCTCATCCTGGAGCTGTTTCAGTACCTGTCGCTGGTGTTGTCGGACTGGCACAAGGTCAAAGTGGCATGCCGGTATGTGCGCACCCCGTCGTGGCATGGGCACCCTGTCATGGAGACGCTTCTATGGCTCATGTTCCGCACTACTCTGGCATCAAAGTACCGGATCACCTCGGTGGGGCAGTACTCCCTTCTCCACGCCTGCTTCCAGAACCAAAGGTCCAGCCTTCGACGCATGCCACTAATCCTCCAGGGTCGCATGGTAGAAGCAAGGAGGATCACACGGCGGAGCCCGCCTACGTCAGTGAAGCGGGCAATCCACGCATTGCTCCGGTCGGAATTGCTATGTTACATAAAGTATGGCGACCGGACGCTGCAAAGGAACGACTTGCTACAGGACTTGGACTGGGCCACCTCAAGGTATGCGCACGGCGGTGCCATTGGCAGCATCCTCATCTGGCACATCGCAACAACACTTTGCGACGCCCAGAAGCTGTCTAAACAGACGGCACGACCGGTTGCTGGCGCCGACAGTGGACGCGAGGTGGCCACCACGCTATCCAGCTACTGTGCCTACCTGCTCTTCCAAGCGCCCGAGCTGGTGACCGACGAGATCTTCGACGCACGCCTGCTGATGAAAGCCCTGCATCGTCGAATAGAAGGATACATCCAAGGCTGCGCAACCATGGATGAGATGCTCATGAAGCTGAAAGCGTTCAAACCTGAAAATGAGGAGAGCGCGGACGAAGAAGAAGTCATCCTAGCCGATGGCATAAGGCTGAGCCACCAAATCCAAGAAAAGATGCAAGACGACAGCCGGCTGTGGACTGTGCTTGCCGAGATGTGGGTGGAACTGCTGCTCACGGTTACACCGTCAGATGAAGTGACAGGCCACGTCAATAGGCTTGCTACCGGCGGGGAGCTCATCACATACCTCTGGGCTCTGTTGACGCACGGCGGAGTGATCAACAAGCCAAAAAAACCTCACTACCGTTAAGCTTCGCCAAAAAAGTCAGCGATGAAACTCTTGCCTTACTGTTTCGTAGCAGGTCTTCCTAGTTGCTTTTGTGAACTTGATAGGCCATGCAGTAGCAGTGTAGCAACATGTTTAAATGTATCACAATTGATGTATGTAAGGCCAGTCTCAATGGAGAGTTTCACCTCCCGGTTTCCAAGATGTGAAACTTTGATATGAAATAGACGTCTCCCTCAATACACAGTTTAATTGCACAGTTTCATAGGCTCAAGGGTCCCACAACCTCTCTCTCATTGCATGGTTTAATTGCATAGTTGCATGATGAAACTCTATTTGTGTCTCAGTGGGGTTTCACACAGTTTCCAACGCATGTGAAACAGTGCCCAAAGGTTTCATCATGGTGAAACTCTTTCCTTCTCTCTCATAGGAGTTTCATGCAAAAGAGTAAAATTTTGCTGATGTGACGCAGTATTTAATGTGCATGAAACACTCATGAAACTCCCATTGAGACTCCTTGAATTTGTTGTCGACCTGCACATATCAAGTCATTACATGGGTCGACGTTGCTGATTTAATAAATCATTATCGACGTGCATCCAACCAAAATATTTCCTTGCTAATATCCTCAAGTTTTTGGTTTGCATTGTCCCGACCCACATTCTTGATTTTATTCCAGTTATTATTGTGTAAAAGTATGAAATCAAAAGTGGTTTGAGTGTTTTCTTGACCGTTACCAACCATTTTCATCCCTAGATACATGGCCATTACACCAAAAGATGGTGTCACAGCACACTGGCGCACTCTAGACATTGACTTGTTTCGACTCACCCTAGGCGTTCGGTAAAACCAAAAATCAGTTCGGTTAAAAAATTAAACTTTCGAACTAGAAAACCGCCGGTTTGCTAGAAAACTAATAACCTATGTCCTGCTCGCTGCTGCGGGCGCCATTGCTGCTCACCGATCTGTTGCCACTAACTCCGCTTTGCCGGGCGACATTGCTGCTCACTCCGTTGCCACTAACTCCGGCCGCCGGGCGGCGCTGCTGCTTCCTCTGCTCTCCGCTGGATCACTCCGCCGCCGCCGCCCGCCGGGTGAGCCGCCGCGTTACTACTCGCGTCTTGTACGCGCCGCTAATCTACGTGGGTTGCCACCGCTACTCCCGTGCGCCTCTGCCAGCCCCTGCCGCTACTCTGCAGCCTCGACACCGCCCGCCGGTGAGCTGCTGCCGCCGCCCCGCTACTCCGCCTCGCCGCCCCCCGCCGCCGGTGAGCCGCCGCCGCCGCCGCTACTCTTACTTGGCCGCTAGGGTTAGGAAAGATTGAAGCCGAGCGTGTGGGAGACGCGATGGGGAGTTGGGGGTCGATCAAGGCGTTGTGGTGGGCTCCCGGCCTTTGGCTGGTTGGCGTTAACTGGAATCGCAAATCGTGGTTTGCATCGGTTATTCAGATTTCGGTTTGGTTGCACCCGAAACCGACACCGACACCGACACCAAACACCGAACCGCTCAAAAACGAAAACCAACACCGAACCAAAAACCGAGATTTTTCAGGTTCGGTTCGGTTATCGGTTTTTGGTGAAAAAGTGCCCGTGGTGAGTTTCGACTATTTCGGTTGATTTCGGTGGACTTTTGATGTGAAGAAACGCCATTAGTTTTATCCTTTTGTTGATAGATAGAATGTCGAAGACGGAGTCCATATGCATTCTAGGTGTCTGTCTTAACATGCTCCTCGATCTTTGAGCTTGACACAAACTTGACCAGTCCGGACTTCCATGTTGACAAGGACGCCGGGTATTGACACCTGTTACTAGGATTGTGTTGATACATGACATTATCAATTGGTCATAGACGCTCTAAAAACTGTCATAGGTAAGTATCCATGAGGGTTCAAAATCCGTCATGGAATCTACGCCATAAACCTTCATTGCTCAAAAACCGTCCACAGACGCACCGGATTGGTGACGACCACAATCGTCATGGAATAGCTGTTTCGGCAAGGTTACGAGACAACGACTACAAAGATATAGTGACGAAATAGAACATCACCGATAACAATTCGAAAACAAAAAAAAAAACCCTACCTAGGGTCCTATACACATCAGTCATATTTCATCCATTTCAACAATCAAATTCTTTATTACAAACTTCGGATACAACTCATGCCACAAAACAAAAAACCGTTACCAAGAAGATCGCTAATAGTACATAAGCAGATTATACATAGTACAAGGATTGTTCTTGAGATTAAACAGATCGACTACAATGAGTGCAATACATAAGAAATGACAGCCTGCATTAGAGTAGCTGCTCTCCATCTGCTCCTACAGCTGTGGTTTGCTGAACTGCAGATGAAAAAAAAAGAAGGAAAAAGCATGAGCTGCTGCTATACTAGTGAATAAAACCGAAGGTTGTCTAAGTAATCCACTACTAGTTCGACAAAGATCCATTTCGCCCATGTGCTCTGCTATATCATGTACTACTAAAGTATTTGTTAATTAAGCTAGAATCTCAATGGTGCATTTGCTGCTGTCATCCACATATTAGCGCACTCTACTTGTGATTTCAAGTGAGCATATATCAAGAATAAAGTCTGAATACTTTTACATATTAGCATAACAAAGTTATTCTCGCTTTTACAAGTAGAAAGACTGAAGCCATTCAGGGGATGCATAGATTTCACATAAGGCCTAAAATATGTACTTTGAAAGGTCAGAACTATTGGTATTCATAATAACTTGATGAATATAACTTCTCAAATTGTTTGCATATATCAACAGGCTCTATATGTCCTTAAATATTGTCTACTTAAGTTTTATCTACTAAGGAAAAGTGAAGGCCTCATGTATGTCATGCTTGCTACGGCAAGTTAATTTCTCTCATGTATAATTCTTTTTTCAGTTCCTCGAGAGCGATTGAATTTAAAGCTTAGGTACCAAAGAAGCAAAATAATGCTTTCCACAATTCAAATAGTTTGGATCACATATATAAATCAAAATGTTCAAGTAAAAATACCTTCAAGTCGTGACAGGCCTTCCTGTGCCACCGCCTTTTGAGTGTTGCGGTGACTTATAGTATAAGAACTAAGCACGTATAGAGGAATGGACTATCGGCAACCATTAGAGGAATGCTTAGTCAAATTTTTTTAAAAAAGTAAATGAAGGTTCCCAATTAATTATTGAAACTAACCTTCTCGACATAACAATTCACGTAAGGGTTAGTCATTTTTTTCTATTGAAACCCGACCCGAAGCTGTACAATCAAGGATGTCCCATTTAGTTATAGAAGAATTAAGCTATGCAAAGAAATAGTCAAAGTAAATTAGGAATAAGTAATAGGGAGAAATTAATGGGAAACTGCAGAGAGCAAGTGATCTACATGCACACAACAGTATTGGTAAGATGATATCTTTGGGGCACCTGAATTCATTCAAGCGAAATCTCATTAGTTCAACATTCTAGCTAATTAAAATGCTTCCAATAGACAATCTAGGATAAAACAGGGAACTAACCATTAGTATTAGATGTCAAAGCCATTGGCAATTCGATGAGCACATATTATGAGACGAGACCATTAAAGATGCAGGTAAAATGTACTTTCTCTAATCAGAATCGTATGGGGCTTCAAACTAATGATTCAGATATAAATGTCAGCCAAGTATGCAGCTGGTTATAGTTAGATATCGAAAAGCTAGCTAGGTAAACAACAATGTTATAGATCGAGCTGATGCAAATGAGTGAGGATTCACCACCTGTGGGTTCTCGCGCTTCCTCACCGCCAACGTCAGCGACGCCGCCGCAGCGGATCGCAATGCGCGCGGAGGCGGCGGATGAGTTGGGGCGCTGTCGGGCGATCCACCGCCGTGGAACCTGATTCGCCCCCTAGAGCTGATCCGTCGCCGTGGGCCGGGGCGGGCGGGTCGGGGGGTGGGGAGCGAGATCCGTCGCCCGCGGCGGGGGAAGGAGAGACGATGCGGGCGCCGCCACCCGCGGCTTTCTTCGCCTGGTCCTCCGGGGAGGGGCGCTCCGCCCCGCGCCGCAGGAAGGAGGGGCGCCGGGAGGGTGGTGGTGGGGTGTCGCCGCGCCGCAAGGCGCGCGGTAGGGGGATAGCGCGTCTGGACGGAGGAGAGAGCCGTGTGGAGTGAACGGCGGCAGGAGAGGAGTGTGATTTTTGCCTAGGGTTTCAGCTGAGAAGTCTTCTTTTATATTTAATGGGGTGCAATGTGAGCCATTTGATCTTGAATCGATGGTCGAAAGTTTCGGCTAAGCCCGGCGAAACGATTTTGACGTTTAAGCCCATAAATGGCCATTACATTCGGTTTTGTACCAAATGTGCCAGGTTCGATACCCAATCAACTATTATTTTTAAAGAATTTTTTATATTTTGCTCGCATGTCAATATATGAAAATAATAAGAGCACCACAATATGGCACCACCGGCTGTCCTATCCTAGTGGTTAGTCCACTTTGTTTTGCTCTACTGGTCTCAAGTTCAATTCCTATTCCTATTTATGCACATGTTTTCCCAATTTTTTTAATTTTTGTTTAATTCCTATATAAGCATAATCTTTTTCTATTTTTTTGCAGTGTTTTTTTTACCGTTGGGTGAAGATTTGACGAATACTAAGAGTAGCCCGAATAATGATATATCTTTTTTAAAAATTACAATAGACAACCAAGCTACACGTTTCATCTACACCCCACCGTCCACGTCACCATTCACGATCCACGTCACCCTACATGATTTCTATGATGTTTCTTCTTAACCGTCATGGACCACTACACGAACAACTATATAGGTGATGACGGTCCGGATCATCACGTGAGCAAGCACCAAATTTTCATACCGTCATAGATTTAAAATTCGATGACAGTTTTAAAACCGTCACCGAAACCGTCATGTATCAACACATTTCTTGTAGTGATGATATACTTTTATATGTCAACAAGATATAAAATAAGGGCACAAAATGAACAAACACCTAGTTTAGAGGTTTATACTACTAAGTTCCACGAGTTTTGGTGATTTATATATTTTCGGGGACTTAACAGATAAATGCGTATAAGAACAATGAAAAGCCTAAGAGTTTACATCTCATACAATGACAAGACTTGACCGAGAGGCAACTCAATCCAAAAAGTGAACTAAAACATTCTAGAACACACCGAGAAGACACCAGGGAGGAAGGAGGAATCGTTGTGAGACAGACACAGGGCGATCGCCGCCAAGATCTGGCGGCCAAACGACAGGCCAGTCCACTGTCGATCTCTCCTTTCTATGGGGGTTTACAACCGATATTGAGGTTGTATCTGTACCATTGTTCAAGGTTGGTTTGATAAGCATACTTCTACCCCCGTGGTTAAACATGAATTCATTGTAATTCGGTTGTAATTCATTATCAACTAAGTCGGGGCGAAGTAGAAAACAATATCTCCACCGAGATTAGCGTTAGCTACTTGTCTAGTTCTAGTTCATCTAGTTCTAGTTCGTCTAGTTCATTAGCAAGTCGATTCAAGTAGAGCCGGGTGTGCCTACCAGAATTCTAGATCTTCAAGTCCTACATGATTTAATATTGTCTTGTATCTATGACTTTGCTTTATAATATTATGTGTTGCTTTGCTATGTTCTTACTTTATTCTAATAGTATATTTGATATAGCTATGGTTTATGATAGATTCATGTATCTATTAGGTAGAGAGCCTAATTCAATTCTCGAGTGGGTTAGGTGGTAGAAATAATTATGTAAGTGTGGTGCTTATATATGATTTAACTACGAGTGCACCTTATATTCGGGGGCGTGTGGTAGATCGCGGGAGTGACAATCTGTTGAGTCCTTTGGAGTCCACCCTCCGTCTATAAGCCAAGTGGATAATGATTAAGGGGAATACCTTGTTTCGCTCTTGGTTTTCCTTGATAGTCTTCCTGATACATGATATAGAGTTTATTATGCTATATATGATAATGTATGCCTTAGAATAGATATTTGACTTAGTAGATTCAATGCTATACAAGAATTTTGTCTCTTTAGTAGTCCAACGTTAAGTCTAACTTTTAGTAGTCTATTCCTATCTCTGTGTGTGATGCCTCTGCCTTTATTTATCATTATTATATTCTTATTATTATTGGCTTACCCCCTGCTAAAGTTAGCACTAGTGATAGATTCTCACATAAGCTTAGCACCTATCAATTGTATATTAGCCCAACTCCATTTTTCCTCCCTGTGGTAGAATACAAATGACAAACCTGGATTACTCCCGGTGAAATGCTACAAGTGGTATTTATATCTGTGCGCTTGCGGATAGATCTTTTTGTATTTATTTTTTAGTGTTTGCAAAGAACACATTACGAGTATCACATATGCATTTCCTAGCATTGCTGCTGGGGATGACAACCTAGCTTATGGTAGTGCTTAGAGATGAAACCACACTGAGTGCTCCTGGCGGCATATAGCCTTAGGTGAAATTAACTCCACCTTTTGTTATAGTGACGTTAGGAATACCAACAAGCATTTCTAGTGTCGTTGCCGGGGAGGAAATAGAGGCTAACTAGAGATCTTGATAGATGGAAATTTATGATGAGAATCCAAACTAGGAAACCGCTACTTTAGCAGGCTTACCCTTGTTTGTCTTTTGTTTATATTTTATACAGGCTTTATTAAATTGGAAATTGATTGTGATTCACTCCACTTCATTCATCGAATCAAATCAATCAAGAGGAAGCATACACCGTTTTTGAAGCTATGGCTGAAAAGTCCCTATGAGAGTTCTCTGCTCCAAGCAATGAGAACATTTGCACAGACCAAAACTTCAACTTAATAATCTTGAGTTTGAGCTCCAACCAAGCCTCATTAACATGGTACAAGCTACTCCATTCAATGGAAGGATACAAGAAGATGTACGCTTACATCCGCAGAATTTTCTCGAGATTGCCAACACCTTCACACCCAAGGATGTTCACCAAGATATCATATTACTCTGCCTATTCCCATTCTCATTAAAGTAAAAAGCGAAGTTATGGTTCTACTCCAAAAATCAAGACATGGGATGAATGTTCTAAAGCTTTCCTATCAAAGTTCTTCCCTACGGGTAAAACCAATGCCCTACGAGGAACAATCACCAACTTCCAACAACGAAAGGAGAATCAATTGTAGGTGCTTGGGAGGGCTTATAGAATGCCCTCATCATGGAATAGAAGATTGGTTACTGATGCAAGGATTCTATCATGGATTAACACAAAGAGCACGAGAGCAACTAGATGTAACTGGCGAAGGATCATTTACGTCAAATCACTCTTGACAAAGTGAAGCACTCATGAACAAGATATCGAGAAAATCAAAGTTGGATTCAAGAGAACACTCAACACTACCATCAGATTGAAGAAGTTCCAGAAGAAGTAAAAGCAATATCAACCCAGATGGATGTGTTACTGAATTGGCTTGAACAAAGAGCCCATTATAAGAAGAAATGGCAAGATCTACAAGATTATATTGATTCTCGCATCGATTCAAGCCTAGCTGTCAACAATTCAACATCAACTCAATCAAAACAAGGAAGGAATTCACCACAGCGATCCAACTACCCAAGTAAGTACCAAGGTAATATTCCTAGACAACCATTTTTAAGAGAGTTAACTGAAGAGCAAGCTAAGCTTCATGATACCCTTCCCAAGAGGTTTGTTGCTAATGATAAAGTTTTAGAGGACATAAATCTTAAGATGGATAATTTTTCTGTTGCTTTAAAAGATCAACTTGCTTTTAATAAAAACATAGAAACTCAAATAGCAAAGTTATCTGTTGCAAAACATGTTGCCACTAACCTTGAGCAGGTACATAATGTTACTACAAGAAGAGGTAAATCTACATGTGATCCCGTTGATCCATGAAGCATAATAGAAACATCGATAAGGACACCAATTACGGCACCACCACCACCAGCAAGAACAAGAAGACCTATGGTACAACCAATTCGAGAAGAAGAAAATGATGACATAGAAGATTTAACTCAAGAACCTGAAATGACACAGGATTTTCATGATGCAAGTCTCTTACCATATCCTAGAAGAAAACGTGGACCCCAAGTAGATGAGCGGTTTGGAAAATTTGTAGATGTAATCCGAAACTATACATCAACATACCTCTGCTAGACGCCATTCAAGTCCCTACCTATGCAAGGTATCTCAGGGATATCTTGAAGAAGAAAAGACCACTGCCTACTATGGAGGTAATCAAGCTAACAGAAGAATGCAGTGCAGCTATCCTAAATATATTTCCACATAAAATGAAAGATCCAGGATATCCCGCAATTGATTGCTCGATTGGAGATCAACATTTCAATGCACTTTGTGACCTTGGAGCATGTGTTAGTGTGATGCCCAAGTCTGTCTTCGACAAATTCAAGCACACAACCCTAGAGCCAACTTCAATATCATTACAACTGGCAGACCAATCAATCAGATACCCCTCAAGAATTGTAGAGAACGTACTAGTTAATATCAGAGGATTCTTTATACCTGTGGATTTTGTAGTTTTGGATATGCCACCAGACTCAAGAGTATCAATCATTCTCGGGCGACCTTTCCTAACCACAGCCAATGCACACATCAACGTCATGGTTGGAGAGATTACATTCAACTTGAATGGACAGAAGAGAAGTTCGCATTCAAACCCGGATCGAGCTCGGCTTAACAACAAACAAGATTGAACCAGAGAAAGAAGAGCCATCATCGGTACCATCTCCGGAAAAAGGAGAATGCACCCGATAATTAATATTGGGAAGTCCCAGTTTGAGGACTTAAACTACGGACCCTTGCCGAGAGGTAAGTTGGTAATTATCTATATTTACTTTACCACGTTGCAAATTTACTTTTCTATCTTGCATTAGAAAATTATTATGCCTCATATAAATAATTTTACGTTGTGTCACAACCCTTGAAGGTCTTTATTGTGGTGGCTCAAAAATATTTATTCTTGTATTATCATATTTACTCTTTCATTTATATATTGAAAATACAAAAATATGATTACTATGTGATGGGTCCTACATGTCACACACTAAATTCCATATCTCACCTAGCTTGGACATGACTCTTGCCACTCACACCTCACCTACCACCATCCACCTCTCTCTGCCATTCTTTTCCACCGAAAACTCCACTGATTACCATGGCATTGGGACAAGCAACATACTGGATAAAGGTGAGTGGGAGGAGGCCCACCACCACGGCGGTCACCACCACCATTCTTGGCGATCGCTAGGCTCTCAAAGCCCCTATAAAAACCCCTCGGTTGTTCTCCACACCTTCATTGCTTTGCTCAACATTCTAGTCTGAAATACAAAGTTCTAGTGTCCAGAAAGCTTCAAGCTTTGTGGTGAGGAGAAGGAGAATCTTAGTAGTAATAGAAAGGAGAAGTTCTTGAGAGTAGTAGACTAATCAAGAGTAATTAGTGGAGGTGCTATCCAAATGAAGTAATGAAGATAAAACATTGTTAGGGGAAACTCTGTCAAAATAAAAATAACCTTGTAATCTTTCTTTCGGACGACTAACCCCCGGACGATTAACTTTGGACGGCCGACTTCTAACTTTTTATTCTAACCCCTCCACTAGTTTCTTGTTTGTGTGATAACATTTTGCAAGATGAGTTTTTGAAAGCTCTCGGCGGCGTAAGATCGTCAAGACAACTTCAACAAATTGGAGAGTCATCTTCCATGGCTCCATCGGAGACAAGCTATGAGCCAGAGCAAGATGTACCACCACATCCAGCCCCTGCTGCAACAAGGAAGTTGACCTTTGATTCACATCTCAAGTTTTATGGAGAATATGAGAGAACAAGGTTCGAGCAGCTGAAGAACCGTAAGTTCACTCACACCCCTATGATCGATCCCGAACTTCTAGCACAAACAGGTATGGATGCTGAATTTTGCTCAGATTTTCTGCTTTTTTGGGATGGGGTACTTTTGCAAATATCACAGAGCAGGGTTCTAAGTTTTTGACCATGGAATTCCTTTACACCCTTCGCCACACAAATGAGGGGGTTACATTTAGACTCTTTCAAGTAGAGTATTCTCTTTCTTGGAGAAGCCTAAGTGATGCACTTGGTTTTCTACACTCTTGCACCATGGATTTAGACATAGCCCTAGAAGATTTCAACCAAGCAACTGTTTGGAAAGACATGACCAACGACTCATTCTTGGAAGCAAAGGCCGGTGACTACCCACCTTTCGTTTCTTCCACAAATGGATACTTTTTACTCTTTTTCCCAAGAAGGAAGGGTATAACGTTAGAGTAGGAGAGTTTTAGTTGATCTATGCAGCTGTAAAAAGACGACAAGTTTCACCTGTATATTTATTAGTTCAGCATTGGATAGGTTTGCCAACCATCCTAGGAACGGTTAGTTGCACGTCTCTCATCACAAGAATTGCAAATCACCTTGGTCTTTTGGATCACAATACTCGTTTAGCACATCTTCTGGAAGATAGACATGTCATTGGTTTCGATTTCTTTAGCAAAGGACATATTTTGAAGAAAAGAGGAAGCATTTATGTCATGACCCATGCTACTGTCGGGGAGATTTGGTTGCCTAACCCCGATCTCTCCATCTATCATGTGCAGTCTTATCTGTTCAATGTGCAGGCACGCCCGATCAACATGCAGAGGGCCATGCCAACTCGTCAGACACGTGCCCATGATCCATTTTGGATAGGTGCAGATCCACGACCACAAGAGCCAGCGTTCAGAGGATACCAGCAATGGACCTACCCCCCCACCTTCACAAGCCGATTACAGTCGCGCTGAGCACTCACCCCGGTTTTCAAAGGAGGCCCAAGTGAGCATGGCGATGATGCACACATTCGTCGAGAAGCCTATCGTGGGAGTGACTACTTCTACAATACACTAGGTACCTCACAACATACTCCCGAACCAGCTCGCAATTCTTTTGCAGGTTATGGACAACAAGATGTGTACTCAATGCAAGGGAGGTACACCAAAGATCCAAGGCATGAGGCAGGACCAGTCAACTTTTTATATCAAGAGCAGAGAGAGTGGAACACCAAGAGAACAGAACATCACCGAGATTAGAGATACTCTCGAACAACAGACCGATGAGATAAGTGCCATGTCTGGATGCCGCCGTCGCAGCGTCGTTGAACCACTACATCAACATTCAGCTTGGGGAAGGCTACCCCCACTTGGCCGTAAGTCTCTATGACCCGGCGCTTATCTATTTATTATGTATATGTATAATTTTGTTTAAGTTTGTTTTTTGCTTTGGTTTGCTTTATTAAAAAATGAATAAACATGAAAAACCAAATAAAAAGAGTGTATAATTAGTTTGTTATAAGTTTGTTGCTTAAATAAAATAGTCTTGTGTTTGGAGATGATGAATAGTTGCTCTGTTTTTATTTTCTTACAAGTGCCTATCATTGGTTAGAATTCTCCCATGTTATGGATAAAACTATTTAGACTTGAAAATTTGCTTTGATCTGGAATTTTTGTGGGAGCAAACATCTAAGCTAATCTAGGTAATTGACGGATATGATATGAGATAGTCTGAGCTGCTATTTATCTTACTCCTAGTTGCACAAAATTCTAGAGATTTGATTTGTGAAAAGTTAAAAATTGCATGATGAGTTTCCTATATGACAGAGAGTTCGAAATTCCTACCACAACCATATACATGCTTTTAGAATAGGAAAAACTTTTATCATTCACTATTTGTTTAGTGTTGAGTTTTGTCAACCTTTGAGACCCTCGGGGACTTGTCATACAATTCCACATATATCTCCACATATTCCACACCATATACACACTACTCATTTATGTACCACTTCTACCCTGGAAGTGTACAAACCCTTCATCCATTTTGCTAGCCATAAAAAATGTTTCACTCCTACCCTGGGAGTAAACACCAAAAATATTTCTCACCCTCATAATTATTTTTCAAATCCCATTTATGCTCCATGTGTTTCATTTATTATCTCTCAAATGTTTGACAAAAAAAAAGAAACTTGGGGCAATGCTAAAAAAAGAGAGAAAGAGAGAAGGGGAGATGAAAAATGGGCAAGTGTCCTACGGGCAAGTAGAGCCTACCTCCCTAAGAAGAAAGAGAAAACAATAAAGGAGAGTAAAAAAATGGACAAGTGTCCGCTGAAAACAATGGATACTGGATGCCCGCCTCTCTGAAAAATAAAAGAAAGAAAGGAAAAGAAGAAAAGCTAGCCCAAGTTCTCTTTTATGTCTTCTTAAACATTTAAAAAAAGAGAGATCATTTTTTCAAGGAGCATAGTAGAATTAGGATCATTATATCCCATCACCTCCATATATCCACCTCACAAATACATTCCATACACCCTCATTGTATGATTTGTTCCTTTGGATCCATTGTTTGACTTTACAATATATGCTTTGCAAGTATGTATACGTTGTCTCCCACCTATGAGCTCCAGATAAGCATTGGTAGGTAGGTTGAGAGAAGGCATGATACACTTGCCATGTTCCAAAAATACCACATATTACGAGAGTAGGCACAACATCATTGCCTTGGTGAGGATCCAAAAATACCACATATGAGAGATTTGAAAGGGGTCATGCAATGAAAACTTTGAGTTTTATTTTGAAAATTTATGAAAATTCCAGAACAGAGGTGAAGCAAAGAGTTTGAGATATAGTGCTTGACTTGATTGTTCTGTCGTTCAATCACCCAAGATCTAAGTGCAGATAAAAGTCCCATATTTTTCAGGCAATATATATGAGTTGGAAGGTCAGAATGGTTCCACCCTTCTTTGGAGAAGAATTCTAATTGATGACATGTGAATTTCTGAGACAATAAACCATTGTAGCAACTCCTGATCCACTCTGGTGAAAATCTTTGCTAGGGACTAGCAAAGGTTAAGCTTGGGAGAGCTTGTTGACACCTGTTATGATATACTTTTATATGTCAACAAGATATAAAATAAGGGCATAAAATGAACAAACACCTAGTTTAGAGGTTTATACTAATAAGTTCCATGAGTATTGGTGATTTATATATTTTCAGGGACTTAACAAATAAATGCAGATAAGAACAGTGAAAAGCCTAAGAGTTTACATCTCATACGATGACAAAACTTGATCGAGAGGCAACTCAATCCAAAAAGTGGACTAAAACATTCTAGAAGACACCAGGAGGAAGGAGGAATCGTTGTGACACAGGACACTGGCGATCGCCGGCCAAGATCCTAGCGACCACTAGGCTAGGTCCACCTGTCAGTCTCTCCTTTCTATGGCGGTTTACCACCGACATTGTGGTTGTATCTATACCATTGTTCAAGGTCGGTTTGATCCAACGGTCATCGTTTATCGCCAAGGCCTATATAAGCATACCTCTACCCCCAGGGTTAAACATGAATTCATTGTAATTCAGTTGTAATTCATTATCAGCCAAGTCAGGCAGAAGTAGAAGAGAGTATCTCCACCAGAGATTAGGGTTAGCTACTTGTCTAGTTCTAGTTCATCTAGTTCTAGTTCGTCTAGTTGATTAGCAATTCAGATTCAAGTAGAGCCGGGTGTGCCTACCCGGAATTCTAGATCTTAAAGTCCTACTGATGCGGATATTGTCTTGTATCTATGACTTTGCTTTATAATATTATGTGTTGCTTTGCAATGTTCTTACTTTATTCTAATAGTATATTTGATATATTTATGGTTTATGATAGATTCATATATCTATTCGTAGAAAGCCTAATTCAATTCTCGAGTGGGTTAGGTAGTAGAAATAATTATGTAAGCGTGGTGCTTATATATGATTTACCTGCGAGTGCACCTTATATTCTGGGACGTGTGGTAGATCATGGGAGTGACAGTCCTGTTGAGTCCTTTAGAGTCCACCCTCTGTCTATAAGCCAAGTAGATAATGATTATGGGGAATACCTTGTTTCGCTCTTGGTTTTCCTTGATAGTTTTCCGGATACATGATCTAGAGTTTATTATGCTATATATGATAATGTATGCCTTAGAATAGATGTATTGACTTAGTAGATTCAATGCTATACATGAATTCTGTCTCTTAAGTAGTCCAACGTTAAGTCTAACTTTTAGTAGTCTATTCCTATCTCTGTGTGTGATGCCTCTGCCTTTATTTATCATTATCATATTCTTATTATTATTGGCTTACCCCCCTGCTAAAGTTAGCACTAGTGATAGATTCTTACATAAGCTTGCCACCTATCAATTGTATATCAGCCCAACTCCATTTTTCCTCCCTGTGGTATAATATAAATGACAAACCTGGATTACTCCTGATGAACTGCTACAAGTGGTATTTATATCCGTGCGCTTACGGATAGATCTTTTTATATTTATTTCTTAGAGTTTGCAAACAACACATTACAAGTATCACATATGCATTTCCTAGCATTGCTGCTGGGGATGACAACCTAGCTTATGGTAGTGCTTAGAGATGAAACCACACTGAGTGCTCCTAGCAGCATATAGACTTAGGTGATATTAATTCCACCTTTTGTTATAGTGATGTTAGGAATACTAACACCTGGTAGGGCGTTGGGCTTTACTTGGGGGAGTACGGCAAAGAGACGTTGGCGTGTGAGCGGTGGTTTGCGGCGGCGGATTGGAGCTGTGAGGCAAAGCGACAATAGCTAGATGGAGAAAAGTAGCGGCGCTAAGGCGCCCTTAGGGAGATATAAATCTCAATTTTGAGCTACTCTTTCATTAACAATAGAGCTTGACTCTTATACTTCCTAACCTCAACCGACTCAAGCTAAACTTTAGCATAACAACTCAATCTTAACTCAAACGCTAACAAACTCAATCTTTAACAAACGCAATCTAGAAGCCAACTTGATATGCCTGAACTGGCTCCCTGAACCTGCTCCCGTGGTGGCTGGCTTAGCCACCTTGCTGCCTCCGCCTGGTGCACGTTGCCCACCATAACAACGCCCTTGCAGGTCATGGTGACCTCCATGCCAATCCCCAAGAATTTCACGACCATCTCAAATGTTCCTAAGAATGATAACATCATTAGGTAGCAATCTATTTTCACAATCATGAAAATGGTTGCTTTAGAACTAGGTCACCTCTAGATCTATTTAATTGTTGCATTCAAATTGTATTGTTACATTCAAACTATATTCAATGGTCCTTGCATAATGGTTGGATGAGCGGCGGCGCCGGCGGGTGCATCTGTGAGTCCATCAAGAAGTGTCTTTTTTTGGATGTGAGAATAAACATCTGTTTTCCCACACTTCTTTCTCTTGTTTGAAATAGGAGGTACTGGGCAAATCCTCATAGTAATTGTCATTCCTTTTGTACGTATTGACACCACATGTTGAGCATTTATCGAATGGTTTAAAAGGTATCACAACAATAAAGGATACATTGTTGCCAGGCATGTATGAATTTTTCCACACGCATCGACTAGGAACTAACAAGCTCCACTGCTTCATACGTTTTTGCGGGAAGAGAGACATGTTTTTAAAATCAGCCAATACAAGACACAGTAGATCGCTCAAACTATAATCTTGCTATTACTAATTGGAGGCTCCAACGAAGGCTCCACGTTAACTCTCACCGAACGCGCTAGGAAAAAAAAGATAAATGCTAGAAATTCTCACGTTAATCAGAAACATCTGGCCATAAATCTATAGTCTGACAATCCGTAACCGTTAGATCCAATTTATTTTTCTAAAAAAATTACCCACCATGCCATTATTATTGTTATTATAGATGGAAAATACTCCCTCCATTCCAAATTATAAGTCACTTTGGAATGCATGCATTGTATTCCAAAGTGACTTATAATTTGGGATGGAGGGAGTAGAAAAAAAAGATCTATGTAGTAGGATTTCTCTACGTAGGAAAAAAAGATCGAGCCCGAAGGGGGTATCCATCTAGAAGCGATCGTATCCATTGACACCGCCGGGGAGGAAAAATAAGAGGGTGTTGTGCGGCCGCCGTCTCAGGAATCAGGATAGCTCCATGCGGCACCTGCCGTGCCATGCAGCTATCTTGCGTGGTTGTTTCCTCACCTGGCAAAGAGGAAGCCACCGCATCTGACTCCACCCGTGTACTGACCTCAGGTCCGCACTCAACCCGCAACCAATTTTTTTTTTTGATCTGCTTTCGGCTCTCATTGATGAGGATTGAGTAGGTTTTCATGGTGTCACCGTGTTAGCCAGTGTCAGGCTTCGTCGTGCTTTAAATGTCGATTGCTTCCTAGCCACCAGGTCATGATGCATGATTGTGAGGCTCCGACCGTTAATTCCTACCGGGCGTGCCAAGAAAAAAGATAAATGCTAGAAATACTGCGCATTAATCAGGCAATCGGTAACCATTAGATGTACTTTGTTTAATTTATAGAAAATTACTCACCTTTGCCATTATTTTTATATAGTCAAAATAGAAAAAAAAATATTATATATTTTATAATCTACGTATAGCAGAAAAGAAGAAAAAGATAAATAAATTATTTTCCCTACCTCAAGCGAAGGGATGGTATCCATTCACCTGCCGGAGATTTCCAATGGAGAAGGAAAAATAAATAGGGCGCCGCCACAAGACGACTCCAGGCGGCACCAAACGCGACCGGGCCACTGAATTGTGGTCGCCGGGCAAGCAAGAAAGGATGTGGATGCGGCATCTAGCAGGCAGCCAGCATGTGTCCAAGATGATGGATGCCCAGTAAGCCACGAGCACTTGACGCGATTCTGTTTTCGGTATCCTTCCTGCTGCAGTGTGCCGCCAGCGCCGCCACACCTACCCCGCTGCCAGGCCATAAAGGCACCTCCCGAATTCCGTGGCTCCGTTTGGCGTCAGGTCTAGGCTCTCCGACTCGGATCATCCCTGAGACCGTGAGCTGTTTTTTTTTTTTGAAACAACATAATATTAAAGCAGCCACATTACACGGTTCTCTTCTAAGGAAGACCATGTTACATAAAGGTCCAGAGACCGTTTAACAAGACAACAGCGTCGACTAAGGCGATGTGCCATACTATTCCACCGATGAGGGGTATACGCAGGGGTGTCAAAGACCGTGAGCTGTTATCCGCACTGCAGGCCTGCAGGCTGGGCGACCAGGCTCCACGTATGTTCTTTGTTCAGTTG
The DNA here is from genome assembly GCA_015847255.1 of Hyparrhenia diplandra. Lineage (NCBI taxonomy): Eukaryota > Viridiplantae > Streptophyta > Magnoliopsida > Poales > Poaceae > Hyparrhenia > Hyparrhenia diplandra. The sequence continues at coordinate 222,008 of JADLZK010011183.1, read as the reverse complement.
CTCTTTTCAAATTTTTATGTTAATCAATTTAAAGAATTAGTTGAAACTAGGAATAAGATGGAAGATTGATTCCTTAATAATTTACACCGATGAACTTTTTAATGACTTCGATGTGCTTCATACGCGCGGAGCAAAATTTAAATAAAACATGTTATTTACTTTAACCATCAATGCTTATTGTTATATTGTTATACTTTCTTGGTAAAATTGTCATAGCATGCATAATTTATTATTTAATAGAGGTTTTGTTGTTTGTAATATATGATTTGAACTCTATGCGCTAAGTAGTCCCCCTGGGTAGTGATTATTAATCACTACCCGAGTCCCCCGTGCCATCCGAGTCTCGCGGCAGCAAACCCCCGCACGCGCCGGGTCACCTCCCGCAGCAAGCACACGGTAGGGTAGCCTTGCAGTTCTCACGGGACCCACCTCCCGTCGTCCTGGCCCATTTAGTGAGGCTGAGTTTTCTTTTCAAAATCTTAAAAATCCTGTGATGCTGATTTTTTGCACCTCCCGTCGTCCTGGCCCATTTAGTGAGGCTGACTTTTCTTTAAAGATCTGGTGATGCTGATTTTTTGCCACACGTCACCCATAGAGCCCTTTTTTCGTGACAATTTTTATAGCACTACTTGACAAAAGATAATTTTATAAGGTTTACAGATTTTTATTTGTTCACGATTATTATTTCATAGTTCAGTTACCATATAATTTTTGTGTCTGAAAAACAGAGATTTACCTATATGGACGACTGGTATTTAACCATCTGGTATAATTTGTTTTTAATTGTCAAAAAAGAATGGCATCTGACCATCCGTAATTGTAGAATCATCTTTTCCAACCTTGGTAAACCGATCATAAATAAATATTACCTCATGTAAAGAAGGAAATGAAATGCTCAAATTTACATAAAATTCAGACACTTGTTATCACTCCATAACATCATAATATGAAACTAATACATGTACTCCCTCCATCCCAAATTATAAGTCACTTTGGAATGCAAGTCACTTTGAATGCATGCATTGCATTCCAAAGTGACTTATAATTTGGAATGAAGGGAGTATGTATTTTCACTAAAAGCAACAACACTTTTTTTTTTTTTTTTACAACAAAGCAACAACACTTCGACTTCCTAGTGGAGCAGGACAGAGGCTAGCGTGACAACTGATCCAACGTCAATCATAGAGCTCCATGGCCACCTTGGTTGCAGTAGCATCCCACAGATACATGTTGGGCTCTCTCTCGTTAGCATTAGCATCTAGCAGCGTGACACTAGGCAGATGAGCAAGAAATCATCAACAAATGCTATGATTAAAAATATAAATAGAAAGCATATAAATCTGATGGTACGATGAGTTAATGACAAATCGATATCATAATAAAGAATTCTGGCAAGTGAAGCTGAATAAAGCTGCTACTTTAGTAGATGTCCTAGTCATTGCTAGGTAACTGAGTTCGGCTCAAAGAGAAAGACACATTTGTCAAGTGCACAAAAAGTGGTAAGATAATATCTGTACAATTGATAGATATTTGACAACTAGGAATGCAACACTAGATGGCCATATAAGAATAGTTGTTCCACACAATTATTCATGAAAATATAATTGAAGAGCCTGCATTTGTGCTGCATTAGGATAACTTGTACCTACAACAAAAAAATATGTACAGCTGGTGGTCATACCCATGCTCATCTTGCTGCATATACATTGCTTAAAAATTATACATACGGAAACCAAATATTCCCTTTTACTCATTGAAAAACAGTATTAACTTAGTTATGGCCTTCATTGTAACACAAACTTTACTACAATTTGAAAACACAGAACTGAGCAGAACATATGCTGCAAGGCAAGGTCGACTCTTTCTCATTATCTCCAATCTGCAGACTGCAGGACCTATATATATCTAATTTCATCAGTCCGCAGAAGAGATTTTTAGTGAAAGCATATGTCCCATAGCTCAATTAAATTTCAACAGAGTTCTCCACAATAACGTAAAGAAATCTGAGTGTATGCAATTTATAAATTTAGGTCTGTATAGTGAACATAAAGCTTGAAGCATAAAGACAAATGGACTGTACACATCAAAAGTCAAGCCATAAATCTTTTGTCTAAATTTTTTTACATAGGTCAATTAAATTTCACTGATACAACTGTTTAATTCAAATAGGCAGATCATATATCAAAACGAGCTTGCATCTGTAAGTCCACTAAGCAACAAATATTTGCATCCTATGTCACCAGGTAGTACTATAAAAATCTATCCACAATCACGAATATTGTATCCTTCCATCGGTCACCAATATGATAATAATGACAAAAAGCAAATATCTTCCATACAACAAGAAAACATGGCACACATAGATTACCAAGAAATGCTCCAGAAGCTTGCGCTGGTCAACTGCCACCAGTCCACCACCGAAGGCCCTAACACCACAGCGTCATTGGCTTCTGGATATTCAGCATTGCATAGAGAAAGGACAAGGGGCTGTAGACCAAACCCTGAAGGTAAGAACAGATAAAAAAATTGAAATTAGATAGAGCTGAAAGGAAAAGCAGCGTTCAATAATTGAAGGCTAACTGTTTTATTTGCATCACAAAGGGTATGTTTCACATTAATTAATAACATTTCTTATACTAGACATTATTTTTATAAGCCTGAAAAGGAAATGATTCCATTTTAATGTCATGTGCAAGATGGCATCCATATTCTAGCCTCATAACCTAGATAACAGACGCATATATATCTCAGCCAATTTGATTCATAAACATGTCTAGTTAATTCAACTATAAAACTATATGAACTAGTAAGACGCAACAACATACACCATCATTGCGAGGCTCACACCAGAAATAATGCAGCAAAGTTTTCCATTGTTTACTAGCACTACATGGTTATGCTCTCCAGGCAACACAAACTGCTGACAACATTTTGAAGGCAGAGGTGCCACCACTGCTAATGAAGCACTGCAGCCAGTCAACGAAAATAGCAATGATTGACATCAGCATCAGCTGTAATGAGCACCAAAAAGAGTGAGTCATGGACTATGCACAATTGAGGAAGATAAACTGAGAGCAGAGAAATCAAGTAATGACTAATGAGTGAAAGCAACAAAACCAGCATATTGAATCAGTGCATGCCACATGGGTTAGTGTTGCCCATAAAAGGGAGAGATAACTAAATCCAAGTCTAATAAACCAAACATATCCAGACACTAATCATCATATTTTGCTCATTAGAAATATAAATAGTGTGCATGACAAGCCTGGTTGAAGTTCCCATTGCCGAAATCATAAAAAGAACAACTATAAAGTTTAGCAGACCTAACAGCACATACTGTTGTTTGGACTTGTGAGTTACCTGGAAGGTTCGGAAAATGTAGACAAAAGAGTTCCTCTTCATGAGAAGGATCTTGCAGTCTATGTTCGATTTCAGCAGTTCCTTGCCCCCAACGTCGTAGCTCATGGTGGTTAATGCGGCTGGGTGGCTTTTGCTCTTGTCGAATGGAACAGCAAGCTAATTTGTGATACCTCTCCCTGTGTGGGATCACTTGAATGAAGTCACAAATTCCTTCAGAGACACGAGCCTTTATGGCTCATCATGCCGTTGTTTCTGATCTTTTTTCGAACTCACCTGCCTATGCCCAGTGTTTCAAATCAAAGGAGGGAGCGAGGTATAAGATAAGATGACAACTTTAAAATGCATGGACACTGAATTGAAATACGGTGGATGGGGTGGCACAGTACATACTTCTTGCAGTAAGTCAAAGACACACTTCCTCTCTGGGCATTTATAGTATACCAGTTGTGACACGCTTCCGCTTAGATATGCCCCTGTGCATCTCATCCTAGCAGTGTGTCTGCACATACCTCTAGTCCTAATATCTGCGGGAGCCAAGTTATTAGGGGCGGAGCTGGTGAATTTGCAGGCCTAGGAGAGCAAGCATTTAAACATCTAAACCATCCCAGCAGGTCACAAACCCGTTAGATAACAACCACGGACTATAAAATGCATTATCTAGATGACATTCTAAATTTATAATTCTCACTTAATTGAAACAACAAAAATGATTAATAGAATAGATGCAATCTGCAAAATAAACCATGAATGGAAGAACACACTGCAGGTTTTAGATCTTGTTTGTATAATACACATAATAATTACTATAGAAACAAACGGCAGGATGTTTAGCAACATTACATTTCAACGCTACATGATTTGTGAACTATTTGTCATCAAAAGACCTAGGATAGACAACAGTGTCGGCTAAGGTTGAAGTGAAACGTACAAAAACAATGCAGCACAATTGAAGAACATGCAGTTTAGCAATAAGGATTCAGAGATAAACAATTAACCACAAAATGCAATGGTTAGTTGTTGCCACCGTTCTTCTGTTCCAGGTGGCAGGTTGTGTGCAAAGCAGCACCAAGCACAGGAAGTCCTCGGCAGCCGCCTGACCATGGGCCGTAAACGCAAGGCACGGGCATGACTAAGCACAGTCCGCTGAGCAGCATGAGTCCTACAAACGAATATGAAAAAAATGATCCATGAACTTTTGGGGAACACATAAAAGCAGGGGTGTACAAAATGTACAACTTAAAAGAGTAAACTGATATGCCTTGAAAGATTAAGATTGGTGTGAAATCTGGTAAGCAATATTGTGCAAAAACAGTACCCTCTCTTTGAGTGTTCCCGGAAGTACATGGTACCGAAGGGTGCGTAGAATAACGCCTTGATTTTGTATGCCCAAAGGAAGAAACAGGGGAAATTAAAAAAAACAAAGATGGAATGATAGGCTGTGGGAATGGTAGATGATTACAAAGATTGGAAAACCTTGAGAGCTTTTAGAAGAATATGAAAAATGTAAATTGAGAAGATGAGAAGCCGAAATGCAAACTTTCAAGGCAAGCTTATGTTTGGCTGAAAGGAAAATAAATCACATTTTCAGCTACGGGAGCATATAAAACTGATGGCACAATTAAATACTGTAGCCATTGTCTACGAAACCTAATAAATAAATAAATGAACAATCTGACACACTGGATAATTAGATTGCTGTATCTTCAAACAATTCGACTTTAACTCTAGATAGATGGACCCAAGTTGAGCAGTCACATGCTGCTGCTGATTGCACAAATAAATTAGTCGTCGGAATAAACAAATAAGAACCAAGATTGGCACAAACTGACCTATCTGCAATTGAAGAGGAGGAGCTCCCTGGCAGGCGACCAACGGCGGCATTCGAATCATCACAACCAATGGGGAAAGGGAATCAGGATAGGAAGGAGGAGGAGGTGATGCAAACTACTAGCTAGGGAAGTGGATCGGGGCTAGGGGCACCTGTATCTTCTGGAGAGATGCATCGGGCGAACGAAGAGGAGGCAGGGTACGGCGCGGGCGGGTGCAGAGGATGGGGCAGGGCGACCACGCGAGCACCGGGCAACGCCGACGCCGGGGGCGGCGACGACCGGTGGATGCCACGACGGGGAGGCCGCGCCCGGGGGGTGAGAGCACGTAACGCGCAGGGGATCCGCCCCCAGCGAGCCTCGAGCACCGGCGCGACGAGGTTGAGGGCGCGGGCCGGCGGCGTCGCCGGGTTCCACGCCGCCGACGAAGAGCTCGGGTGCCGAAATAGCGCATCTGCCGGGATGCGAGGAGTGTCGCGCCACCGTGTGGGGCCGCTACAGCTTTGGAGAAGGGACGCTGTGGACAGGGGCCACGCCGCCGGCGGGCCATGGAGGGCGCCGCAGCTGCTCTAGCCGAGACGGCGGGGCGCAGAAACCGCGCGGATGGGACGGGAAAAAGCAAATGAATCGTGGGTGAGTGGGCCAGCTTGGTGTGGCATAGGAGGTCCAGCTCGTGGGTGAACGCCGCGGTCGGCTCGGGTTGAACGGGCGAACCGGCGCTGGGGCGCCCGGCCCGGTCGGCTCGGCAGCTGAATTAGACTCGGGAGTGAATAATAATCACTACCTGTAATACATAGAATACCTATATATATATATATATATATACACTACCGTAATCCGACATTTCGTGAGAGGGGCAATTTTTCATGAGAGTAGAAAATAAACTCTCACGAAACTAATATTTTCATGAGAGTGATGTAAATCCCGCCACGAAAACTTGTTTTCGTGAGAGTACTCCACGTACCATCATGAAATCACCACTTTTCGTGAAGGTTTACTCTCACGGAACTACCAAACTCTCATGAATTCCATTCGTGAAAGTTTACACTCACGAAATGCCATAATAACCAGTCATGAAAACATTGATGGAAACTGGTGCCAACGCCTACTCGTGAAGGTGAACTCTCACGTAAATAGCGAACTCTCACGAAATCCATTCGTGAAGGTTTACTCTCACGAAAAAGCCATAAAAACACTCATGAAAACACCGATGCTAACATGATGACAACATCCATTCGTGAAGGTGAACTCTCACGTAAATAGCAAACTCTCACAAAATCTATTCGTGAAGATTTACTCCCCACGAAATACCACAAAAAGTCATGATGAAAACACTGATGCAAACACCGGTGGCAACATCCACTCGTGAAGGCGAACTCTCACGAAAAATAGCAAACTCTCACGAAATCCATTCATGAAGGCTTACTCTCACGAAATAGCATAAAAACACTCATGAAAACACCGATCCAAACATGAGTTGATATTTTTCAATACAAAAATAATTGCTTAAAATCTAGAAAATCAAGAACACGAACCAAAGTTTTTTTATTTTTAATCTGCAATGAAATTTTGCAACAAGTCTTTCTCTATCATACTAACTCCAAATGTAGTGATTCTTTTTTCTAAATGTTTCTAAAATCATGCTTTATCAACTTATCAACTATTTGAAACCATCTAGAGTTTCGAAAACTAGCCCGAAGGTGCTATTTTGAAAAACACCAAAGTTTGACTTGGTCAAACCTCGGCCAAACGTAACACTAAATGACCTCGGTGAAAAACTTTTGAATACAAAGGGTGTTAGAACTCATCAAGATCTACATTCTATATATATGTCATTTTTGCATTTGAGAAAGTGTTAGGAACCCCTAGTCACAAAATCATATATCTCACAAAGAGTTTACGAAACTCTGAGAGACTAGTGGTTTTCGAACTACACTTTCCGAACACTTCCTCAAATGCAAAAATGACCTAAATACCAAATGTAGATCTTGATGAGTTATGAATTTTTGGTATTCATGACTTTTTAAATGGAGGCCGTCTAGGGCTTCGAAAACTCGTCGATGCCGTAAAAAATTCAAAATTCAAAATTCGAGGCATCAAAACTTCAAACATGAAAAATTCACTCTAATACCAAATGTAGATCTTGAAGAGCTTAACAAAAACGGTATCTATGACTTTTCGATTTGAAACCATCTAGAGTTTCTAAGACTGGCCTGAAGGTGCCATTTTGAAAATCACCAAAGTTTGACTTGGTCAAACCTCGGCCAAACGGAGCACTAAATGACCTCGGCTGAAAAACTTTTGAATATAAGGGTGTTAGAACTCATCAAGATCTACATTCTGTATATAGGTCATTTTTGCATTTGAGAAAGTGTTAGGAACCCCTAGTCGCAAAACCATATATCTCCCAAAGAGTTTATGAAACTTTGTGATAGACTAGTGGTTTTTGAACTACACTTTGCGAACACTTCCTCGATGCAAAAATGACCTAAATACCAAATGTAGATCTTGATGAGTTATGAATTTTTGGTATTCATGACTTTTCAAATGGAGGTCGCCTAGGGCTTCGAAAACTTGTTCGATGCCGTAAAAATCAAAATTCAAAATTCGAGGCATCAAAACTTGAAACATGAAAAATTGACTCTAATACCAAATGTAGATCTTGAAGAGCTTAACAAAATCAGTATTCATGACATTTCGATTTGAAACCATCTAGAGTTTCAAAACTGGCCTCAAGGTGCCATTTTTAAAAGGACCAAAGTTTGACTTGATCAAACCATGGTCAAACGGAGCACTAAATGACCTCGGCCGAAAAAATTTTGAATACAAGGATGTTAGAACTCATCAAGATCTATACTTTTTAGAAATCATTTGTTGCCCAAAAAATTGCCTAAATCGATAGAAAATAGAAATTAATAAATAATAAACAATGACAAATTTTGAGGTAAACTAGTTCTAAGGCCCAAGGCCCATCAAGCTTATTTTCATCTCCATCGTTGGATGGATCGGATCAACGGTGGAGATGAATCCCGGCTGAAATTTTAGATGAGCGGGAATTGAGAGAACACGGGCGCGCTAGCCAAAAATTTGAGTTCGCTCCACCACCCGTGACTTATCCCCTCCTTGGCTTCCCAAACCTAGGTCTTTCTCTTTCTCCCCGACCGCAACCTGCCGCCGCCGGTCCCCGCCCGGCACGGTGTCCCGCCCGCAGCGCCGGCCCTCCGTGGCCGCCGGCTTGCGCGCCCGCCATAGCTCCACGTCCCATCACCACCCGCTAGCCCCAGCAGCCACGGCGGTGCACTCCAACCCCAAAGAACCGCGGCGTCTCCGTCCCCTCCCCATATGGAACTCACCGACGCGCTCCTTGGGACGGTGCAAGGGCGGCAACCGCGCCTGGCAAAGTCCATGACACCACGGCCTCCCACACCTCAGCCCTCGCCGCGGAGGTGACTGAGGGCGGCACCCCCACCTGGCCCTCATCAGATTCGGATCCTGGAGCGGAGGAGCTCGGGCGCGCCGTCGTGCTCCAGGAGCAGTCCCAGGTGATTCGTGTGTTCCCCACCTTTCTGCTCCTCACCAAATTCGTCCACCAGTGATGGCTCTCGCTCGTAGCAGGGATGGTGCTAGCATGCCGGCGGTGGGGATCTGCGTGCCCAGGGTGTGAGGTTCGAGGGAACATGTGCCATGATTCCAATACTGCTGGTTCTAGTCACCCAGTGTAATCGCCAGAGCTTGCATCCTGATTCCAAATAAAAATATGCTGCAGTGCGTCAACGACCTGTCCAACGCCGTCAAGGTCACCATCGCCCTCAAGGTTCACACTCCTTGCTTTTCTTGTGAGCAGATTGCCGTAGTTCAGGAGCCAAGCTACAATGTTGTCTTAATTTATGGTTCTAAATGTTTAATAAATCCTAGTAGCGGAGTATGGTTTTGTTGCGGGATGGTACTCCGCTCTTGGTTGTGCCGTAATTGCGGCTGAAACTATGCGATTTGTGTTCATGTTGCAAGCTTAGTACTGTGTAGTTTAGGTGTTTGTTGAAATGTCCAGTCAAGTTGAAGTGTCTGTACCTATGCCTTCTACGGTTGTAGCACTATGGTTGAATATACATGAGCACAAGATAGTTAGACTAATGGAAGCTGGATTTTTCATTCAACAGTCGGGATGCATATCTATGCATTTTAGCTGTCTGCTCTCATCCTCTTTGCCTGGTAGGCACCTATCCTGTGAGTTAGCTTTAAAATGGAATCGTAGCAGCACTATCTATATCTGAAATAGAATAGATCACTCAGGTATTTATTTGTTTGCTTTTCAGAATAAAAATCTACAATGTACTACCTTAGCTAACTAAATATCATGTGTCAAACGTTATGTATAAAATAAACATGCAGTATGAGGCAAGCTGGCCTTAATTCAAATCATGAACAATTTGGCCTTAATTCAAATCAGTTCTTATGTTCAAGTTTTCAGTGTTTTAAGTTTCTCTTTGCTGATAGAATTGATTTGACAAATGGTATTACTACTGACTGCAGAAGCGCAGAGTAATTTAAATTGGAGGAGCATGGTAGTTCACATCACTAAGAAGGTGGTGGTTCAAACCGTGCTCAAATGTCTCAGCGTGGTACTGTAACTGAATATATTCAGCTAGAGAGTGGAGACAGACTGTAACTGAACGTTGATAGACTTCAGCTTGTTTCCATTGGTGAGGTGATTGCAATTGATAGACAGGGAACTAATTTGGTGCCGACCTTTTAGCCTTCAGATTGGGAACTAATATAGGTGCCGGCGTTGCTATGATATATATCTTTTTTTTGGCGCTCTGCCTCTAGGACCATTTAGTTGGAAATTTCTCAGTTCAATTAGATATCTACCAGTGCACGCCATACGGTGATTGCTGTTTACTCAGTTCATTTAGATGTCTACCATTCAATTAGGACCATTTACAGTTTTACTGGAATTAGCCATGTCTATATTGTGCTAGATGGTTCTTGTGCTTGGAGTGCACGATTAGAGCATGACCAGTCATGTTGGGCTATTGGCCTGCATAGTAATGGTCTGAGCAGGCCATCATGTGTTGCTACCGGAAGTGTATGCTATTCACTGGATACAAAGTGTACGTTACATTTTTTACTTCAACCCTAAACCTGCTGAATGATGAACTTGTGCTAATTGGCTTGTCATGTAAGATGTGCTCTTGACATATTTTTAACAGATATGCAAATCCGTTGATTGATCATGTAAACTAACAAATTAAGTCAACATAAAAAAATCTGCATCAGTTTTGCTCAATTAACTACTTACCTCATCATGTTTTTTGCTGTGTCATTGTTCTATCCATGTGTTGCAAACAGTTACTATCAGAAGTGTATGCTATTCACTGGATACAAAGTGTTTGCCACATTTTTAAGCTGTTGCAGAGCATCCATTCACTCAAATGGCCTTTCTGTTATATGAACTGCAGACTGCACCAATGTGATCTGTTTTCAATTTTAAGTAGCAGTGTCTTGCAACTAATTTCCACTCTCCCCGTTACATGAACCAAGCTTGGCTGGGGATTGATCGGTCAGCATGAGCCCTTATTCTTCTTAGTATTGTTTAGTTGGCTAAATTGCTATATTACACTTCATGCTGGCATCAACGCTTGGCTAATTCTCATCTAATTTTTCATCTTACAGGAACAAGGAGCTAGGAGGTGGTGTTGTGGAAGATCTCAGAGTTGAGAGCTGCCGTTGTCAGCGGACAAGCATGCAGGAACTAAGAGTCATCGTTGTTGTGTGGTGAGGCGTCATGATGCGTGGAATAGAAGTAGGACCAAGTCATTGTTCACAACTTTAGTGGATGTGTAGCACCTGACTTAGTATAGTGTATGTTTGTACACATGACAATGACATTATCCTTTTAATGTCACATGGAAATTACTCATGGATGTGTTGGAATGAGATTTGGCTTTATATATGTGCAAAATTTATTCCTCAGCTCCATTGGTAATTTTCATGGTGGTTTATACTCTCATGGAATAACTTGTTTTCGTGGTGTTGTTTTCTCACGAAATAATATCTTCTTTGTGTGTTTGATACTCTCACGAAATAATTTCATGACGAGCTCCTGCGAAATGGCCCAACTCTCACGAATTAACTTCATGACGGTGAGCTCTCGTGAAATACCATTCCTCTCAGAAATAGTTTCGTGGACGGTGAGTTCTCACGAAAATACCCTTCCTCTCACGAAATGATTTCATGATGGTGAACTCTCACGAAACACATCAACTCTCATGAATTGACTTCATGACGGTGAGCTCTCACGAAATACCCTTCCTCTCACGAAATGATTTCATGATGGTGAACTCTCACGAAATAGAACTAAAACCGCCACGAAAATACTAATGCAAATCTGGTGGCAACGTTATTCTCATGAGAGTCGCCGTCACGGAGAACTCTCATGAAAATAATCCGTGGCGGTGAACTCTCATGAAAATGTGTATTTCGTGAGTCTAATACCGTGAGAGGTGATGCGTGACGGGGTACTCTCACGCATTGTTTTCGTGAGAGTAAAACCGTTTTTCGTGACTTTTTGCACTCTCACGAAAATGTCCAGTTTCTGGTAGTGATAGGGTAAATTTTTCCTACACCCTAGGAGTAGTTACACCCTACTTCTAACCAGGCTTGCCCATGCGCGCTAGCTGTGAACCCGTGTACACATCCCACCGATGCAACATGCAAATAACGCATGCATCAGATTTTTATTCAGTAATTATCTCTTCCACTAAATCTTTTTCTAATTCAGTTATTATCCCTCCGTTGGAATCGCTAGTGATTTTTTTGAAATAAAAGGAATCGCTAGTGATAGGTATGACTTATATTAGAATTCATCGATCTATAGACTACCACGCATCCTCTCTTTCACTTCATTATAAAAATAATATAGTATATGAATACATATATTCATTGTTTTGTATATCACGTGAATGTATGGACATATCTCTGATCAGTGGTTTAAGTATGCACTTATACTATTTGAATCTTGATGTATGTATGCATACTCCATTCCAAAAAGTATATATTAATACTCTATTCTAAAAAGTATGTACATATATTCATTTCAGCAAGTATGTATGAATACTCATTTTTAAAGTATGTGTAAATACTCTCCCAAAACAATTAAATAATTTATTTTGTAACCGAATATTCAAAGTTATCGGCTTTGATGTACGTATGTGTACATACTCCCAGCTGCGTATATATATACTTCCAAAAAAAGTATATATACATACTCGTTTTAAAACGTATGCATAAATTCTTCTGTATATAAAAAAGTATGCATACATACTCATTTTTAAAAAATATGGATACATACTCCGTTCGAAAAAGTATATGTATATACTCCTTTGAAAAGTTTAAACATGTACTCCGTATATGAAAAGTGTATGTGCATGTAATCAGCTATATGAATGCATGTGTGCGTCCTTTAGGCTTTTAGAAACTAGAATATATAAAAAATATGTGATGTCATCACGTAAATACACTTTCATCCATTGGTATATGCACATACTCTAATCTAAATAAAAAAGTATCAACGCATATACTACCGTGCCTGCAGTTTTTTTAAAAAGACGTGCATGCAGTTTGGTAAATGTCCCATGCATGTACATGCGAGAGGATGCAGCGCCTAATCACATAGATCCGGTTACTTTCGAACCTGATTAGAGGTGGGTGTAACTACTCCCGGGTGTATAAAAAAGTGCACCCTATTCTTGATTCCTCCACTGCGAGTAGACATGCATCGTGCAGTCCATGCAACCACCGGTTCCACCTAGAGGATGCAAATGTGCCTTGATGTTGGCTCCAGGGCTCGCCTGATATCTACATTGAGTTGGGCCAGCCAGATCCCAACCCTAATGGTAGGCAGGCAGGCTTTCCGTCGACGAGCGCCTCATCTGATGCTGACACCCTGATCGCCATGGATGCACACAAGCCAGTCGCCCGACACATTTAACAACAACCCCAATTGTTGCAGGATGGGTAGGTCGTGCGTCAGCCTGGACGGACACGGACCATGCGTTCAAAAAACTTCTTCATCATCAACAACTCTATCTATCAAGCTCTATCAACGCCGACACTGATAGATGATGGAGCCATTGATTCTTCATATCAATATATCATGTTGTTGATGATCAATGACCTCTACATCTGTTCGCACGGGCCGCACGTGTATACTAAGGTATGTTCATCTTGCTAGATCCTATAATTATAATTTAATTAGTGTGAAATATGGGTACAACCCGTTCACAAAAAAAATTGCGTGACATACATGATATGATCCTTATTGACCATTAGGTATAATTGTCATTTTAATTTTAATGTTCTTGGATTACTTGGCACAAATAGGTTTTGATATAATCCTTATTGTTGTCCATCAAGTATATTTCTTTAATAACTTAATAATAATATCATTGGATTACTTTGAACTTGCTAATGATGCTAAAAATCTAGGGGATCATAATCATTAGAGTTATCAATATAAAAGCTATATGGAAAAATTGAAACCTTCACTATTATGAAAGATTATTAAACTAATCCTATAATATTTTTTTATAAATTGTTTATCTTTATCGTTATGAAAGATAAGGCTTTGACCCCTATGTTTGCATTCAAATTACCCATACATGGAATTATAAAGATAATGCAATTTCTACTTATCCACCTCAACCAAACCCATGGCAGACTATGACTATCTTTTTCAATTATAGTCATTATATATATTTATTAGGTTTCCTTAGAATGTATAAATCTCAGGTATTGAAAAAGTAGTCTAAACTAACTATAATATTTATCCAAATTATCACCCCTTCCATTTTGTAAAAGTAGCCTAAAGTAGCTCACGAAATATGCATCTATAATATTTGGTATCTTAATTATTATTAATGACAATTTCAGTTCACTTTAAGTTATACCATCATTTATGACAATAAATCTTGTAAGTTGTCTTGGAAAAGTTTAAACATTTTGACTGAAACATTGTATTATACAAATATTAGTAACTTAATTCTAAGGGTTATTTGTTTAATAAAACAATACTAATACAATACAATGAATACAACATCTTGAGTGCTATGTTGCATGCTCAAACTATTTATGACATTGTCAAAACTAAGAGGATAGCCTAGGGCTTATAATATTCTTTTAATAAAGTAGAACATGGAAATTTTGAATAAGTGTTATATATAATGTCAAATTAATACAAGTATTACAACAACTAGATCAAAACCTAAAGGTTAAAGTATAGATTTTCATGACATCACATAAAGGGATGAACTAAGAGTCTATACACTTTAAGTTTATTTATGTTTCAACTAAATGGATATGGTGCTAAATATAGATCCTAAAATTATTACAAAGATCAAAAACATTTTGCTATCAAATCGGCAGACTATATGCACTGTTGCAAACAAAAGCTATTGTATCTATGGAATTAATATGCTTAAAATTTAGGGGAAAATGAAGATTTACGTTTATAAAATGTTGATCGTGACTAAAACTAATATTGACTGCATGGCTAAAACTATCACAGTAACAACAAATGTTTCAACTAAATATATATTGGAGATACACAGAGGTGCTATGTAAAGAAAAAAAACCAATGGATATGGATGAAAAAAATCAATATTGATTGATTATCACAATTGCAAATAGATTATATATTTCCTGTTATATATTGACTAAGATATTTGATATAAGTTTCTTATTAGTTAGTGTCTCATTAGATTCACTACCGGAAAGGCTCTTTTTCCACACAGGGAAAGCATTTCCCGTGAGTAGCTCACGGGCAAGCCATCGAGGAAAGCGGGCTTCGAAAGAGCCTTTTCCGTGAGCCCGGTAGTGATTCTAACCCGTGCGAGCACGGGTTGGTGAACTAGTTCAACCAATTGTACATAGCCTTCAGAGTTACCTGCTCAAGCACAAAACCACAGCACCGTCCCAATGAGTCGGACAACGCTTTTCATTGTTGGTGAGTTCAATAAATTTTTGGAGTTCTACTCAGAAACTTTTGTCCATGTTCATACACCGGACATCTGTGATGCCATGACAATCTTTGACCGCAATATATAAAATAATTGAAGTTGAATAATAAATTAAAACATTTGATATTAATATCAAACCCTTATAATATGGTAGAGGACGTCTGAAGTCAAAATTAAGAAAATTCGTTGTAGCAACCATTCAGAATCATGTTAGTGTTCATTCTAACTCGAAAAAAACAATTAGTTAAAGTCCAAGTACATTTGGACATGTATACGCCAGTAGCACCTCTCTTACACTTTCGTTCTCGCTTCATATAGAATGGTTAACTCGGGGTGCTACGTTTAGAACGACAAGAATTATAAATGACCCTCACCCTCCAACACTTCCAAGGTCAATTTCACAACTACTATAGTCTACTAATGGGTTCGGGTGTTACAAGGTATAGAACATTAACTAAATTATAATTAACATCAATATTTTGTATGAAACCAGTTGATAACCGCTGATAGTCATTTGTCCTCAAGAAAATAATATATCTATGAAACCAGTTGACAACCGCTAATAGTCATTTGACCTCAAGAAAATAATATATCTTTCTATCATCCTATCTTACATGCTTCTAGCTACATCTAGATGAAGATAATATATTAATTGCCATTCGAGAATGTTGAAACTTGGGATTCCAACGAGGTATGAATCTCCGCCTGGACGTTGCTCCAAGGGAGGGTGTAAGGTTTTTGGCTAGGTATGGAACACTCAATAATAAATGGTAATAAATTTCATTCATCATCCAACAACATTAAGGACTTGCCCCCTATTTATAGCTTACAAGTAAGTAAAGGAGCTAAGTTACACTTCTACCCCTCTTGATGCTTAGCATATTCTCAGCACTGATCTCCACCTTTCCCGTCCTTTCATGTCTTGAACTGCCTTTGCTTCTGGGCTCCCTGTTCGGCCCATTTAAGGCTCAACTCTCTCAGTTGGTCCGTCAGACGGCGCCTCCGCCATGCAGATCTCCGCTTCGTCCTAACCGAGCAGCTTCCGGGTCTTTGTCCAGGCACCTTTGGGCGGACTGGTCCCGCGATCACGATGTTGGCGGAGATCACCGTGTCTTCTTGCAGTCAGCAGATGAGCCTCCCTGGAGCTAGCGGGGATGATACCTCCACTAGCCCTGCGTCATCATGCGCCAGCCTCCGCGGATCTCTGCAAGGTAGACACATGACTAGACAACTGGATAAGTGGTTAGCTACTCTGAGCATACTTCTGCGCGCCAGTTTGTCTCCGGGCAATACCTCCGCTTGGTACCGAGGGCCATGTCCCAACAAAGAAATTCCTAGTGGACCGTTAGAAATCATGTAATTGTGGCTAAAAATTGGGACAATATTATTGCTCTACAAGGCCTCCCCGAAGGTATCATTTAATTTCGTGAATAAAAGCAACACCACCATGCTTGGTGGAAGAGGGAAATGCTCAAATGCATACTGAAACCTAATTATTAAGGAAGAATCGAGCACTTGGCAAGAGATAGAACTTGGATTAGCACTTGGCAACCTCCGCCATTAATTATGTTTGCAATTTTGGTGGGCGTTACCCCAACAAAACATATACCCATGTTGGCTTAGACTAAGCCAGGGAAACCAAAAAGTCCCAATATGTTTGAGCTATATACTTCTATATCACCCCTAGAAGTAGAACCTATTTACAGTGGTGGCGGAAACACCAGCTATAGATCCCTTAAAAATAGATTTTTAGGGGCGGTCGATCCTATTTACATATTATATATAGCGGGTTCATGTTTCAATGTGACCTTGGGAATCAATCTCTAGGGGTGGCGTATTGTCTGGCTCCCCAGAATCATCCATCTCTACTATATGGCGTCAGATACCATCGCCTCTAAGAATAGCTCTCTAAAAAAACGTCTCTAAAAATCAATTTTGTAGTACTCTTAATTATGTGGTACCATGCTCATGCGAAATCAATAATGTTGTAGGCTATAAATACGTTGTACATATGTCCTCCTGTCTACGAGAAATACATATATCAAATTGGCGCGCGGGCAGTCGAGAGAATTACATACTCTAGAAATTCAAATTGGCGGGTAGTGTTTACAGCAGCCCACATAAATTGGTTCACCATATTTAACCCAATTGAAGCTAGACATCTGGTGTATCGACGGATAACTGGTCGGCGATGGGATGAATCTTCCACATGGTATTAGGACCAGGTGCCTCTGAGGGATGCATCCCTACGAGTGTCCCCTCTTCTGCAGTGCCGCCAAGGGCATTGAGTGTCGTAGATAGGTCTCTGAGCGTTCTTATCTCGGCATAGCCACCGGTACCGCTGAGTTCCTTGCCCATGGACCACAACATAGAGACCTCCACGCCCACATCGCCGTTATAGGGGACCAGCCGCAGCGTGTCATATACGCTAGTGGTTTGCCGGTCATATCTCTTCACCATGGCTTGCCCCGTGGTTCTACTCACCAGAGCGAATGCCC
Organism: Hyparrhenia diplandra; assembly: GCA_015847255.1. NCBI lineage: Eukaryota > Viridiplantae > Streptophyta > Magnoliopsida > Poales > Poaceae > Hyparrhenia > Hyparrhenia diplandra. The sequence goes on along the minus strand of JADLZK010011183.1, from coordinate 204,308 downwards.
TCCGGCCCTCATCGTCGGTCAGTTTCCCGACTGCATCGAAGTCCTGGAACCAGTGCTGTATCCACGTGCAGCAATGGCGCAAGCACGTACAAAAGGAGAGACACAGTTAATAATCACGTACAAAAGGAGAGACACAGTTAATAATCACGTACAAAAGGCAGATTCAATGTCAAATCTATGTATAATAGAATCACGATAATGGGCCGTATCTTACGAGAATCTGAAATGGAAAATCCCTCTCAAAATTAAGTACTTCATGTGGCGTTTATCAAACAAGGTGGTGCTGACAAAAGACTACCTTATTAAAAGGAATTGGAAAGGCAGTGCTGTTTGTTATTTTTGTGAGGAAAATGAAACCATTTTCAATGCCCTGTAGCTAGAGTGGTCTGTGCTTGTGTAGCTGGGTATCTGGGAGCTGATAATATAGCAGCTAACCTGGATCAGTGTTGGGATTGGTGTAAAATATGGATGCATAATGGTCATAATTTTCATGTTACAGGTGTAGCAGCTATTTCCTGGGCTTTATAGAAAGCCAGAAATAATGCATGGTTCAATAAAATAAATTATAAAAATCCTCCAGAGATCATTTGTGCCGGGGCACTTTGACAGGTTTGTATTCCAAGGAAGAGAAGGCGGAGATGGAAAAGGGTGTCTCTCTGATGTTGAAGGTGGCGACCAAGCTTGCGGCCAAGAGGACCAAGCATGCGGCACAGCATGCTGGTGAAACGGATGGCCACGGCAAGAACTAAGCCTGATGCATCTTGATCCGAGTCTGACGAGTGCTTTAGCCGAGAAAATGAAGGTCCTGGTTTTGTTTGTTTGTTCATCTGCTATGATGCTCCTCTTGCACGGGTAAAGCACAGTCTGTAAGAAGTACCGTCTTAAGCCCCCCAAGATGGGTTTGGCAGGATTAGTCGGTCTATCTAGATACTTTCTGTTCCTCCTTTCATGCTCCTGAACTTTTCTACAAAACTGCTGTATTTCCGCTCTTGAAAATCCCATATATATATGCATTTGAAAATTAAAATCCATGCCAGATTAACAAAACAGGGTCATCATGGAATGCGTATGTTTGCTAGGCATGCAGCAGAAACGAATTTTGGTTACCTGGGATTTGTCATTGGAGTCGGCACGTACGAGAATCACCTTGTTGCCGTGGACGGCCATGTTCAACTCTGGAGCCCGCTTGCAAAATATCCTCATCGGCCGCTGCTCAGCTTGGGATTTGTCATTGGGGTCCGTTTTCTGCATGCTGCTCTGTCTGGCCTCCATCCCCGACTATGGGTCTTCGGTGTCGTCTCCTTCACTTTCGGTGGCTCCTTTTAAAGGCTCTTAACAGGAGACTTTTATATGTGTATACCATTATAAAAGGGCAACGTATCCGGTGAACAAACCCCTCCGTGCAAACTATATTGATCCTTCACAATTGGATGATCTTGTGTCTGGAGGAGAAGACAAGGGAATATGCATCAAGATTGACAAAGCTCAAAGAGATTGCCTCGAGGCAAGCAAGGATATGTGGATGAACCAGGTCAATGACAAATGGGATAAATTCATACTGGACAAGGCTCTGGACTGGGAGGACCCCGTGATCCCGGAGGAGGTCAAGCTCAAACTGAGGAAAGGGTAGCTGGAGGAGCTACTGGGGAAGCGCTGGTTCACCCTGTTGCCTGGCGACAACGAGTTCTGAGATGTTTTAGTTATCAGTTGCTTATGAGTACTGCAATGAGTTTTGAGGAGTTCCTATGTGTGTGAGTGTGATGGATTGGGGTAACCCCCTGAAAATCCTTAAACTGTATGACGTTTTGTCCTTGCTTTATTGCAATGACAGCGGTTGTGCCCTTTAATTCAAAAAAAAAAAAAAAAAAAAGAACAGGCCTCAGCGTCCTAATATGGCTAAGACATTTAACAACCTCAATCAAGTTATGCAAGTGGGCTTGGCAGACAAACTAATAGTAGTGGTGGTTAAAATACAAATAGCAATTCAATATATATAAGTTTTGGTGTTTGGCATTCGATATGTACCCACCTGTTGACACCCAAAATGGCTTGGTCTAAGGCATGATAAAATTCTAGACTTTTCTCGAAGTGACCGGACGCCGGCGACGACATGCACAGTTTTTTTAGACTCCAAATTTTCGAGGAAGAACAAACAGGCTTTTCTAGAAGTGACCGGACGCTAGCGACGGACCGTCCGTCATTCTTCGTGCGTCCCGGTCGTGTATCCGTTCAAGGCGTCCGGTCATCAGTGCGTGTGGTGCGATTTCAGAGCTTCTTGGAATTGACCGGACGCTAGCATCCGGTCAAGCATCCGGTTAGATAGTCCGGTCAGCTTGGCGCTCTCGGCGCAGTTTTAGAGCTTTCTGGAAACGACCGGACGCTAGTGACAGATGCGTCCGGTCAAGACCGACCCAGCGTCCGATCAACTCGACGCAGGCCGTGTCCGTACGACATCTGAACCGATTATTTTATAATCGTGTTTAGGTCGGTTTTTGGACATTGGAAATGTCCAAGGACGGTTTCCTAAAAGGATAAGACCACCCTCCTCTATATAATAAAGAGATTCATGGCCGATTTGATCCCATCTACATCCAATCGACAAACACATCTACTATCGTCTTGCTTGTAGGTCAACTTCCCCTCTACCATGCTGTTTGGCGGCATTCTCCGCGAATTTCGTCGACGCTCTAGGCGGCCTTGCTGGTCTTAGGGCACCCCTCGCGTGCGTCCTCCCCGACGGGTCTTCCCGAGGTGCGTTCGGAGGTTCTTCCAACCGTCACCGAGCTCCACATCGGTCCTAGTGGTCTCTTGATCGTTCGAGGCTGGTCACGCTGTGGTGCTCGCTGCTCTAAGGTTGTTTGCAACCTTCGTGGGCGTCCAATGCCCTCCCGATGTGCTTGGCACGGAACCCTAGTTTGGTGTCAATACCACCTTCACCTTGTGCAGTGAGCCTCAATCGAAGTGTAAATTAATGTACGCCGGGCCTTATTCCAAGCACAAGTGGATCAATTTTAATTGTGGCGCAAGTTTTGAGCCCCAATCGCCATTGTTTGTTTGTATTTGCCTGGTGCATCTCGATGCAACAAGTCCTCAAGTCTTCGTCAACAAAACCGACCGTCATTATCTATAATATCGGCCAAGTGGGCATATGCAAGCATGTTTGTTGGCATCATTATTTCTGACTAGGCATCGTGACCACTAATCACATAGGTTATATTCCACGACAAAACACTAGAAACCCACACATTCCTACAAAAACGTCCTAGCTTGTTCCACGACTAGATCTCTAGATTTGAGTGGCTTTACAAGTATAATTCTACTGGTCCTACTGTTGTACAGTACATTACGTTGCAAGAACCTGGGGGTACTTAATTATGTTCAACTCGTTAATGCGAGCATTTTAGTTTGCACACGATGTCGCAGTTTTTTGTGCGGCCCATTACAGCCCATTCATATTTGAGGGATCGGGACTGGGGGAAGCCATGGCCCATGGCGTAGCTTATTAATCTATTAGTTTTAAATTTTGCTCTCTATTAGTTTTCTATCACGCCCTTGTATAGTTGTATTCATTCGATTTTTATTTCTTTCTTAGCAAATTGAATATGAAAATCCATATAATTACGTATTTTAAAAATAGTTGCCTAAATTGTTGATCATCTCTTGCAAAATTCTTGGACATATTTAAAATTCTATTTTTCCTTGATAAAAGGTAAAACAATAGCTAGATACACACAAGGCTAAAAACATATTCAAATGTAAAGCAAGGGATACCAATATACAAAAATGAATGAAAAGAAAAAAAAATAGAACACATTTCCATTTACTAAGCATTAAAAGAGGCCGACTCTATTTACGCCACAAATACTATACTTGGACACGCTACTCTAACTCTCTTCAATGTAATAGACTGGATCTAGATTAGAGATTAGAGATTAGAGAGCTCTAGTTCTTCAAGATATATAGTTTAGACATTCTATTAGAGACTAAAGTAAGAGTTTGAGCATTGCTCAAGACTTCAGATTTGTTATTCTTGGAGATTCAAGAAAACATTTTACTTGATTTCTCCTTATGACTTTGCTATATTTTATTATATTACTTGTTGTTATGTTCTTAGTATATTTGGTTTTATATTGTGTAACACCCGGAAATTTACATGTTTTTAAAATAGGAAATTTGATTTAATTATGCAAATTTGTGATGCATTGAATTTAGTTAAATAATAATTTTTATGATATTAAAATCCAATATTCTATTTTTGTTTTGTCTGATTTTTGTTTGAGACTTGTATTGAATATTTATTCGATATGTAATAACACTGAGATGGTACTTTTATCGATTTGTCAGCTTATGTGTGCGACATTCCGGGCGCATTATAAGATTTGTATGCATCCACTTTTGTTCTTAAATTTGGGTGTGACAGATTGGTATCAGCTCTAGTGTTGATCGTAGGACGTGAGCCTAGGTAGAATGGTCGTTTTAGTGTCCTTTGCTCTCTTGATTTCATGCTTCCTCTCTTAACCATGGTTAATTGTGAAAATATTAGGTTTCAGACCTTAGCCTTATTGAGAAAACCATTGAGTCTATACTAACTAGATTCTAATCTCTATAGGTGTCCCGCTTGACCAGCTCTAAGTTCAAGTTAGCAAAGCAACCAGTGGTGGCTCCTCCTCAAGAAGACCCTTAGTGCGCAGTTGCAAGAGGAGATTGATCGCCTTAAGTCCCCGCCTGCATAAGTTCTAGTACCCTCCATGTAATAAGAACGTTAGTAGTCGTGTCTAGTCGAGTTTTCGTGTGGTTTGAAACAATTGAGTGCTTAGTTGGATTGTTATTATGATTTTGTGTGGTTTGGGTCTTTGTTATGATTGCTGAAGCTTTGTGGACATGTCTACAAGTTCCTTAGTTAAGAATATTAAGGTTATATATAATATATGCTTATTTGGGTTGGTTATCGCGTTCCTATCATTTGCTGTCATATTGGATCAGTCTGCAATGTTTCTGACATAACTCAGTTTTGGCTCGTGCAAATTGGATGAATTTTTGCTGGGAGAAACTAGACTTCTGTAGCTTTCAATGGCGTATCAAGCACTTTTAATATATTTTATGAGCTATGAGTTATGCCTGTCACAAGTTGGAGGTCTCTGTGCTGTCTGGAAGTTCTGAGAGGCTACTGTTTTTGCTGTTTTCGACCTGTTAATTTTTCGAATCAAGTAAATTGGTCCACATGAGAGGTGTAGAGAATTTTATAAGCTTTCCAACCATGTATGACACGCCTTATTTGAAGTTCTGGAACTCTATCAATCGCTGAAATACTAAACTGATGTTACTGAACTTCATCCAGAAATTCATGTTTAGTCTCTGTATCTTTGGCAAGTATGTGATGGAAAGTATTGGATCTCATTGGTTTGCATTGGATTACAGATGGCTGCTCGTGGTGGAAGAGGCCGAGGCCGTGGTAGAGGACGTGGTGCTGCTAACCCACCCATAACGACAGAGCAGCTACTGGATCAACAGATGCAAATGATGCAGACGATGACTCAGATGATGCAGACCATGCAAGCTGGAGGTTTGCCTCATGCTCAGCCACCTAGGGATAAGCGAAGGGAGTTTCTACAGGGACACCCTCCTGTGTTCTCACATGCCGCTGATCCAATGGAGGCAGATGATTGGTTACGTGTAGTGGAGAAGCAACTCAACATTGCACAGTGTGATGATCAGCAGAAGGTGTTGTACGCTTCTGGGCAACTTCAGGGTTCTGCTCAGATTAATTTGGTGGGAGTCATATCAGTCCGCCCGTCCCAATAATGCACCCCCTGTCACTTGGCAAGAGTTTGCTAGAGATTTCAAGGCACGTCACATTCCTGAAGGTGTGATGGATCTGAAGGCGGAGTAGTTCAGAAATCTCCGTATGGGGCGCAGGTCCGTGAGTGAATACCATGATGAGTTCGCCTAGCTATCCCGCTATGTACCGAGGAAGTGAAGGAAGACAAGAACAAGCAACGTCTCTTCCTTAAAGGCATCTACTATGAGCTCAAAGCTACGCTTGGTTGGGCAACAAGTATGCTAATTTTGAAGAATCGGTGAATCATGCCATCAAGCCGGACAATATGCGTGAAAAGCAAGATAAGAAGAGGAAGATGAAGGGACAGTCTTCGAAAGCAACATGTCCCCCGATTCAATCCACAACAAGGTGAACAACAGGATGGACAACAGAGTTCTAATACCGCCTCGGTAAAGAATGGTGCTCCCAACAACTCAATCGATGCTATGCTTGTGGGAAACAGGGACATATATCGCCCAAACTGTCCCGAGAAGAAGAACCAATCGCAGAACAACAACCCGAAACATTTCTCCAAGCATGGAAACGTGAACCATATGTCAACAAATACCGCCGTAAGGCACCGGAAGTTATGTTGGGTGCGTTCGTAATCAACTCAAATTCGCTCTTGTTCTTTTTTGACTCGAGCTTCGCACACTTTTATCTCTCGAAGTGTTTGTTAGAGAATCTAACATACCTTTACTAGCCATGAAAGATCCCATATTAGTAAACTCACCAGAGGAAGTATTCCATCTTCTTATTATTGCCCCTCGCTAAGCTCCTTTTAAGGGGGTAGAGTTCGAGGTTAGTCCTATCGTGTTGAGTGCATCCGTATAGCCCTTATACTTGGGTTTGGATTGGATGAAGCAACACACACGACAGTGATTCAATGCAAGGAGAAAGTGGTAATTCTGACCACACTGAAAGGAGATCGAATTAGTGTTGAAGTGGCGGTCGGGGGCACCATCGGCGGCGGCTACAAAGGAACACATTGATCGAAGGACCTAATTCTCGGGATCGTAATCGCTTTTGAGTAAGCCTAATCAAATCTCGGGACGAGATTTCTTTTAAGGGGGTAGAATTGTAACACCCGGAAATTTGCATGTTTTTTAAAATAGGAAATTTGATTTAATTATGCAAATTTGTGATGCATTGAATTTAGTTAAATAATAATTTTTATGATATTAAAATCCAATATAAGGCTAGTGACATGTTTGTGCATTACATGATGTTGCATATTCTATTTTGTTTTGTCTGATTTTTTTTTTGAGACTTGTATTGAATATTTATTCGATATGTAATAACACTTGAGATGGTACTTTTTATCGATTTGTCACCTTATGTGTGCGACATTCCGGGCACACATAAGATTTGTATGCATCCACTTTTGTTCTTAAATTTGGGTGTGACATATTGGATATAGTTCTCGGCTAATAATTATTATATGCATAAGGTCATGGACAACTTAGCTTTATAGGAAGTTATGTCGTAAGTCATATGTAAGAATGGTGCTTATACGTGAGTTATGTGCAGATGCCCCACTATACAATGGGTCGTGGGGTAAATCGTGAGGGTGATGACCTGATTGAGTCCTGCATATAGTGAATGGTAGGACGTGGTCGCATTGGAGGCTAGTTTATTTCATTATATATCCTCCTTAGTTGATGTTCCTTATGTCATATGATATTGATTTAACTGTGCTATGGATGGAGATATTTGACTTGCTATGCTTTGACTTAATGTTTAGTAGTTATCTAGATGTCTTTTACTCAAGAGTAGTTATGATTGTCTTTACTACCTTAGATGAGCCTCTATATCTGTAATCTCTAGAATACCTTTATCATAGTTATCTTAGTTTTTATTATTATCTTTTATTGTTATTATTGTAAAATTAGGTTAAGTTAGATCTTAGTTATATTCACCTACTATTTCTTTGGGTTCGATATTAAAACTCAAAGTTCATCTTTTGGTGAAGTGGTACAACCGTATTTCTATCTATGCGCTTGAGGATATCCTATCATTATTGTGAGCAGTTATTATAAATACCAACAGCATATACATCCACCCTCCTACTATAAATAGAGAGGCTCCCTCCTCACTCAAGACACACAAGAATTTAGCATACAAAAGAGAGAAGAGAACGAGAGGAAGCCTCATTTCCACTAGCTCTAGCTAGATTAGTATAGGGAGTGAGTGAGGAAGAGTGGGAAGGAATCCCAGAGTGTCGGCTTCTTCTACTTCTTTTGCTAGGGGTGCCTAGTACACTCGTTCTTCTACGATTGTTCTACTATTTTCAGTAAGAACTATTGTGTTTATATTTTGGTATTAAGCTCTTAAGTAAGTTATCTTTGTTCATTAAATACTTGTCGGATCGCCGCTCATCCTTATGATGAATGCTCTAGTGAAAGGGCCTCGCCTATTGGGTAACCCTTGAGCTCACACTAGAGTAGTTAGTCATAGCATAGACGTGGTGTCTAGGCTAGCGGCTACCTTTGTTTGCCCCATACACGGACAAAAACGAGGTGGTAGGCGGTAGGTGCCGATAGCCCTGTCTATCCCTTATAATCCCCACACCTTGTGTGGTGCGAGAGCATAGGCCGGAGGTACCTAGCATTGTTGTTGTGCATGTGACACCAAACAGAGTCAGTTAAGAAATGCATACTAAATTAATCAAATCCTCAACAATAGAACAGAAGATATATTTACTGGACATACGTTAAGACTCTTGCCCCTTCCACTGCAGACTGCGAGGCCATTGTTGTAACACCCAGAAATTTACAACTTTCAAAAATAGTTTAAATTGATTTAATTATGCATTTTATGCCTTGTCAACATAGGAGAAATGATAAATTTTATGAAATAAAATTTAAAATGAAATATAAGGTTACACACATGATGTTGCATACATGCTGCTGCATTTTTATTTTTGTGATGTGTGTCTTTTGTTTTAAACTCAAATTTGTTTTCAGTTTTCCCTTTTAAGTGAGCTTAAATTTTTGGTCTAGGAAAAGAAAACCCAATTCATTTATTACCTCCTTTCTTTTATTTCTTTCCCACTGTAGCCCACTCCTTTCTCTCGGCCCAGCCCGGCTCTAGTCACAAGCAGCACAAACACACACACACGCGGCAGGCCCAGAAAAGCCACAGGAGTGCCGCTCCCCTCTCCCAAGAAGCCGACACGCGGGCCCCATGCGCCAGGCCCTTCCCCTTCCTCCCGTTGGCACCCGGCCGGGTCGCCCCTCGGCCTATTTTGGGCGTCGCCTTAGCCACTTCCCTCTCTAGCTTTGCAGCGCCACCATTCGCCTTCACCCAAGGACTCCAGCGCAGCCGCCCGCGTATAGCAAGCACCGCGGAGCTCGGGACTCCGCAATTCACCGCCTCGACGTCAATTCTCTGCCATCGTCGAGTCCCTACGCACGTCCGCAACCGAAATCCCTCGTCAATTTCTGTTTCCTTCTCCTTACTCGCGGTCGTCGTACATCACAGATCACCGCCGCCGCCATTCTCCGTCGATCTCCACCGCCGAGTCGCCCCTGCCTTCGTTTGACCCCGCGGTGAGAATCCCCGTGCATTCCTTGTTCCTCCGATGCCCTCATTCTTCGAATCGCGGCCTCTAGGACTTTCACACAGTAGCGCCGGGCGAGCTTGCCACCGCCGGCCATGCCACCATCGCGTGCACGTCGCGCGTTCGGCCGCACTATAGCCCTTGTCGAGATCACAATCGCGTCGCTCCGCCCCATGTCCTCGGATCACCGAACCGTGGCGGGATCACCGTTTCGCGAACTCCGGCGACTAAGCGCCGCCGTGGTCGCGACCGCTCCGCCGCCGGTACACTGTGTTCGGCCGCGGCACTACTTCCCGCGTGCCTGATCTAATCGTGTGGTCGCCCATCGCGAGATCAACGGCCACCGGTGACCGATACCCCTTCGCACGCATTTTGCTAAAGAGACCCCGATACTTTTACACGCTACACCCGGTAGTCTAGGTTTAATTACAGATAGGTCCTTGGCCGGAGATAAAAACCCAGTTTTAATTTATTTTCAATTCGAAATAAACTTCGGTATAATTACAGAAATGCCACTGAAATTCAAATGCCCATAACTTCTTCATTTTAACTCCAAATTGATCCGTTCAACTTGTGTTAGATTTGTAATTCGATTCTCTACACGTTAGTATAACTGTTCAGTAATTTTGAGATAGTTAATTTTCGTAGTTAGAATTAATTAATTATTCGCCTCAGAGGGAAATCTTATAAAATCCATAACTTCCCGTTTTAATTCTGATTTTAAGTGATCTTTACGTCTATGTGATCGTGAGCGACACATAGTTTTATACACTTTTTGTACTGTTTTATCATCACTCTTGGTGTACTGTTCTAATTTAGACTTGTTTTCTTCGTGCATGATTGTCTTTCGATGCATGTATGTTAGTTTATTATCGAGTATAGACGGTGAGCAAAGATTCGGTGATCGGGAGCAGCGGTTTTTTCGGAGCAAAGAATTTCAGCGGACATCGATAGTCAAGGCAAGTATAGTTTGGGAATTTCTAGTTCATTATTACCATGATCTTGTGACTTAATTAATGTCTATGCTATAAATGATAAAATGGTAATAATTTAACCACATAAGATCTTGTCTCAGAATCGATGTATCCTGGACTTACAAGCATAACCGTGGGGGTTAAATGGCTCGACTTTTAGTTCCTCAAAGATCATTTTTCTAGCGAGTTTGGAGGACGTGCGAATTGGGTATAGTATAGCCCCCCCGCCCATATATATATGTGTATAGGCTGAGGTTATGTGCCATATAGGAAGGGTGGGTCCTATATCTGACGACTTAGCGCCCCAACTTGTTAGACGAACCTTTGGGGGGCTTCATAGTGGTTTCGGTGTACTGGGCCTTGCAAACCCATACATTTAGGAATCACGACTCACAGTGAATGTGTACACCTCTGCGCGGAGTTTGAAAAACTAGTATACTAGCCTTGCTCAAGGACACGAGCGGCCATGGACCACTTACACTAAAGATGATGACTCTTATATTGTTAAATCGTTTACTCATGTTTATCACTTATGCTTATATATTATTATGTTACAATGATCATGATATTATGGGAAAGTTACTACCTTGCTATATTTGTTGAGTTCGACATGAACTCACTCTTGCTATATATTTCCACCACACCAGTCTCGGATCAAGGATGGAATGAGGATTACCGCGAGGAGTACTAGACTTGTGGACCACCAGTCGGCGTACCCGTTCTTGGAGCTTCCGCATAAGAAAGTTGGATTTAGTTTCATTCTTTTGAGTTTTCGTTCTAATTCTATGTAATAAGCATTGTTATGGTACATTCCAATAGTTTGTCACCTTGTGTGTGTTTCCGTTTTTGGGCACACATAGGGAATAATATATCCAATTTGTTCTTTTAAATTGGGTATGACAATTGTTGCTGACCAGGCTGCCGCCGTCACATCAAACAAGAAAACCACATCACCATAGTAATTTGTTCAGTGGGAAGAGGATGCATAGAAGAACGAGGACGATGGTGTAATAACCGACCGGGCGAGGTTAACCCTAGCCGCACGCCTCCGGCTCGTGGGTAGATCGACGGATCCGCCCACGGAGCCGCGGATCCGATCCATGGGTCACAAGAGCTAGCGGCTCCCAAGACAAAGAGGATGGGAGCCGGGGAGGCTGTGCTTCGGGCTGCCACACCACCACGCCGCGCCGGGACTGCCCGCCCGCGCACTCGCGCCACGAGCCCGAGAGAAAAGGAGGGAGCCGGAGAGCCGGCAGCCAAGCACCCTTCCCCCGCATCGCGGCCCACCGCCGGGGGTGAGTCTCAAATAAGGCCGTGGCCACCACCGCGCCCGGGTGCCGTGGCGCCGCACCACCACGCCGGGGCCGCTACTGGGAGTGGGGGCCCGACCGGGGTGGCCACCGTGCCGGGCGCTAGAGGGAGAAGGAGAGGAGACCGGGAGCAGCAAGAGGAGCCCCATTGGGCCTAGGAGAGAGAGGAGGGAGGGAGGAGAGGCGGATGCGATGTGAGAGTGAGAGCTAGGGTTTGGATTGGGGCAAAACGAGGAACAGGTTTATATTTGGAGAGGGGCACAGTAAGCTAGAACCGGATCCGACGTCCCGCCGCGATCAAACGGTCCAAAATAATTTTGATACCGTGGATGCGCTGGCCGGTATGCGTTCTCGCACACCAAATATTTCTCTTTAAATTGTTTGTTGTGCCTAGTGGCACTATTTCATTTCGGCTTGACTAGAACTTAATGTATGCATGAAGCACTTCTATGCATGCTGTAATGTTGGTGACATATTGAAAACCTAAGCTAATGTTTTGAAAACCAGTGACCAAATGTTGGTCTATGAACCATACTATTATTATATATTATGTTAAATATTATTATTAATATATATTGTGTCAATTTCTTGTGTTGAAAACAAGTTCCCATGTTGTATGCTTAAAAAGTGCACATTCTTTTTTAATTTAAAAACTGCACATTAATTCACACGTTCAAGCATCACGTACGTACTCCATTTTTTTTTTTGGCACCAACACAACATCCTAGCTGAGCCAGCCAGCCAAAGAGTGGCATAGAAGGACAGGACAAGCAGGTATTTTTTCCACACTACTACAGTAAACTTTATCACTGTCGGGCTCAAACCCCATTCACTGCCGAAAAAGTGAACTCGCGTAACCATAGCGGTAGTGATGTGCTATTTTTATCACTACCGGACATAAAACCCGCGAGTGTTGTGCTTTTAAAAAACAAAAAATAATGAGCATGCAGGTGCCACATGCACCTGCCATGCTCTGCCATGCTGACCTGCCATGCTCGCTGATCTGCTACCGCGATAGTGTCATGCTCTGAACACCCGGTCCAATTTGGATGTGGCCCAAGAGGGGGCCTATGAGTGCAGAGTGCACATATTTAGTACCACCTTGCTGGTTAAGTAAGGGTGGAGCCAACTTATAAGCCTTTGCCTTCCAGCCATATCACCTTCGGGTTAACCCTTTTACACGGCTTAGGAGGACGAAAGTGTAAGCAGGGTGCTATGTGTACGCGTGCACGCCCCTCGAAAGGGTTGTGCAGTGCGGCTTTGGAGGGCGGGGTGTGAGAGGGGGATTTGCAAAAGTGTGAAGTGTGATTAGGGGCGTCCTTTGGATCAGCATCTTACGGCCTAAATTAGCAGTTTGCATAGTTTGCACGGTGGGGTTGATTTGCACCGCTCTTTTATAATGGTATATACACATATAAAAGTCTCCTATTAAGAGCCTTTAAAAGGTAGCCACCGAAAGAGAACAAGACGATACCGAAGACCCATCGTCGGGGATGGAGGCCAGACAGCCCAGCATGCAGCAAGCGGACCCCAATGACAAATCCCAAGCTAAGCAGCAGCCGCTGAGGATATTTTGCAAGAGGGATCCAGAGTTGAACATGGCCGCCCGCAACAACAAGGTGATTCTCGTACGTGCCGACTCCAATGACAAATCCCAGGTAACCAAAATTCGTTTAGTCTACATGACTAGCAAACATACGAATTCCTTGATGACCCTGTTTTGTTAATCTGGCATGGATTTTAATTTTCAAATGCATATATGTATGGGATTTTCAAGAGCGGAAATACAGCAGTTTTGTAGAAATGTTCAGGAGCATGAAAGGAGGAACAGAAAGTATCTAGATAGACCGACTAATCCTGCCAATCCCATCTTGGGTGGATTAAGACGGTACTTCTTACAGACTGTGCTTTACCCACCTGCGCAAGAGGAGCATCATAGCTGATGACCAAACAAACAAAACCAGGACCTTTATTTTCTCGGCAAAAGCACTCATCAGACTCGGTTCATGATGCATCAGGCTCTTGCCGTAGCCATCCGTTTCACCAGCGCGCCCTGCCGCATGCTTGGTCTTCTTGGCCGCCAGAAACTTCATCGCCACCTTCAACATCAGAGACACCCTTCTCCATCTCCGCCTTCTCTTCCTTGGAATACAAACCTGTCAAAGTGCCCCGGTACAAATGATCTCCGGAGGATTTTTTTATAATTTATTTTATTGAAGAAGCATTGTTTATGGCTTTCTATAGAGCCCAACAAATAGCTGCTACCCCGGTAACATGAAAATTATCACCATTATGCATCCATATTTTCAACCAATCCCAACACTGATCTAGGTTATATAGCCGGTATATTATCAGCTGCCAGACACCCAGCTACACAAGCACAGACCACTCTAGCTACAGGGCATTGAAAAAACAGGTGTTCAATGGTTTCATTTTCCTCACAAAAATAACAAACAGCACTGCCTTTCCAATTCCTTTTAATAAGGTAGTCTTTTGTCAGCACCACCTTGTTTGATAAACGCCACATGAAGTACTTAATTTTGAGAGGGATTTTCCATTTCCAGATTCTCCTAAGATACGGCCCATTATCGTGATTCTATTATACATATAATAGACTTGACAGTGAATCTGCCTTTTGCACGTGATAATTAACTGTGTCTCTCCTTTTGTACGTGCGTGCGCACGCTTTCGCCATTGCTGCACGCGGATACAGCACTGGTTCCAGGACTTCGATGCAGTCGGGAAAGTCATCGACGATGCGGGCTGCAGGGCATTCGCTCTGGTGAATAGAACCACGGAGCAAGCCATGGTGAACATATATGACGGGGTGAACCTATATGACGGGCAAGCCATTAGCATATATGACACGGTTCGGCTGGTCCCCTATAACCGCGATGTGGGCGTGGAGTTCTCTATGTTGTGGTCCATGGGCAAGGAACTCAGCGGTACCGGTGGCTATGCCGAGATAAGAACGCTCAGATACCTATCTACGACACTCAATGCCTTAGGCGGCATTACAGAAGAGGGGACAGTCGTAGGGATGTGTCAGTCACAGCCAAGTAGTTTGAATGCCATCTGGAAGATTGATCCCATCGCCGACCAGTTATCCGGCAATACAACAACAGATGTCTAGCTTCGATTGGGTTAAATATGGTGAACCAATTTATGTGGGCTGCTGTAAACACGACCCACCAATTTGAATTTCTAGTGTGTGTAATTCTCTCGACTGCCCGAGCGCCAATTTTATATACGTACCATATGTATTTCTCGCAGAATGGAGGACATATGTACAACATATTTACAGCCTACAATATTATTGATTTTAAAATGATGTACCAGAATGTCACGATCACAAGAGGATGGTATCACATAATTAAGAGTACTACAAAATTGATTTTTAGAGACGTTTTTTTTGTCTTTCTAGAGAGCTATTCTTAGAGGCGATGGTATCAGACGCCATCTGTAGTAGAGATGGATGATTCTGGGGAGCCAGCCAATACGCCACCCCTAGAGATTGATTCCCAAGGTCACATTGAAACATCAGCCCCCTATATGTAATATGTAAATAGGATCGCCCCTAGAAATCTATTTTTAAGGGATCTATAGCTAGTGTTTCCGACCACCACCGTAAATAGGTTCTACTTCTAGGGGTGATAGAAGTTATATAGCTCAAACATATTGGGTCTTTTTGGTTTCCCTGGCTTAGTCTAAGCCTGGTAAGGATTACACAGCCTCGTTAGACTAGTCATGTGCCCAGCAACCCGGAAGAGGTGATAGCAACACCAAAATTGCAAACATAATGGCGGAGGTTGCCAAGTGCTAATCCAAGTTCTATCTCTTGCCTAGTTGTCATGAACCGAAAGGGGATCGCCGGAAAGGAGCCCAACAAGGAGCAACGCGCGTCGCCCAGGGGCCCAAGGCCCGAAAGCACGCGCCGCCTGATGGTCGGCGCCGCCGCTAGCCACCTTGAGCACGTACGCCATCGTCATCAGCTTCTCCGTTAAGTAAAGAATATCTAAGAAATAAAAGATAGGAATAAAATAGGAAAGAAATAAAATTGCTTGTAAAAGAGGTTTCCAATCTATAAGGAAACCATTAGATCTTTTTAGCAAGCAAGTCTCCATCGACGAAAAAATTAACAGGGTAACACCCAAAACCCTAAGCTCTCTCTCCCCCTTCTTCTCTCTCCTAGGCGCCTTGGCGCCGCCCCCCCTACCCTAGCGCCCGGCACCCCGCACGCCGCCGCCTGCCGCCCGCCCGGGCGGCCATAGCCGCCGCCCTCCTCGCGGCCGCCGCCCCCACGCTGCTCGCCACCCACGCCGCCATCCCGTGCCGCCCGCCGCCAACGCCGCCGCCCCCCCCTCTTCTTCCTCCTATCTACAGCCCCCCAACAGCCCTAACCATCGCCGACACCATCATCGTTGCCGCCCTAGCTCACCGTTGACGTGTCTCGGATCGCCCGGAATCCAACAAATGCGTGACGGTGGTATCCGGAGACCGAACGATCCAACCACGTTGCCACCGTCAAGATTCGATGGCCGTCCCACTACCGCCTTACCCGGAGATGATCATGGAGGCCATCTACGCGCTTGGACCCGAGAACGCCGCCGACAAAGCTTCGATCTGCAACTACATCAAAGATAAGTACGGCTACAACCTCCCGGTCCATCACTACGCAATCTTGTTAGGCCACCTCTCCGTATGAAGTCCACCGGTGAGCTCAACGACCTCCTCGACGCCGCCCTTACCATGGGCGCCACCGATGACAATGGTGCTCCCACGGGTGCCGCGACATCGCCCCTCTATGTTCACCGACACTACAGGCAACGGACACGCCTATCCCAAGGATGCACCTACTATCGTGGTCCGATCAGATCATAACGGAGGCCACCACCGACGCCCACCACCGCCGATGAAAAGCCTACTCAACTAGGCCAACATCACGAGACTCCATCAATGGCAATGCATAAGTTTCCCCATTACTAGCAACGCCTCCCTTGACACTAGGAAAGCCAAGAGCATCTACACTAATACAATCAGCAAAGAACTTAACGACGCCGCTTGACGCCGAAGTGGACTTCACCAACTCCAACCCCGACATCCTTGACATCGACAATGCCTACAAGGGCGCCCCCAACAACGACCATGACGTCGCTAGCCCTGACTTCCTCAGCATCAACGATAACACCAATGTCACTATGGGTGACACATCGATGTCAACCGACGCCAACATCGACGCCATTGATCCCGACATCCCGGACAACAAGAGCGCCATGAATAACAACGATGACAACACCTTCGCCAACCAGGACATCACACGCCCACAATCACGAGGCAAGTTCATCCCAATCAACAAGGAGCTTCTACCTCTACCACCCATGCTACAACGATGCCACTCGACGTCGTCAACCAGGACGTCTTCGACACCGGCACCATCGCCGACAACAACGGTGCCCCCAAAGGGGGGAACATCGACACCTCCCTGAGCGTCAACGACATCCTCGACATCACCATTGACGTCGCTAGCTATAGCGTCCTCGGCATCGATGACATCGACAACAACGATGACACTACCATGGGCACCATGAACGGCAATGACGTCCTCAAGGACGCCAACGCCGATGACGACCTCCTTGACGTCGACTATGTCTTCACCGTGCCTACCATCGACAACAACTACAAGGGCATGAACCACGACGACCCCCTCGCGGCCAACCTTGACACTGGCGACTATGACGTTCCCCACATGGGCGCCACGACCGATGAAAACACTGACGCCCCCGCAGGCGCCACCAAGGAGATGGTCGTTCACTCGCCAACCCTCGACGATGATGATCTGCTACACCTATTGGACATCCTACCGACATCAACAATGGTGGAGAACACTATCAATCAAGTTGCAGATCCAGCAAAGGCAACACCATCAACACCACGCAAACAGAAAATTAGGTACACCGCTGCACACCTGACAAGAACGACACTCCTCTTCTTTGTCTCCTCTACATCACCAAGACGCCACGAGAGAATGGAGACAACATACCATGGTGCTACACTCGCGGTTTTGGGACGTCCTTCAACAACGACACCAACAACCATCGCAACGTCGACTACACATCTTTGGCAGCCGGGACGACGCCAGAGCCATACCAGTGGGCTCTGATGTTCCTCAATGACATCTACGTCCCGTATGACTACGCTGTACCGCTAGCCGAATGACTTCTTACCGAATTATGTTCTCGCCGGCTCACTCGTCATTCAGGCTCTACCAAGTTTTGGTGTTAACATAAAGTGGCTCCGTCGGCCCCGACAGTGAGTCACTTACTCTTTGCGGATGACAGCCTGCTGCTTTTCAGAGCGGACAAGGGGAATGCAAAAACGGTGCGAGATGCCCTAGATTTATACTGTCGTGCATCAGGACAACAGGTCAATTTGGATAAGTCGTCGATCCATTTTGCCAAGGGATGCAGGGAGGCAATCAGGGACGAGATTAAGGAGATACTTCAAGTGCATAATGAAGTTTTGAACGAGCGTTATCTGGGCTTGCCAACCGATGTCGGACAAGCTACAGTAGGCGCCTTTTCTTACCTTAAAGAAAGGATGTGGTAGAGAGTGCAGGGTTGGATGGAGAGATGTCTATCAGCTGCTGGTAAAGAAGTTCTCATCAAGGTTGTTTCCCAGGCCATCCCTACGTACTCCATGGCGTGCTTCAAGCTACCCCGAGGGCTTTGCAAGCAAAAAGATGGCATTCTTCGGAATTTCTGGTGGGGCAGCAAGGAAGAAAAACGGAGAACCTGCTGGGTTGCCTGGGATGATATGGTCATGCCCAAGAACTCGGGAGGGCTTGGCTTCAGGGATATCGAGGTATTTAATCTTGCATTGCTTGCTCGTCAGGCATGGAGGCTTTTACAGGACCCTGAATCTCTGAGTGCAAGAGTGCTTAGAGCAGTTTACTACCCTGACTCGAATGTTCTCGAAGCAGGAGTGGGCTCGTCACCATCAAAAGTCTGGCGATCAATTGTGGATGGGATAGAAGTGCTTTGACAAGGACTGATTCGTCGAGTTGGTTCAGGCACTACAACGAAGATCTGGGAATGTCATGGATACCCGGAGATGGTATGCTCCGACCACTCCAACCGGTGAAATCAAACCCGCCGGTGTGGGTATCGGATTTGATTGATCAAGGATCTAGAGCTGGAATACTACGAGAGTATTTCTCACCACTTGATTGGGAGGTCATTGAGAACATACCACTATGTTTGAGGCCCATGGAGGATTTTTGGGCTTGGCATTATGAGAAATCCGGGAATTTTTCAGTACGATCAGCGTATCAGATGTTGGTCCGGCTCAGGGAGACAACTTCAGCTTGGCTGGAAGATAGAGCAAGCCGATCGGATCAGGGAGACAAGGAGAATGAAGGGAGTGATCTCTGGAAGGTTAAGGTTCCATCGAAGATCAGGCACTTCCTGTGGAGATTGGCGAGACATTCTATCCCAACAGGTGATGTTCGACACCATCGGAACATGGCACCTAATGCTGGGTGATCATTGTGCGGAGGGATGGACTCCTGGCGGCATTCGCTCCTGGAGTGCAATATGGCCAAGTGTGTCCGGGCACTGAGCGCCAAGAATTGGTTGAATTCATATGCGATATCGACACCCAAAATATAATGCTTTCGTGCATGGTTAATGGAAGTAATGAAAGGGCTTAAACACGAGGAGTCGACAAAGGGTGGTGGTTCGACTCGGGCCATCTAGTATGCACGGCGACGCGGCGGTGCATGACAATGAATTTCGAGTCCTTTCTCGACACATGGATTTGTGGAACGCTTTACGTGTGAGCTCGAATTGGTGACACCGAAGGAATCCAAGAAACAGATACGGGAAGACCAAAGATCACGCCGGATTAAACCGCCCAAAGGTTTTGATAAAATCAATGTTGATGCGGCGCTCTCCAAGAACTCGAAAAGAGCTTCGATGGCTGCTGCCCGGGATGAAGCAGGTAACTTCCTTGGTGCATCTGTCTTGGTCCTGGAGGGCTATACTGAAGCAGAAACAGCGGAGGCACTGGCTTGCCGCGAGGCGCTGTCTTTGGTTAGTGATTTGAATCTTCGGTCAGTGTGGGTGGTGAGCGATTGTATCAACGCTATCAGAAACATTCATGGCCAAGGTTTTGGAACATATGGCCTTGTTGTTCAGGAGATACAGCATAGTAGAGGTAGCTTTACTAGCTTGGAGTTTGTCTTTGAAAGTAGAAATGCGAATTACGACGCCCATTGTTTAGCTAGGAGTTGTGTAACCTCTTTAGTCGGTCGTTATGTTTGGTTGAGTGAGCCTCCTGATGGAGTTTGTAATACTTATGCTGTGACATAATAAAGGAAGGCTCGTTTTCGCTCAAAAAAAAAAAGTACCCTAGGTTCTTGCAACGTAATCGCACCGTATAACAAGTAGGAGTAGAATTATTATTGTAAAGCCACTCAAATCCCGACATCTAGTCGTGAACAAGGACGTTTTTTGTAGGAATATGTGGTTTCTAGTGTAAAGCCCCCGACACCCATGGCGGCACTTCTCCTCTCTCTACTCTCCACTCTCCCCTCGTCCATCGCTCCGCTCCCTTCCCCATGGCGGCGGCACCGAAGCGCCGAGCACGCCCCGCGGGCGGCGCCGCATCCTCGGCAGCCGCGTCCTTTGGCGGGAGGAGCTCGGCCGGCGGCGTGAGGAGTACCGAATCGGATCCGACGGACCACGACGTTCAAGGCGCTGGATGGTGGCGGGCTTCGGCGCTGATCCGACGGGCGGGCGGGCTCATAGGGCGGATCCGCGCCCTTCCTCCCCCGACGCGCTGCGGTCTGGCTCGCCACCGGATCGCGCCGCTTCCCTCCCTCGCAACGCGGCGGCGGGCTCACTCGGCGGATCTTGCGCCGCCCCTTCCTCCACGGTGGACCGGCGGCGCCAGAGCGCACATCCGCGTCCCCTTCCTCCTCGGCTGGCCGAGCGCGCGACCGGATCCGATCCGCGGCGCCACTTGGATGGGCTCGGGCGGCGGAGGTGACGAGGAGGCAGCTGCGCGGCGAGCAGGCGCGATCAGCGGATCCACTGGGCGCCCTAACCCTAGATGGCTCGGCGGGCCCATGGATGGGCTTGGCGGGCCTGAGGGTTTGTGGGTTTTTTTATTTTTTCCGAACCACACCGGTGTGCCCGCCGCGATATTGATTTTTGGCGTGGCGGGCACCGTAGCCCGCCACGCAAATTCACGCGATTAACCGTGACCTCACGTTAGTGACGGGCTACTCTGATGCCGCCACGCAAAACTAAATTCGCCCGTCACGCAAAAAATTGTTTGGGTACTAGTATGTGTTGGAATCTAACCCACGTGGTTAGAAATAATAATGTCGACAAACGTGCTTGCATATGCCCACTTGGCCGATATATATTATAGATAATGACAGTAGGTTTTGTTGACGAAGACTTGATGACTTGTTGCCTCGAGATGCACCAGGCGTATACATACAAACAATGGTCATTGAGCTCAAAAGTTGTGCCAAACAATCAAAATTGATCCACTTGTGCTTGGAATATGGCCTGGCGTACATTAATTTACAGTTCGATTAGGGCTCACTGCACAAGGTGAAGGTGGGTATCGAATAAGCCAACCACTGAGACTTACATATTGAACTGCTATTTGTCTGCTGCCAAACCCACTTGCACAACTTGATTGAGGTCGTTATATGTGTCTTAGTCATATTGGATGATGCCTTTTTTTTAAAAAAAAATGATGTCTATTGAGATTATAAAATTAGGAGAAGGTGACAATGAGGCATTTTATGTCTTTTTGTTAACCAATATGTTATAAGAAGCTAGACTATGAGATTGTTAATAAAGCCATTCTTTGATGGAAGTTCATATAGATGTCTCTCTAGGCAAAACAAAAATGATGGGATATCGAGAACTTTATGAATAGATAATAACGGAGTAGGTTTTGTTGCGGAAGTCTTCACATGCATCTAGATGCACTATTGTCATTTGTAACTTAATTTTAGACTCCGTTAGCTGAAGGCTAAATATAAATGAGGTAATGAAAAATAAAAACAAAGTAAAAATGCGAAATAAAAAGACAATACAAAGCCTTGGCCTTATTTTAACCTTCACAGCTTGTTCCGCTGTAAATAAATCATTCAAAATACTTCTTCAAAAAATTGGTGTAACAAAAAAGACACATATAGTAATAAAAACGTATGGGAAAGTTCACATGGCAAACTAATCCTTCTAGCAGCTGATTGACACAACTGAAATCGACGGACTTGTGGATGAATTAAGACCATGGTGTCGAATATGACAACCACTAAAAACATACAAACTAGTCCGGGTTGTTAAAGATCTTAATTAATCACATGACGACCATGATGTACGTATATATATATTGATATTGTTAAATTGGGGAATAGGTGAGTACAAGAGGTTTGTTGTCGCCTTTGGGAGTCCTTTTGTTAATTGTCATTTTTAAAAGAAACTTGACTATGGGATTGTTAAATAATGGCCATTGCCAATATAAGTTTCATAGATGTCTCGATCTGATTGATGAGATGTCACGTAGGCAAAAGAAGACATCAAGATGCGCCGGACAACCATAATTTAATCTACAAATAATGAAGATATATAGGTTCCCAAAAACTTGTGCCACAATCAAAATTGACCCACCTTTGCTGGGTAGATGACCATGATATCGAATATATATTCCAGCTGGGGAGTTGTTCACCGGTTGATGCCATGTATTATGTTCAACAGGCCAATGTCGTCACTTGTTTCTTTTCTTTTCTAAGAATTTCGCACATATATTTACGACCTTGGTATTACGACGCCAATGAATTCAAGCACTACCGTGCAAGGTAAGATTGTAACAAGTGTATCTAAGCCGGTCAACACCAGCGAGGGACAAGGCGCCACCCATCGCCAAAATGCGCTGCCAATAAGGGCGGGCTGGGCACAGCCGGACAACGAGTCGGCCCAATGCCCCCGATTAACTAGATTTGGCTAATAAAAAGAGGCCCAAGAAGGCACATTTGCAAAGTCTCTACGAGAACTGGGCCCATATATGTTTGGCTGTTTCGTTCCAAATCATCAGATCAAAAAAAAAAAAATTGTATCACCCTTCCAATTGAAAGGGCTACTGTTGGTATTTTAAGCACTTCCTACTTATCTATACCTACTAATAAAGAGAGAAAATTTTCTGTCCACCTATTTTTTATCCTTTTTTTCCGTCTGCCTGTGAGTCCCGTGCGAATACGACGTGCAAATATGACCTTGGAATCGCATGTGAGCTGTGAGCATGGACGTTCGGGGCTGTTGCTCATCACGCTCGTAGAAGGGCTGTCAACTTGTCATTGGGATTGAGCTGGCCCGAGAAAAAGGGAAGCAGAGAAGAAGGGCATGCGATACGTGGGCTTGCTACTTGCTGCTGGAGTTTTGGCGCTTGCCATTTAGTACCGGACTTTTAGTACCACCTTGCAACTTGAATCCTGGAGAGGATAGGCACTGCATATATAATAGGGTACCCGGCCTGTATAATCTATCTCGTAGCCTCCCGACTCAGCCAGTTTGTGTAAAACTAATATTGAGCCTAATTTGGATTAGGCTGATCTTGGATCAAATTCTGTCATAGACCGGTTTGATTGGGCGGTAGTAACACGTCACCAACGGTCGTCATGGCGACGGAGAAGGTGGCGTAGGGGCAGCGGTCTCCCCGGCGGTGCCTCCGGCGGCGGTGACGGCGGCAAGCGGCGGCGTGGTGTGGTGGCGCAAGCAAAGGGCGGCGAGAGAGAGAGAGAGAGAGAGATACAAACTATTTTTATTGCTCTCTTATCCCCAAAGAGATTACATACCCTTTTAAATACAAATTGCCAAAAAAATCACAATTTTGCCATTGCTTATATAGCCCGGCTAGTGTGACTTATAATCTAAGCAATCTCGTACGGTTTCCTTATATGATTGGAATACCTTTTACAAGCGGTATTTATTTATTTCCTAATAAGGGACTTCTTTATAGATTGGAATATTCCCCGTTATACACCAAAAAGTCTAAGATAATCCTAACTTGATGACGAATTAGAGTCAGAAGCGGAGAAGGGAAGAGGCGGTGGCGGCAAAGGGCGCCGGCCCCTCGCCCCCCGCGCGCCCCCCTCATGGGCCGGCCGCGCCACTTCGGCCCCTCTTAACCTGTCCCGGCTGGCCCAATTCTGGTTCATAACAAATTCGAACTAAACAAAAATCTAAAAACGAGCATATGTTTTTGTGCGACAATCTTATTTTTTTTGTTGACAACTGGTGCGCGACAATCTTTGTTTCGCTGCACATGCCATCCACACAAAGCCCCTGCATGCCATCCACGCACGGGCTCTTTACATCGCCCCCAATCGACAAATTTTGAAAAAAAAATATAACATGAATTTTCTTAACCCATAGCAACGCATTTAGCATGTTTTCAAGGTAAAAAATATATTATACATTTTCTTGACCCGTAGCAACGTATATTTCCTCTCAGAGCACGCGCGGGCAAATTTGCTATATAAATAAAGAGAAATTTTGCCATTTTTTTCACCACCCTTTTTCTTCCGCCTCATCTGACCTGCTTGGTTATATTATCCGTGCGAGTCCAGGTGTGCCTCCGGCGGCCGTGGGTCCAATTAAGATACGGGATTAGTTTGGAGAACAAACTCATCATAAAGCAAAATAAAAGTCGAATATGCTAGAAGAAAGAGAAAAAAGGGAGAGAATTTAGATAGTGTATGTGTTCTATTAGAATGGTACGTACCGAGCCAGATTTTAAGTATGAACCACTATTACAATCCCCAGTTGAAGCAAATCAAAGCTAGCTTGCATCATACTAGAACATCAAGCACCCTTCTGGCGCCCTGCCATTATCATTTGGCAAAACCTACAACTATTGAACTATATGGCCAAAATTACAACAAAGATTTTTCTTGCGTCATAAAAGGGCAAAACATTTTTTGTATTTTGAAGTGTATATAAACATCAAGATTCTAGCATAATCGTGAAGATAGAATCATAGAAGATGGGGAAAAAGCTATATATAGTGCTGGCTATGGCTGAAGCATTGCAAAAGCAGCTGCAGCCACCAGCAGCATGCCAAGCAGCCATTCTCTTGCACCACAAAAACAGCAAGAAACAAACTGTTGCATTGTAAATGGCACAAATAAATTGTCGGCAACATTATGATGGTCTTTGAATTTGCAAACAACAAAATCAGTATAATAACCTGGTTCCATTATTGTCAAACGATCCATTAGCAACAATATACAAGAATTAGATGACACATCACATTAATACCGCTCACTATGATGGTTCAAAACAATACACATCCATAGGAATACAGGAAATTCTAAAAACTAATAAACATCCATAGAAAGACTTGATCAGGAATCAGAAGAAAGTTCTCACAACATCTCCCAGTCCAGGCCCTCTTGGCCTCTAGGTCCCTATGAAGTCTCCAATGAACAATATTGAGTGAATGTGGTTCCGCCTCAAAGCAGATCGGAAAAGAGGGAGCATCCTTGCTCATTAGCTTGGGATTGCCGAAGGATTGGATTAATATAGCGCTGCAATGGTGGATGAGCAACAATATCAATTCTCAGTTTAGCACATGCCTCTCTTGTTCTTGTTAGATTGCAGATGGAGAAGTATGTGCATCGTAGATTTCATCTCTTTTATACCAAGACACGTAGTCGATGAACAGAGCAGTATGTTAATTCAGCTACGACAAACACCAAGTGATGACTAAGACACAATCGATCATATACACAAGGGTTGGCTGCAACTGCAACTGTTGGAGACAAATGGGGGTGCTCTATTTTAAGCATCTCTGCTTGCTCTGTGTACGATAAATGATAAGAGACATCAACAGCAAAAGAATGGATGGAACTAACTGATATTAATCAAAGGCATATAAATGATAAGAGACATGAACAGCAAAAGAATGGATGGAACTAATTGATATTAATCAAAGGCATATTAGGCATGCAGATATCACTCTCCCTCTCTATATGTGCAGTGGTGCACTCCCAAATAAAAATTGTAGCATCTCTGCAAACAAAGTACAAACAATATTCCTATTGTAAGTACATAAGAAACCATTGATTGAAGTCTAAAGCAGTGAAAATTTGCTGGATAAACGATGGGCCTCCTGTACATGTACTTCTGAATTTGTTGGTGGACAGCGATTGCTTTTCGGTGTTCTTGTTCCATTGCACAAAGCTAGATGGTACGATAGTGGCGCTGGATCGACAGACGCCATCACGGCAAGAATAAGGGCGTCTGAGGCGGAGGAAGTGCGTGGGCAGGGAGAAGAGTCTACCGTCACCACCGCTCAGGTTGATCCTCTATCGTGTGCCGGCCGGCCAAAGATGCCATGGAGGAGGTGGTTCCCACCACCCTCATCTCCCAAAGATGGATTTGGTGAAGAGTCGCGGAACTCTTACGGTTCCCTCCGCTCCAGCGACGGGCGGCGTGAGATCCGCCAGCGTTCTTCCACACCTTCGTCGACCGCCCCGAGCAAGGGAAGGGAGGGAAGTAGCGGCAGAGTGCAGGAGAGAGAGAGAGAGAGAGAGAGCAGCGGCGCAGAGCAGGAGGTGAGGGAGAGAGGGCGGCGGGGAGGAATGGGTGAGGGAGTTATTAGGGAAGGAGTGGATAGGATGGAGTGTGGGTCGAGGGACGCAGCGGGTGGGCGCGTTCTCTTCTGCATAGGACGGGCGTCGGCGTGTCGAATACCGAGAAGGCCACCAATGCCTCGAATGTTGTGGTGTGAGGAAACTGGAGTGACTTTAAATAACTCCGATATACCGAGATGAAACTGAAAGCACAAACCAAGCCCAAAAAAAAAAAAAAAAGAAAGAGATGACCACGGACAAAATTAAACGGCCTTGATGTTAGCCTTCTAGATCTCTTTCTCCTATTAAATTAAGTATCTTGGGAAGCGATGTATTTTCTCTATAATTTGAAATTCAAATATAAAAATGAATTGGAACGCACGAGAATATTACTAGATACATCTTCAGCCCCGTGTCATACGACTTATACAAACTAGGTGAATTCCCCTTGCGTTCTTTGGAAGACTTCATATGAATTTTGGGGGACCACTAAGATTTTTTTTATATTTTGCATGACATCACCAAATTACACATGAAAAAGAACATCTCAGATTATAACAATTTTGGCACAGCCCAACGCCATTATATCTAATTTCCTTAAATTTTAATTAACATGCATAATTTCGCCCATTGTAGCTCTTTTTTTTTTGTATCATTGGAAATACTTTCAAATTTTGCTCTTTTTATTACCCAAAAAGAGATATCTTAGTTTGAGAGATGCTTTCACTGTGCAAGCCTAAAATATTCAACGTGTGAATGAAAGGGCACCTTGTTTATGTGAAGCTAGAAATAGTTCTACATGATTTGATATCTATGTATTTCTAGATAAAGATCTAATTGTGTAAAGCTGTACGAATTGAAGTGGGGAAAGGGAAGAAAAGACCTACTGGCTCAATCTCAATATTTTTGTTGCTTTATCAGTGTCAAATTCACAATTATTTATCAGGCTCAATCTCAAGGAAAGTAGGAAGCAAAAAAATCATTAATTATTACCATCAAATTGGAAAAGAATCAGTACAATATTTTGAATGCATGCTTATAGTGCGTAGTATTGCTTGAAACAACCCAAAAAGAGAGAAGCTAATAAGAAAGTACCAGCAATTTAAGACTATTGATGTCTCAGCTCTATAGGAAAAAGTGACCAAAACTGTGATGGCAACGGCAGAAGGCATGAATTTCTGAACAAAGCCCAATACGACCTTATCTTTCATTGCAACTCTTCACCCATCATATATGCTTTTTAAATTGCAATTGGCATATCTGCAGTGCTCATGAGCTCCTCAAGAGCAATAGCGAGGAGGCCTTGACAGCTGAAGATGCCAATTTCATGGTAGACTGTGCTGATGTGATCAAAACAGGTGAGGAACCACTCCAAGAGAAAAATGTTGATAATACACGGTAGGTGCAGGCTTGGGTGATCATCGCTGTTTTCTTGGGGACATGAGAACCACTGTTTGCATTTTGAAGACCATGAAACCATCAAATTAGTCATTTGCTGTGAACTGCGGTTGCAGCAGCAAGCATGTGGAAGCCTTTCCATGGCGAAGGAGAACAGGATATGATGAGAGATTTGGCGAAGCAGATTGCCCTTCTGTCAATGCTGGATAATAAAGGGCAAAGCTAATGATCCATCACTTGGTGCCCACTGGCAGTTGCAGAAGGCGAGGAGACGTGAGGAGATGAATTGTTTTGGACGGCTACGTGAGGAGATGTAGTGACCTGCCGTGTGTTTTTTTTGGTGGATAATAGAGGTTGTAGACTCTTATGAACTCACTGGTCACATGGTGGTGTCAGTTTGAGTGCACGCTTTTGACATCAAGGGTTGGAATTGATGGATCGATTTGGCAGTACAGCGGCGCTATGTTTCATTTACCACTACCTTGGACCAATCAGAGGCCAGAGAACTCCAGATAGATGCTGGTAGAGCGTGTCCAGACCTGCTATAAAGTTTCACACCAAGATGAACGCATAATACGATTGATGAATAAATTTTTTAGGTTCATAGCCATGGACAACAAACTAAACGTCTCGTAGCAACCCACGGGCATATTTTCCTCGTTATTCTAAAAACAAAAGCACTTCCTACTTGCATGCTTGCTTTCTCTAATCGCATCCATATGCTCTACCTTTTGTCGCTACCCAGTACCATAGTGCCAACCGACGACAACTTATCTAAAAAGTCAAAACGCCAACGTATCTATAATGCAAAAATATCTAACAATTTGGAATGGAGAAAGAAGCGAGCAGTAGGAAAAGGGACACAGTCCGCTGAAAGGTGGGACCTGGCTGTTAGTGTTAGCGATTGGTGGCGTTCGTGGCCTAGCGATTGGTCATGGATGGTCCAGCTGGAGTGGGCTTGCTGCGCAGGGCAACTGGAAGTTGGGCCGAGCAAGAAGATGCCGCAGGGGATGGGCTGCTTGTTGGCCTGGGCTGAAAAGGAGAAAAACAGTGCCGGCTAACCAGTGCGCTCGCCGGGGCCCATGGAACTGGGGGCCCAAGATAATATAATTATTTAGTACCTATAATCATGTATTTGGTATATAATTAAAGGCCCATAACAATTGACAAAGGAAGAAGCCCAACCGTAACAATTATCTGGGATGATATTTTATCTGCTATCAACATGGTGAGCAAAAAGTTACAATCTAAGATTGTGTGCCTAGATGCTACTCTCAAACAAATTAAAGGGGTCATCACATATTTCCAGAAGTATAGAGAAGATGGCTTCGATGCTAGTATTGAGACTGCAAAATCCATTGCATCTAGTATAGGCATAGAGCCAAAATTTCCTACAAAACGTCAAGCTAAAAGAAAGAAGCATTTTGATGAAGAAGATGATGAAAGTGAAGAACTACAACGTTCAGCTATTGAAACCTTAAAACATGAGTATTTCCTAGTTGTTGTGGATGCTGCAATTGCTTCATTGGCTAGTCGATTTGAGAAGCTAAAGGAATTTGAGGAAATATTTGGTTTCTTATTCAACTCAGAAAATCTGAAATCCTTGGATGATAATGATCTACGAAAGTGTTGCACTGCTTTTGTAAAGAAATTTTCTCATGACAATAAGTCTGATGTAGAGTTGGATGGTTTTTTTCTCTGAACTAAAAAGTGCTACGACAGTTCTTTGCCAGAAGAATTAATGTCAGCAGTTGAGATTCTTCAGTTTGTTAAAGCTGCAGAATGCTATCCAAATGTCTCCATTGCATATCGAATTCTGTTAACCATTCCAAAGGACATTTAGCATCAGCCGAAAGAAGTTTCTCCAAATTGAAACTTTTGAAAAATTATTCGAGGTCCACTATGTCACAAGAAAGGTTGAATGGCTTAGCTATGTGCGCCATTGAGAAGGATATTTTGGACGACATTAATCTTGATGCTGTTATTGAAGATTTTGCATCAAGAAATGCCCATAGACGATTTTTATCGATGAACTAAACCACTACATCTTATTTGAGGTAATTATAATAGTTACTGTTTTTTAGTTCTTTATTATAACATTATTATGTTTCATGGTCTAAACATGTACGGCAAAGAATTTGTATTTGAATACTATATATATATATGAGTATTACTTGAATGGGCCCATATTTTTTTGCTTGCACATAGGCCTTTCAAATTACAGAGCCGGCGCTGGAGAAAAAGAAAACATTTTTTTCTTGTCTGCAGCAAAATAACTCTAGCCGTGGCTTTCCCCTCCCTCAAACTTGAATGGGCTTGATCAATTCTCGCATGGCCGAACGCGCCCGAACCTCAAGTTCGATCGACTCCGCATTGTCTGGACATCTATGCATGCAGTCGTGAACTCGTGATCCTATGACGTTGTTTGCAAGGAGTGTTTTTCCGTAGGATGTGTTTCTTCTCAGTTTCTTGTCAGGGAATGATCAGACTCATGAGGCCGCATATGCTCACTTGGCTCATGCAAAAATAATGTAGTACTCCCTCCATCCCAAATTATAAGTCACTTTGGTTTAGTCAAAGTGACTTACCAAAAATGACTTATAATTTGGGATGGAGGGAGTACTAGTTAGTTTTGTTGAAGAAGACGTGACTTACATGATCGTCTAATATTTACAAATAAAAAGAGACGGTAGTACGATCTTATTTACAAATAAAAGTGATCCTAGCGCGTGATTTTTCGCGTGAAAAAATTTCCTTGTTTGGCATAGCCTTTGTGGATCTCATTTTTAGAAAAATCAGATCTGGACGGCATATTTTTTTAGAAACTTTGTCAATATAGCTATAGCCTTCGTAGATCTCATTTTGTTTGGCATTAGCATTAATACATGGGGAACCAAAATAGATTGTACACAATAATGAAAAACGCGAGGGTATGCGTGAGGGGAGGTCGTGGATATTCGAATCCTACCGACCATGTAGCGCATGATTTTCACACGAAAAAAATCTTGCGACTTGTGACTTTTTCATTTTAAATCAAAATGTCATGAAAAACTATGTGTGGAAGAACTACCAATATGAAACTAAAAATTTATAAAAGTTTATAGTTGACAACTTCTTCAGGCAAATAGTACTTTTAGCCGCCCAATTGCCGACATGCCTTACATGGCATCGGATCGAAAAACCACTAATATGAAAGTTGTAGATCTTGAAAACTTATAAACCTTTGTAGTTAACCTCCTTTTCATTTAAATTTGTTTAGGACCTCAAACGATCAATTTACGGTCTAGTCAGGGAGCTATGCCTATGTATGTGATGGAATTGACCGATCCGGTTGGGCTTCTGAGTGTGGTGCTTGGTGGGCTAGTACTAGGATTTAACGGCCTCCTGCACTCAGCAATTTCAAGCATGCGCAACCTTTGAAATTTGGCAGGAGGTCGTCTCTTAGACTAGAATCACGCATAGAAACAATTGAAACGACATGTCATACAACCATGAAACATAGGGTCGGTTCTAAGCAATTTAATATGATCTCTAAGTTGGTCATGGGAAACTAGTTAACTGATACTGACTACCAACGGCTACATCTCGATTATAAACGCTTGAGTCTCCTTGGACTAAATACTTGCTTTTTCATATGACACATTGTATTCAGATGTTGTGCTCTCATTGTCTCATCTGTTTTGACACTGATGAGAAGTTGTTTGTTTTCAGCTCAATATAAATTTGTACTGCATTCTGTTATGTTCCAAAACAGAGACTCTTCCTTATCCAATTTCCCAGCTGCAGAATACATATTAACCAGGGAATTAATAAGTGTACCACTGCAGAAGAATGTAGACCACTCAGGGATTGAATCCCACTTCCCAAGGCAACAAGATCAACCAAGCTGCACAGACGGTGTACCAAGAGGACAACGTCCGGTGCGACATCTCATCGACCAGGTGGAGGGCCGCGGCAATGGAGGAGCCTCGACGGAAATAAAAGGCGAGAGCGTGGACAAAGCGGGCGAGGAGCGGGTGGTCGGCGAGGTCAAAGAATCCGGCGTGCCCTTTGAACAACGCCCACAACAAGCACGCAAACTCCCCCTATGAACACACACGTACACAAAACCCTACCCCTATGAGCACTCCGAAGGACTAAGCACCCGACAGATCTAGACATATATACTTAATTGATATCATAAATGTTATTATTTTAATTCTGATCAAACATGACATACTTTGACTCACCAAGAAAGTAAAAGTAATTTATAATTTGGGAGGAGAAATTATGTTTTCTGATTATCGCTAATTACAATTTTTTAGTTGAGGAGAAATTAGTATAAAAGCTATTTTTTTAGAGTATGTATTTTTTTGAGAATATTTTCAGAGCAGTATACATACATAACTAAACAACTGATATTGGGTCTTGGGCACTGTGCGTCGGCCTATTAAGTATAGTTTGGTTTCCCTGAGCGTTTGGATGAATATGGGCGGTCCAGTTTTATCCCAGCTCGCCCAGGCGTTGGTATTACCCGAACCGATCGGTTCGGTTCCTCGGTACCCATACAAATTCGGTTCCAGAGAAAACAGGTACCGATCGGTTCCTGAAAAAGTCAATACCGAGCCAAATCGGTTTGGTTCTTTCGGTTCGGTTCCGGTAAATACCGAAAGTACCGAACCTATTAAAAATCGGAGTTCAAGGAGACGAAATGGGCCCGGCGCGGCGACCTGGGTTGAACGCAAGGCCGAGGTCGCGCCCGGGCGAGCCACCATCTGCCTTGGCCGAGGTGCGGGTGACGGAGGACGGCGCCGACGCGGAGGCGGTGGGCTCTCGGGCGCCGGGCGAGCGCGCGGCCGTGTGGAGGATGGCGCTGCCGCGTCTCGAGCGAAGCGCTGTGACGGCCTGGCCGGGCGTGGCGCGCGCGGCGGCGGGCGGCGCGGGCGGACGGGACAGCGGCGGCAAGGCGGGCGCTGGCGCCGGGCGGGTCGGGCGACGAGCCGCGGCGAGACGGACGGGAGTGAAGGCGCCGTGCGGGGCGGCACCCGCGCGGCCGCGCCCGGTGGATTGAGTCGGGGAGGCGGGAAAGCTAGCTAGGGTTTCGCTGTGAATTGGTGGGCCGCCTTTGGGCTGCTTGTTACGTGGGCTACTTCCTTCTAATTTCGGTACTATTCGGTTTTGATGAAACCGAGGTATAAAACCGAATTTACCTCGGTAAATTCGGTTTCTAGGAATCGAGGAACCGAACAGGAACCGATTTTTTCGGTTTCGGTATTTTTTATTCGGTTTTCGGTATTTCGGTTCGGTTTCGGTTTTTCGGTTTTTCGTGCCCAGAGTGAATCCCAGCTAAGCCACATGGAGTAGCACGCTGGCTGTGGAAAGGAAAAAAGTCAATTTCCTCCCCCAACTATTACGAAAGTTCACTTTTTCCCCCTCAACGTCAAAACCGGAAAAATCACCTCCCTTAACTTTTTAAAACCATGCAAATTACCTCCCTCTAGCAGTTTTGAGGGCGGTATTGCTACTGATAACAACGGTTTGCCTTTTCCTTTTAAAAAATTCGGTTGAATCTTTGAGAAATCATAGTAAATCAAAAAAATCATAAAATTAAAAATCTAATTTTATTAGACTGCACATGATTAGATCTACACATTGAATATATAATATGATATGATTTAGTACAAAGTTTTTGCTGTGAAGGTTTTGTCTTTTTCTTTTTATATTTAT
This sequence comes from Hyparrhenia diplandra, assembly GCA_015847255.1. Taxonomy (NCBI): domain Eukaryota; kingdom Viridiplantae; phylum Streptophyta; class Magnoliopsida; order Poales; family Poaceae; genus Hyparrhenia; species Hyparrhenia diplandra. The sequence goes on along the minus strand of JADLZK010011183.1, from coordinate 170,884 downwards.
TTGGCTGAATCTTTAAAAATCATAGTAAATCACAGAAAAATCATAAAATAGAAAATCTATTTTTTTATACTCCACATGTGCATGTCTACACAGTGAATATATAATATGATATGCTTCAGTACAAAAGTTTTATTGTAGCTTTAGATCTAACTTTTGTGTAATTTATTGAAATAATTCGTAGCTGCTACTTCTATAATTATTTTTTAGCCTAAAGCATACCATATTATATATTCAAGGTGTATATCTACTCATGTGGAGTCTAATAAACTTGGATTTTCTATTTTACCAAGGCGATGATCGATGTAGCGGTCCGAGAGGATGATCGGCACACCGGGGGGGAGACACGGCCCGAACTCCTACGGGAGAGCAGCGAGTGGGAATTTTTCGCAATGGGCGAAAAGCCTGATTTTTCTATGATTTACTATGATTTTTTAAAGATCCAACCAAATAAATAAAAAAAAAAAAGACAAAAAACTTTAAATAACAAAAACTTTATATTAAAGTATATCATATTATGTATTAAATGTGTAGATCTAATCATGTGGAGTCCAATAAAATTGGATTTTTCATTTTATGATTTTTTTCCGTGATTTACTATGAGTTTTCAAAGATTCAACCGAAATTTTTTAAAAGAAAAGGCAAACCGTTGTTATTGTAGTAATACCGCCCTCAAAACCGCTCGAGGGAGGTAATTTGCATGGTTTGAAAAGTTGAGGGAGCTGATTCGTCAAGTTTTAACGTTGAGGGAGGAAAAGTAAACTTTAAAGTGATAGTTGAGGAAGGGAATCTAGACTTTTCCATGTGGAAATGGGGGATGGAAGCTTGTCACGGAAACACGGACGTTGGGCCCCAATCACTCCCATTTGGGCTACACGCTAGCCCAGGAAGGCATCCATCCAACATGTTGTCATCGATGCATATCCTCAATTCTATGGGGCATGCGTATCCTCAACCCACCATGGGCATGTTTGGCTGTATCGTTCCAAATCATCGAGTGAAAAAAATCAATTGTATCATCCTTCGAATTGAACGGGCTACTGTTGGTCAGGAAGCGCATTTGTAGACGGATGAAGGAGAACGGACACAGGCCACTGACAAGTGGGACCTGGCTGTAGTGACTGCAGTGCATGGTCCGATGCAGGCGTTTGTGGACTAGCGATTGGCCAACTGGAGTGGACTTTGCTTCACGGGCAGTTGCAAGTTGGGCCGATCAATGGGAGAGTGCAAGGGCTGGGCTGCTTGTTGGCTTGGGCTGAGAAGGGGGAAAGGAAACCTTTCATTATTTTTTTGTCTCTCAAACGAAATCTAGGCATATACTAAATCAAAACTAAATATCATATCACCTAGTAGCATGATTGCAACAAAATTGTTTATGTCCTCTTATACTTCTCAAAAATTTTCTTCTCATAAATAATCGCATATAAAGTCAAATTCATTGAATACATTTAAAATTAGTTATTAATTGGATTTTTTAGGGTGTTACATTTAGAAACCAGTTTCTAGGGCCAGACCACACACCTACCCACTATTTATTTAGATATGCTAAATACTTGAACAAATCGTCGAGCCGCATGTTCTCTATGTAACAGTACAATAAGCTACTTGGCGCATTTTGTATTTTGCATAATATGGGGAACTAAACACAATCTAAATTATGTGAGTAGCACAAGTTTTGTGGGCTTTGCGACAGCAAACATTGGTCCCTTGTAGGCTGTATATCTGAAAGGTTGGGTACAAATTGGATGGCAAGTTGGGAGTGTGGCCGAAGTGAAATGCCTGTGGGAAACATCAGCCCCCATGCCGATGCCGAGATTGTCTCTCTCCTCGCTAATCTTTCTTATATGTTGGGAGATTGGGAGATATGGAAACACAGACATATATGGCGTTGTGTTCAGTGGTGTGCCATCTATGCCTGATTGATGCATGTATGGAGTCTGCTAGGTTATGTAGGTGCCAGCTTCCCAAAATGATGGTCATGTTTCCTCTTTTTGGTGTAACAATCTGCCTAAATAACTTCTCCCCCTCATGTAATCCTAGAATGATATTTTTTTGGGCCATGCCACCTGCGGGCGGTTGCCGCGGCATCTGTGGCGTAATATATCACGTGGGGGGCACACGTCACACACACCCGTCACTGACCTCATAAAAGATATACCCATAAGGATATATCCATAAGGTGCATAACCACATCCTTAATATAACAGTGTTGCCCCATCGTACCGGTGAACTACCAATAAATTATAATGAGCATTGCTGTGTAATTCTGCCTCCATTGATCATGCTAAATGCCCATGGCTTTTTTTTTTTTTTGAATTATGTTGAGTATCAATTACAAAAAAAAATTGAAGTTCCAGTCCAGCTGAGACGGTGTCAAACAGTAGAAATGTAGGCATCAAGGAAACCAAGCTTTATTTATTTGACAACAAGTCCACATTGTGGCGATGTGGATACAAAGCATGCAGGGTTGGTCGGAAGCAACGATAGCATAATGCAAAACGATTATTTAAGCACGCACCCTAGTATAGATATCGTACTTTGTGGGTACGTACGGCGGGTGCGTGCGTGTAGATAGAAGGAAAACATACTCTCCTACTCCCCTAGAAACAAGGCACGGCAGGTACATATAGCACACAGTACAACACAAGACATATAGCGGCCGGGGAGCGAGAAGAGAGCTAGCATGCATTATGCCATCGTGCAGAGAGGCCGGCCGACCATTTACATTATTGCCGCGCCGGTGCCGGTGGCGCTAGTGCAGAGATTCTTTTCGACGTAGAGCTGGTACGGCGACATATCGGTTGCGAGCCATTGTCTGACCTGGAACAAGCGTGATCCTGCCTGCAAGTTGCTGGCATCTGCGGATCCATTAATCGTAATGGTCTGGAGACGGACGTAAACCACGTACCAGCCGGGTTTGTTGCCGCTCCCATCGGACTCGAGCAGCATCCAGCAGAGGTCCATGCACCTATCGGAGCCTCGGAACCTGTCTAGGTAGCCATTCTCGAAGGGGTCGGCATTGCCATGGCTCCAGGACTCGAGGTCCCTGATGTAGAGCTGGTCTGCACCGTCTGCGCTGGCGAATGTCGCGGAGATTTTGGAGTCGGTTCCCGAGTCCTCCGCGGTTCCTGTCTGCACAGAGATGATGTAAGTGCATGTGGCGCTGTTGCTTGTTTTGGTCGTCGTCATCCCAGCAGCAGCAGCATAGGCTGGGAGACAGCAGCAGCAGAGGAGAGCGAGGAGAGCGACGACGACGACGACGCTACCCTTCATCATGCTAGCGCCGAGTGGAGAGCAAGCTCCGATCCTCTAGACCTAACTAACTTGCGAGTTCAGTGTGAGGGCGCGCGATGGCTAACTATGTGCTTGTGTGATCGATGCGCCAGTTGGGGGTGTTATTTATAGGAGAAGTCCTTGCGTGCCACCCGCCTATCCATGGCTGTAACGTGTACGTGTTTTGGCTAAGCAGGCTTCTGCATTCTTGTGCTAACGGTCACTACTGAAAAAAAAACGTCACTACTGAAAAACCGAAATTCCTTGACAATGCAATAACGGTCAAGGAAATTCAAAAACCCGTCACAAAATTAAAAATGGATTTCCCTGACGGTGAACCACTTTGGTGTTATCTCGCTCTTGTCCAATACACCAACTTGATGTGAAGAATGTTTTTCTCCATGGCACCCTTATTGCGACAGTCTATTGTGTTCAGCGAGCTGGATTTGTGGATTCCTCGATGCCCAACCATGTATGTCGCCTGAACAAGTCATTCTCGCGGGTTGAAGCAAGCTCCACGCGCCTAGCTCAATCGCTTCGCCTCCTACATCACATCTCTTGGGTTTACGGATGCCAACTATGATGTGTCGCTATTCATATACTGCCAAGGAGCTGACATGGCGTTTCTTCTCGCGATACGTTGATGACATTGTGCTTAGTGCATCGTCACCAACTGTCCTTCTTCGGATTATCGTAGCCCTCCGTTAGGAATTTTCTATGACCGACATGGGGCCGTTGCATCATTTTATGGGTGTCCCTGTCCAGCACCAGGGTAACAGCTGATTTCTCTCTCAAAAGCAGTATATGTTGGATATTCTAGACCGTGCTGCTATGAGTAATTGCAATCCAAGCAACACTCATGTGGATATGCACGCCAAGCTTCCTGCTGATGGTGAACCACTTTGGTGTTATCTCGCTTTTGGCCAAGAATGCTTTACTACATGGCACCCTTGATGCTACAGTCTATTGTGTTCAGCTAGCTGGATTTGTGGATTCCTCGAAGCCCAACCATGTATGTCGCCTGAACAAGTCACTCTACGGGTTGAAGCAAGCTCCACGCGCCTAGCGCAATCGCTTCACCTCCTACATCACATCTCTTGGGTTTTACGGATGCCAAGTATGATGACCCAAGTCACTATCGTAGTATTGTTGGAGCTCTATAGTGTCTCACTTTCACCCGTACAGACATTGTATATGTTGTCCAGCTGGTGTGCCTGTATATGCACGACCCCCGGAGCCTCACATGGACACTATAAAGCGCATCCTCCGGTATACTCAGGGTACACTGGATCTTGGCTTCCACCTTTACCAGACCCTCCAGCGGATCTCACTGTCTACACCGATGCAGATTGGGTAGGCTGTCCTAATACACGCAAATCCACCTCGGGTTATGCCGTGTTTTTTGGGGACAATTTCATCTCCTGGTCGTCCAAGCGTCATCTTGCGGTGTCTAGGTCCAGCGCAGAGGCGGAATATCGAGCTGTCGCCAACGGAGTCACTGAGGCTTGCTGGCTGCGCCAGCTTTTGCAAGAACTTCGGTGTCCTATTCGTCGGGCTACAGTGGTCTACTGTGACAACATCAGCGGTGTCTAACTCTCCATCAACCTGGTTAAGCATCAGTGAACCAAGCATATTGAGATCGACCTGCACTTGGTCAGAGAGCGAGTGGCCCTTGGTGAAGTCCGCGTCCTACACGTTCCCACTTCGTCCCAGTACGCCGACATCTTCACCAAAGGTTTGTCGACGTCCATATTTATGGAGTTTAGGTCCAGTCTTAATGTTAGTGCAGACTAGGAGGGAGTGTTGGATTGTAATATGGCAAGTGGGCCTGTCCACAAGCCTATATATATGTAGACTAATCAATCACAGTAATTGTTGTTGAGTATTCCCCATATATAATCCCGTCTATCAATATCGATACTTCTCGATATGTGGACGTCTCATCATCCGTGTACACATCTGTGTCGATCCGTACGTTACCTGACCATCTGGGCGCTCGCTCCTCCTGTACTGTGTTGTTGTCCTCCGCTGCGTGGATCCATGTGGTGGTGGTGGTGGACAAATCAGTATTATTGCCGGGGGTGCAAAAGGCTAGCTCGATCACTTTTTGCAACCGTAGGAGTACGTGACGAGCTGACGTGCATCATGAGCTTTTATGCAGGGTGCCGACGCTCCTCGTGATGACTGATGACTGACGGCTCCGTCCCCATCCATCCATGTGCCTCTGTGGTCACAGCTGCATGCTAGCGCTTGCTGCAGCTGACGACGAACGATTAGGTAGCTGCAGCTCTGCCCCCTGATGGCGGTACACAATGCGCTGGAAAGCACCACGTTCGTATCTTGGGTGTCAGTACGGATACGTACCATGTTTCAATAATTAATTGCGATCTTAGTGTGGCTAGCTCCTGGTCGGCTGGTCCATTAATTTTTTTGAGAAATCGCCTGGTCCATTAATCATTAGTAGGATCCTAACAGGAGTTGGTGCACGTAAACATTTGCAAGCTTTATAAACAGAAAATTAACTCAATACAAGACCTAGTTAATGTGAGATGATGCAGTGGTCCAAACAACTTCCATAAAGTTCATATCATAGCTTGGGCCTCATTTAGTTGGGCAAGTTTTTGTAACTAAGTTCAAGTTTTTAGACTCTCTCTCCATCACATCACATTAAATACAACAAAAGACATATGTTCGAGCAGTAAATGTAGGTAAAAAAATAACTAATTACACAGTTCTGTTGTACATCATGAGACGAATCTTTTAAGCCTAGTTAGTCTATGATTGGACAATGTTTACCAAGTACAAACGAAAATGCTACAGTAGTGTTATAGGAGTTGTAACAGTGCTTTTGGCAAGTTTTTTTGCCCAACTAAACAAGGCCCAAGGCCAGGAGAGTAACGACCACATGTCATCAGTGTATTTGTACTCACCAGGGGCCACGAGGCCACGACACAGTGTCTGCACTATGGAGGACACTGCAGACGCTCCTCGTGATCGATACTACCTGCCCATCCCGTATACCGTATCATGTCCCAGAGAGATATCACATGTCACCCTGGCATTCGGTCTTTACCCGAGAATTCAGGTCAGGTTTTTCGGTTTTTTATTTCGGTTTTTGATCGGTCTTTGGTCTTCTGGTTACCCGAGAAACTGATAGTTCGGTCTTCGGGGTCAGATTCGGTCTATTCAGGTAAAACCGAAAAGACTGATATGCAGCATCCATAAACACATCAGCATATCAACGTTTCTGATGGAACTAATCAAAAGTGTGATATATGAAACACACATTATGCCTGAACAAGCTGAGGGATGTGTGAAGCATCCATCTTCTGTGATTTTTACTCCGAGAAGGGAGAAAATAGTGACACAATCCATAATTTTACATGTCAAACTTTGGAGACGGTTCCAAAACAAATTAAGTCGCCCCCTGAGAATCACACATTCTAGGAAGAAAATTGTGAGTAATTACAGGGGCTCATAATTGCTTTCCTGGTAAGCTTTGGCAAGCACAAACCCTAATGTTGGGATCCACCGTCAGATTTAGACGATAATATAGATAGATACTAGGACAAGTCACATGATCCTCACAAGTACATGGTGGAAGCAAATTATAGCGGTTTCTTCCAAGTCTTCAGAATTTCTACCATGTAACCTCAGGGCAAAAGGACAAACAGGAGGAATAAGACACCCGAGACTAAAGCACTAAAGCTGATCATCTACAGATGAACACCATCACTGCTAAAGTTGTAGTAGCTGTTAACGTCTTGCATGACATGGCTAATCTTTCATTCAGATCCTCCCAACCAAGTGACTCTGTAACCTCAAAGTCAAGAGAAGTGCCCCCCTGTGTACTGTGTTCTTGTCCACTGCGTGGATCCATGTGTTGGTGGTGGATCAATCAGTATTATTGGCGAGGATGGAGGAGAGCACGAACGTGATGAGCTGACGTGCATCACCAGCTTTTATGCAGAGTGGCGACGACTGACGCCTCCATCCCCATCCATGTGCCTATGGTCACAGCTGCATGCTACTGTAGCGCTTGCTGCAGCTCTGCCCCCTGTTGGCGGTACACAATGCGCTGGAAAGCACCACGTTCATATTTGGGTGTCAGTACGGACACGTACCATGTTTCAGTACGGATATCTTGCGTGTGGCTAGCTCCTGGTCCATTGATCATTATTAGTAGGATCCTGACAGGAGTTGGTGCACGCAAAAACTAGCAAGCTTTATAACAGAAAATTAACTCAATATAAGACCTGGTTAATGTGACATGATGCAGTGGTCCAAACAACAATTCCGTAAAGATGGCGCTGTCCTTGCCGCTCCTGTGCGAGCAGTGCCTTAGCCGCGACGGCGGCGAGTGGCGCCTTGGCCGCGGCGGCGGTAGCGGCGATGAAGACCGGAAGTGGCGTGACTGCAGGGCTCCAGTCCAATAGGATTTGGATTATCCTAAGTTTTGAGTCCAATAAAATCCAATGTTTCTAGATTAAGAGCATATGGATATCTAAAATCCAATTGAGTCCTAATCAATAGAGTCCATCTAATAAAATCCAATTGGATATGGATTTTACCTCATCCAATACCAGGTTTAGCCTTAGCAAATCATTTGGTATAATTGTTTCTCTGGGTTTTGGATGATATGGGCTGGTCGAATTTACTATCTTGGTGACTAACCTGTAACCTTGTATCCTACGTGTGAAGGGGTCCTTAAGCGTGCTCTCGATGATACTCGGCCTCATGGTAACCACTGGTATCTCTCCTCGCAAGGCATTGATGACCATCTCCCCCATGGCCTTAGTGAGCACATAAGTATCTTTCCAGCCATGGAGTTTTGCCCTAGCATGCAGCAGCAAAACAAACTAGCATCGTGTATTCTATTTATATGTACCTGCCTAAATCTATCATTTCTTTATGCACAGAGCCATAATTCTCAGGGCAAAAGCTAGCTTAATGTCTGCCTCAATATCCAGCACAGTGTTCTTATGTTCTGAAAAACCTGATGAAGAGCCAATCCAACCTGCTGTTGCATCTCCCAAGTATAATGGCTCCTCCAGCACTACGCCTTGCCTCAGACCATTCACATATGCTGTTCCACAACGAACACGGCATGTAGTCATATCATATATAGAGTTGAGTGTTGTGCTGTGTGCTTTATATTTTGAAAAAATAATGCATGCCTGACAGTATGAACAGGTTTCATCACCCTTACCTGTTGACACATGCAAGAACAGCTTTAGCCGATGTGTGAAGCTTATCATCCGAAAGAGGCCCCATGGTGTTCGTGTCAATTCTTTTTCATTAAGCAGAGTGAATTACAAGTCAGCTATATATGAGAGAATCCTCATAGCACACGTTACAAAGACGTAGAGCTGTGCCTGGAAAAGACATAAGAACAGTAAAACATACACACAGAGAGCGACTACCCTCAACACCAAAGACGTAGAGCTGTGCCTCCAAAACCACATCGCAAAGATCGTCGGCACATAAGACCGTCCTGCAGCACCGACAGCAAAGCATCCGTCATTGAACTCAGGGGCGGCAAAGCACCCGCCTACGAACCAACCAGCAACCATCACGATCCCCGGGTTTGTGGAGACCGCTGGCGGATGCACGTTGGGGCAAGTTGGGGCAGCTGCCCCAGCTAAATTCCCATCGCCAAAAAAAAAAACTTAAGTCCACGGCTAAACAATAGTAAGCTGATTCATGCAAGATAAAATGCTAAACCGTGACTTCTACAGCGGCAAGAGCTCTGATATAATATATATTTATGCCCCCTTCACTTGGCTTTCATGCCCACGTTGCCTTTCATCGCTGGTTTTGAAGCTGTGATTGTCTGCGGGTACGTCTCGGTTTAGCTTTTACCTTGCCGCTCAATAGCCCATCCGGCATCCAGCACACATAAACAAAAAAGACAAAGAAAAACAGGTTGCACGCACCACGCAAGGGAAGCAAGCACCGGTCTGTCTTCTCGCTCGACGCGTTTGCGTTCCTCTGCATCCGACTCCGTCGTTGCCCTCTCACCGTCTTGTCGTGACGCCCGTCTAGGTCGCGCCGCCGGGCCCCCTCCGCTGCAGCTAATCTCGTCGTCTAGGTCACACAACAAACACGGGAAAGGTAGGCAGTAGCCGCACGTATGGGAAAGGGAGGCAACAGTCGACCCGTGCAACCTTAGTCACCTGGGAACGGGAATGACCTAGTGTTCCACGTTCGGGAACGCCGTTCCGGGGACGGGAACATTTTCGTTCCACAGTGTAAAAATGCATCAAAATTGTTGTTCCTCGTTCCTCGATACATCGTTCCCGATCCATCGTTCCGGGAACTGCGGTGACTAAGCGCGCAATCCTAGCCATCGTTCCGGGAACTGCGGTGACTAAGCGCGCAACCCTAGCCAAGTCCTGTGGCCGTGCGGGCGGGCGAGGCAGCTCATGGAGGAGGAGGATGGGATTGAGCCACTGCCGGACACTACCGGGGCTGGCCATGACCGTGACCACCGGGGCTCTAGTGGGCCATGGAATCAGAGCGGCTCCGGCTCCGCCGGATTCAAGGCTGGTGGCAGGGGTGGCTCCGGTGTGTGTTGGCCGAGGGCAAACAACTATCAATTTATTTTTGCATTTTACCATGTATTGGTGTTCGGCGCGTGGCAAGGAGGATTGAAAGGGCCATTGTTGGAGAAGACAAGACAGGATCCATACGCCGGAATGGGTCTCCTTTTTGCATTATTGCTCTTGGAGACAATCTTACGGCCGTAAGACAAGAAAAAATGTGTTCCCTCCATGGGGTGGCGGCAAAACTTGAGGCTGCCAAATCATGTGTGCACTAATGTTTGACGGGCAAGGTTGCCAGTGTGGGCGGCCGGGATTAGACGTGGAGAATCCGTTCCCTGCACGTCGCGGCAGTGGTGAGCTATGGGCATTGCATTATCGCCGGGGCGCCGAGGGAGGCCAGGACAAGACAATTACGCAACGTTCATGCTGAGAGCGCATGCAGACACTCGTCGTGATGGCCGTACGTAGGTAGGAGTACTGCCTAGCAACGGCCCATCCTCATCCCCCTATACAGTAAGGCGTCGCCATGCATGAACATGGACGTAGCCTCAGGTTAGGTTAGGTTAGGTTCTTCCCTGATGACCATAAAACAACGTGAACCTCGACGCCTGCTCATCGCTAGCTACTACTGCTCATCCATGTGGAGACACTGGGCGTGGTGGTCACAGCAGCTAGCACTAAGTGGTCGCTGTAGCTCTGGCCACATGCGTCTCCACTGGAGATGATGATGGTCATCTGTGTACACACACAGCTCGCTCGTGTTGCACATGACCTGACCATCTGTGTCCATCCGGTGGACCACACCCGGCCCCTCATATTTTCCGACCGTATTCGAGACTGAATTCGTTAAGAAAGGTTTAGGAGACGCGGTACGCGAGCCTGTGCTAGGCAGTTGGCTGGTGGTTGGGTAATAACAAATGGATAAAGGAGAGGTGAAGAAAAAGGAAAAAAATATTTGAAAATAAAAAAATCGACAAATTGGCTTCGCCCTATTAAAATATAATAAATGAAAAATCTAATGATAATTAGTTGACATCTAAATCACATTGTCTTAGCTTATAAATTTTGGTCAATCTTGAACAGCTTTGATTCTCCAAGTTTATTGGAATGACTTATGATTTGGGATGGAGAGAGTATATTTTAAATAGAAATTGCTGGGGTGGTTCAAGAAATATGTCTATTGAAAACCAGTTCTCACTCAGTTGATAACCCTACTCTTCCACGAAAATTAACTAGCTAGAATCACTCTATCAGAGAATAATCAAGGGACTTGAGATAAGAATCCGAAGTGGAACTCTACCAAGCGGCCGGCTTGGTTCTATCTGCAATCCTTGACTCATATTACCCAGCCAGGTAACAGACAAAGAAAGGCGTTTGGATTTCTTGCTGAGTCACCTTATGGACTGTGCAAGCAAGTTTCTCCTAAGTCCTGACTGATAACTTTTAATTTGTTGAGTTCGAATAAAAACAATGTCAATAGACTTTTCAAAAAATATACATATAATATCACTTTGATAAGGTGAACTGCATGATAACACGTTCCTGGCCATGTGCTCTCTGAGTTGAACTCGTCTGGATTGCTCACACATGACACACGCCGTATGCAGGTGGTAGGTGGTGTTCCGGCCGGGGCTATAAATAGGAGTGCACGCACGTACCTTTGTTTCATCAGCTACCACACAAGTTGAGTCAAGTAGCACCATCACTAGCAATGGCCAATTTCATCGTCACTCCTGGCCTCGGTGGACTCGTGGAGAACGCCAAGGTGAACGTCGGCAACTTGCATCTGCGCCAGGTCTTTGCGATAGAGCCCAATGCCGAGACAGCGCTAGTTAAAACTGCTGTGAACAATTGGGGGATCTATGATGGCGCAGGCTCTGAGGCGAAACTGGTTGCCAACGGGCAAGGCATGCAGGCACTTGCCGGCAACTGGAATTCGTTCACCCTGGTGTTTACTGTTGAAAGGTACCTAGAGTGACTCTTATCTTCTTTTCACGTTTTTTATTTTTCCTGTAATAAGGCCAGTAATATTAGCTGGAGGACTGTTCCCCAATACATGGGAGTCTTTGTTTGGGACATGAATTGTGCAGACCGGCCTAATTATTATCTAAGAGCAAATGTGGTTATTATATATATATTGTACATGCAGGTTCAAGGACTCCACTCTTCAGGTTATGGGAGCAAATGTTGCGGAAGAAAATGAATGGGCCGTTGTTGGTGGGACCGGTGAATTTGCAATGGCACGTGGCATCATCAAGAGAAGAGTATATAGTGTAACAGGTGGAACAGTAACACAAGAGCTTAATATTGAATTCTTCTGCCGCATGAAGGTAAGCGTTATTAATTTCAGGTCGTCCACTTTGCATTATATATATGTTCTAGTTTCGGATCGAAACACTTTGCATTATATTCTTTGTTGTTTCTAATCAAGCTCACGATGACATGGTTCTTCTCATATTCAGGTCCCAGCACCTATAAAGAGGGGACCATGGGGTGGAAATGGAGGCACCCTTCGTGAAATGGAAGGCAAATCCCAGCGTCTAGAAAGTGTGACAATCAACCATGGGGGTGTAGTTCATGCGATTGGATTTTCCTACATTGACGAAAACGGACAAATCCGCACTGCTGGCATTTGGGGTCTAATTCTGAACAACGCGGCCGATAAGACAGAAACGGTGAGTGGATTTCATACTTTGCCATGCATGTGTGTGGGCTTGTTTTGCATATCGTGTTAGCTCATAACTGCCTTCATTATAGAAAGGAAGATGTAATTCTATGTATGGTTAAAGTCAAACTTACTTAAAGTTGACTGTTCTCATGGAAAATATTATCAAAGAGTAAGACTCCCGATATAGGTATATAATGAAAATATATTCCACACAAAATCATACATGCTAAGTTTTTTTACATGTCGTATTTGTTTTGTTCTAAGACAAACATTTGTATCTTTGACTATATAGATTTATAACATATGATTTATGTTTTCAGATTTACTATGAGAACTACTTTTGTAGTATACAATTCATATATATATATTGCAAAAGTATAATAATGTTCTGAAACTAATTAGATGGTCAAAGATAGTAACTTTTGACTTATGGCACAGTAACCCATGAAATTCATATATATAGTGCGCATACTTGCTTATTTAGTAGTATGATACAATGTAATATATTTTTATACAAATTAAGATAGTTTGACCTAATAACATTTATTTTAGACTTATATCTTTTTGGGAGGGAAGTAGTTAGTATCTATATATACGCCACCTAATAAATATTTGATGATAGATCTTTTTCCTCTTCACTAATTCTGTCCTGTTCTACAGATAAAGTTTGGCCCATCAGAGGTGGTCAAGCAGATCGTTGGGAGTAGGAGGCCTGCGACTGCAGTTGGAAGCAGCCTAGTGTTTATGACAAAATTTCAGATCGTCACCAACCAGCAAACATACGGTCCTTTTGGAACTGATGATGGTTCCACTTCATTCAGCTATACCGTGCCCGATGATGAGACCGTGGTGGGCTTCTTTGCAAGCACTGATGATCGCGTCTATAAGATTGATCGTGTCTATAAGATTGGTCTTTACACAATCTGAATCATTCAGTACTCGACCCTGCTGCAGCCTGATATCTACATGTTCCTTTTAATAATCATGAGTGTTTGGTTCCCTCCGCCCGTTTCTGTTGTTCCAGCAATAAGATGGCTAGCTAACAAGGGTGTGTCCCCCTTGTCTATGCCTGTTTGTGATCCTTCATAGTCAAATCGATCGTGTAACTTCTTTCTATTTTTTTTTTTCCTTTGCAATGCTCAATGGTGTTTTCCGATATTGTTTTCTTCACAATAAATAAGATCGTATCCATAGTACGTAATAAAGTGGAATGAGTAATCACGTTTATGTGTAAAGCCATATCCCGATATATAGCATCTGCCTTCTCAGCGTCCCTGTGTTGTTTACATATGGTTGCCCCAACGGAGGTACACCGTGTGCATGAACCGCAGCTGATCGCCAACACATGGCCCCCCAGTCATCGTAGCCGTCCCACCTCCATACTTTGTCACCGCCGCTATCATTGTAGTACTTCCTCCATTCCACAATATACTTGCAACTATGGGTTCCGTGTCATCAAAAGTGATCAACGTTTAACCAAATTTCTACCAATTACTATTCATATGCCTTTAAATTAGTTTATTAAAAAACTTCATTTCGTAATGAATCTAATGAGATTTATATGATAGCATAAATATTGATAGTTTTTATCTATAATTAATCAAACTTGGGATACTAAACCGTGTCATTTGTGCTAGAATTGCATGTTTTTGTAACGGAGAGTCTACCATGTCTACAGGAAGCTAAACAAGATGATATCATAAACAAGCCTTGGGATTACAAGTGTATCTACCCTACTAATGCAGCAACATATCTGTGTTCAAATCCATTCAAATGAACCACCCATATTGCTTCTTACCTTCTCTCTCATTACTCATTCTTGATTCAACGATCCGGATCGAAAGTATGGGACACCTTCGCCTCAATCTCCCATCTGCCTCGTGAACAAAGGAAGAAGGTCGCATCGCGACGCGAGATCAGCGGGGTACGTTAGACGTTCCTCTTTCCACGCGAAGTCCGCCTCCGCTGGCACGCGAGATCGGTGGGGAGACGGATGTTCGGCGTTCCTCTTTCCACGCAAGCGACGGGAGGCGGGAACACGCCGTGTTAGCTCCGACCTGTAGGGACGAACGGGCTCACAATCACACGATCTTGAGCATGGCTAACCTATGCAAGCGAAATCAAGAAGAAAGAACGAGAAAAATCGATGAACTGGATGAACACTTTGAGAAACTGCCCCGAGGTCGCTGGGTGACAGCGCCCTTTTTCGCCTTGGTTTCACACCGATACAAAGTGAATTACAAACTCCCCAAAGTGCTAACTCACACCTTGACACACCCACTACTTAAGCCAGTAGCTGGTTACACAATGTTCTTACTTAGAAACTGAAACACACACTCGATACAAGTTGCTAGAATGCAACACCTCGGCCACGACATGGGCGCGGCCACCAAGCTCAGCAACCGTTCCCGCCTTGCGTCCGATTTCAAACTCGTGCACCTTGGCTCCACCTGACCAGCTCGCCATGCACTCGTCATCAGGATTAAGCCAACAATCTCTCCCCTAATCCTAAGACCACTGAGGTCTCGCAGCCCCAACAGATGCCTCATCACAGCCAGCTTACCTCCCGGCATTGCCTTGGTGAGAGCATCGGCCTTCTGCTCATCTGTGTGTATCTTCTTCACTGCAATCTCCCCTTCCTCCACACATTCTATGATAAAATGGTATCTTATGTCAATCGTTCTCCTTGAATCCAAATTATCCTCAAGCTCCCAACTAGCCTATTATATAATTATAAACTAGGTCAGTTGTCATGTTAGATTATATATGATGAAAATTCGTACACAAGCAAAGATACTTACCAATATATCACATGCTATTGACTCTTTTACATCAAGATGGATATCTTTCCATGTTCTCACTCCAATGAACGCCATTCGTTGATAGGCTTCTATTCCGGTATCTCGTCTGCCCTCGAAATGGCTGAATGCAGCCACTATACCACAACCTATTTATAGCGAGCTACGGATGGTCGCTATAAGTCAGTATAGCGACATACAGACGGTCGCTATAAACATATAGCGACCAATATAGTCGGTCGATATAACTGGCGTCGCTATAAGTTTATAGCGACCGACCGCTCGACACTACATGAAATATATAGCGACCGACCGTTCGACAGTACATGAAATATATAGCGACCAATGGTTTGACCCTATATATTATATAGCAACCAACCATCGACGCTCTACATACAAGGAAATTACAGCACAATATTATTTCTTATCACTATACCACGGCACAATTATTTGTTTATACATTAACCTCATAATCCATACTAATCACACAATCAATTGAACATACAAGTAATATTTCCATTTTGGATAATACACAATCATGACACAAAAGCTTATCACAGCTCACAATTATATTATAGCCATAAACACTTGTCTTACATCTCAATGGTTTGATTGTACTCTCTACAAATGATTCATCACTAGGAAGTCGTTACAAGAGTTTTTATCTCTAGCTAATCAACGCAATCACCACGAGCACTTCAGTCCAACCTCACTTATGGCAGCTCCATAAGTCAAAACAGCTAGTGAAAGTTGCATCACCAGTCCACTAGCCTGGTGCTGACAAGTTCACATTGGCCACATGTGCCTGCAAATGTGAGGAACAGATCACATGAACAATAGATACTACTATTGATTGCAATTTGCACTACTACTACTGATTGCAATTTGCATGATGATGTAAAGGTAGATGATGTGATAAATCTTAATCTGACACAAAAATAAAGGTGGTTTGTGCATCTCAAAGTTTTCAAAAATCAATTGGTAATAGATCATATAAAAATCAAATCGGCTAGCTATCTTCTCTAATCTAGATTGCTGCAAATTAGCACCATACCTTCTTGAATTTGAAAAACAGCAGTAGAGCAGCTGCCATCATTGGTGCCAAGTATCGGTTGAGAAACCAGGCTGTTGAGCAGCAACCATAGTTGTCCAAATCCTAGATCTAGAACCATATCAATTTAGGAGAAATTGGAGAGGGAGAGAGAGAAGGGAGATGGCAGACCTGAGGCTGAGTAGAGGCGGCATGTGTAGCAGCAAAGGGCACGAGGGCAATAGACCAGCTCACTCCATGCCTGATCGCTTGCATGTTTTAGGTGTGGCTCAGATCAAGAGCAACATCAACCTGCAGTACATGAACATCAGTTAATTGAAAGTTTCAGTCTTAGACTCTCAGCACCAATCTGCAAACTACCACTACCAGAAACTGGACATTTCGTGAGAGTGCAAAAAGTCACGAAAAACGGTTTTACTCTCACGAAAACAATGCGTGAGAGTACCCCGTCACGCATCACCTCTCACGGTATTAGACTCACGAAATACACATTTTCATGAGAGTTCACCGCCACGGATTATTTTCGTGGGAGTTCTCCATGACGGCCACTCTTATGAGAATAACGTTGCCACCGTTTTGCATCAAAGATTTTCATGGCGGTTTTTAGTTGTATTTCGTGAGAGTTCACCATCATGAAATCATTTCGTGAGAGGAAGGGTATTTCATGAGAGCTCACCGTCATGAAGTTAATTCGTGAGAGTTGATGTATTTCGTGAGAGTTCACCATCATGAAATCATTTTGTGAGAGGAAGGGTATTTTGTGTGAGCTCACCGTCATGAAACTATTTCGTGAGAGCTCACCGTCACGGGTTAATTCGTGAGAGTTATGTATTTCGTGAGAGTTTACCATCATGAAATTATTTCATGAGAGTTGTAATATTTCGTGAGAGTCATAGTCACACAATAAATTTCGTGAGTCAGTCACGCAATAGATTTCGTGAGAGTTTCAATTTTATATATCTAACGCAAAGTAGCATTTATGATCCAGGCTAATATAATGGGCCAACCCAATTGAAACAATAGTAATAAACCACATAACCAATTATATTATATTATCATAATGATCATACAAAAGTGCATGTTCCGAATGCATGTTTCATACTGGAGTTCAACAAAATATGAAAAGAAAATAATCTAGCCAACTAAACAAATTCTAGCATCTAGCACCAAATTGTAGCTCCAAGTTCCTGCACCAAACAAGTTGCAACCTATCAACAGCAAGTACCACCAAGTTCCAGCCAACAACCTAGCAAACAGAAAAAACAAAAAATAAATTAGTTCAAGTAGTTATCATTAGCATGTAATTCTTTCTACTACAATATTATGGTAACATCACAAGAAGTGGCAACAGAATACGGGTTCGATATAAACTGTGACGGTCATAAACCAGGTGAAGAAAAAACTTACCACTGAACAGGAATGACCAATAACCTGTAAAGAACATTCAGATAGGTTGAAACAAGGTGATATCCTCAGTCCATGCTGGAGGCCCACACCTACAAGAACCAGAAATGTATAGTGTATTAATTCATCAACCTCAAAAACTCCGAACATGCATGACTGTAAGAAAGGAATTTTCAGAAGAAGGTTATGGTACAATGTACCCAAAATACAATTTGCTGGCCAAGGCAGTCTAGTTAAACTTCAGTAATTTCATCAGTCATCTTAATTCTGGTGTCTTGCACTGATACAGAATAATAAAAGATGAAAAAATAGAAAATGTTCACCGAAGAAACAATAACAAGGTAGGGGCACTAGAAAACAATCTAATATTAAGTCAGTAAACATGCAAAAGCTTTCCCAACTGGGGCAGATGCCCCAAACATCTACCTCCAAAATGGGGTCAGAGAGCACCTCCAATGGTCCCTAGAGACTTATTTCTTCTGCATTCACTGCTCTTTTCTTACAGCCTGCAACAGTGTAGTACTGAAAGCTAACACAGGACAGCCTAGTATACCGAATGCACGCATCAAATGATTTGACCTACGATCAGCAAAGGAGTAACCACGTAAAGAAAGAATTTTTGATAAAATCACAAGAACATGGCTGCATTCTAAAATGAACGGATCACATAGACACAATGGTTTTACAATGTTAGGCATGTTATGTAGCTGAAGTCAAGAACCGATGGAAAGAAGGGAGGAACAGCAGGAATTTAAGAGGTTGTGTCCATTACAAAGTAAGGGAGCAGTATTCTCTGCTACTAATAGTTGTGTCAAGAAATAGGAATAAGAGAGGAACTATTGTTTGTGTATCATGAGAGCACCTTGTCAGTAGTTTTCTTGGGAAAAAATTATGAGTACATACCCTTTTCTGCT
Organism: Hyparrhenia diplandra; assembly: GCA_015847255.1. Classification (NCBI taxonomy): domain Eukaryota; kingdom Viridiplantae; phylum Streptophyta; class Magnoliopsida; order Poales; family Poaceae; genus Hyparrhenia; species Hyparrhenia diplandra. Next base: position 152,234 of record JADLZK010011183.1, on the reverse strand, counting down.
CCAAGAGCTACAGCGAACAAAAGCCACTTGCGACTTTCAGTTGAAATGGACAACCCTGGATGTGGCATATCCGTTGCAAACGAAGAACAAAGAATGTTTAGTATGGTGGCATACATATTTTGGGCAGGCATAGATAGATGGATCTTACTGATCATAGGGGAAAGACAATATGATGAACCAACTGTTAGAGTACTTGAATAAATGAATCGTAGAAACAAAGTATCAGTGTATGTGCTTTACTATTTTGATGAAGCAAGCACATCAGCAAGTAATGGCGATGCATTGGACACAGGCAAGCAAAAAAAAAGGGCAATAATTAGCAGAGGTGCTGGACACAATTGTTTATGCAAGCACATCAGCAAGTAACGAGCTCACAAAAAGATCAAGATTAGGCCACAATTGTTTAAGCACATTAATTGGTGTTTTCAATTGATGCAAATTAATCAATGATTCCTCAATCAGCGCACAAGGCCGTGATTCCACATCTCCAGCGGCCAACAATCACAAGAATACGTTCAAAAGGCTGACAAAGAACAAAATTGAGAAGAAAAGCTAGCGAGCTACGTACTCTGTTCCATCAGACGCTGAACAGATCGATATTGGTGGAGTGGCTGCCAAGGCAGGATTGCTCCTGTCTGCTTGAGACGGGATCTGAGCGGGCCCTGTCGCCTTCCTGCTGCCAGCTACTTGACCATCCATTCAAATTGATTAGGCAAACGCGTAAGCATACACATCTGATTCAAAATTCCAGGCCAGGAGTCAACTGCAGCAAAGAGAGGCACGGGACTTACTGAGGAGGCACCGATGGGGTGGAGAGCGAGGAGCCGGTTCAGCTGACGTCGCCGTCGGGGAAGATGAGGAGGCCGCGGTGTCTAGGAGCGCGGAGCCAGAAGTCGGGACCGGGGAGGGTGCGTCGTGGTCGGGGTTGGACGCCGGTTCACCGCGCGCCGCCATCGTCTCCCCTACGCGCCCGCGCTGCCGAGCACTCGCGCTCCTCTGGGGTCTGGGCGCGCGTGCGGCCGCAAGGTCCGGCGCAATGGACCGCGCTCAATGGGGAACGACACGCTGCAGGGATCCAAGCTGTCGTTGCTGCTCGGGGAGGGCACGGATCCAAGCTGGGAGCCTCAGGGTCGCTGCCATGAGGGAGCAGAGGAGCCTGACGGAGACCATGTGCTGCCGCCGTTGGAGAGGAAGCCGGGAGCCTCCGGTCGGGGGAACGGCGGGGCCACGCCGCCTGGGCCGCCGTCGCTGGTGGGGCCAGCCCCACCCCCGCCCTGTCCAATGAGACGAAGCCCGAGCGCATCCCCACCGTGCGCCGCCGAGCTGGGTGCTGCGGACGCAGCGCGGCAGCGGCTGGGGAGCGACGCTCTCATCGCCATCTGCCGAGAGAGAGAGAGGAGAGAGAGGAATCTGGGGATGGGGAGAGCTTGGGTAGGTGGGAAGATAGGATAAGATCCAGAAAATTTTACCTTGCGCCCCCGTGACCTCCCGCTCTTTGGTTTTGATTTTTGCCGGGCAAACAAGAGGGAGCCACGTTATTTTACTATTACCTACTTTTATTTTTTTTTTTTTTTATTGATTATAGAAGATTTTAAACAATTCAAATTTAGGAATTTTAAATTTCGACTCCTCCAAACCAAGTTTCATAAACTCACGTGGTGAGATATATGGTTTTGCGACTAGTGTCTTCTAACACTTTCTCAAATGGAAAGATGACTCATACAAAAAGTGTAGATCTTGATGAGTTTCAACACCCTTGTATTCAAAAAAGTTTTTCAGCCGAAGTTCATTTAGCGCTCCGTCCCGACCAACCTTGATTATTTTAAAAGGTCACCATCGACCGAAGTTTTTGAAACCCTAGATTGTTTCAAATTGAAAAGTCATTAATACGAAGTTTTGTAGAACTCTTCAAGATCTACATTTGGCATTAGAGTCAACTTTTCATTTTTTAAACTTTGGAAGCCTCAAAATTTGAATTTTGAAAATTTTTCGCTCGAAAAGGGTTTTCGAAGCCCTAGACGGTCTCGCTTGAAAAGTCACAAATACCAAAAGTTCATAACTCATCAAGATCTACATTTGTGATTCAGGTCATTTTTGCGTTTGAGAAAGTGATCGAAAAGTGTAGTTCAAAATGGACAACTCACTCCACGAGTTCTAAAGACTCTTTGTGAGAACCAAGGTTTTATGAGTAGTGTTTACTAACACTTTCTTAAAACGTAAAAAATTACCCATATAAAAAGTCTAGATCTTGATGAGTTCTAACACCCTTTGTATTCAAAATTTTTTTTAGCCGGCGTCGTTTAGTGGTCCGCTTTGACCAAGGTTTGACCTCGATTATTTTGAAAATAGCACCTCCGAGCCGAGCTTTTGAGACCCTAGTCGGTTTTAAATCGAAAAGTCATGAATATAAGTTTTGTAGAGCTCCTCAAGATCTACATTTGGTATTAGATTCAACTTTTCATTTTTCGAACTTTTGACGCCTCGAAATTTGAATTTTGTAATTTTTACGGTTCGTAACTAGTTTTGAAGCCCTAGACGGCCTCTCGCTTGAAAAGTCACGAATACCAAAAGTTCATAACAAGGTCACATTAATATATGACAAAAATAATTGCCATAAGAACATGATATGTTCATAGAGCATGATTTTAGAAACATTTAGAAAAAAAGAATCACGCATTTGGAGTTAGTATGAGAGAGAAAGACTTGTTGCAAAATTTCAAAGTCTGATTAAAAATAAAAAAAACTTTGGTTCGTGTTCTTAATTTTCTAGATTTTAAGCAATTATTTTTCTATTGAAAAATATCAACTCATGTTTGGATCGGTGTTTTCATGAGTGTTTTTTATGGTATTTCGTGAGAGAGTAAGCCTTCACGAATGGATTTCGTGAGAGTTTGCTATTTTCGTGAGAGTTCCCTTCACGAGTGGACGTTGCCACCGTGTGTTTGCATTAGTGTTTTCATGACTGTTTTTGTGGTATTTCGTGGGAGTAAACCTTCACGAATGGATTTCGTGAGAGTTTGCTATTTACGTGAGAGTTCACCTTCATGAATGGATGTTGCCATCATGTTAGCATCGGTGTTTTCATGAGTGTTTTTATGATTTTTCGTGAGAGTAAACCTTAACAAATGGATTTCGTGAGAGTTTGCTATTTACGTGAGAGTTCACCTTCACGTGTACATGTTGGCACCGTGGTTTCCATTGTTGTTTTCATGACCGGGTTGTTATGACATTTCGTGAGTGTAAACCTTCACGAATGGAATTCGTGAGAGTTTGGTAGTTCCATGAGAGTAACCTTCACGAAAAAAGAGGTGATTTTCATGATGGTACGTGGAGTACTCTCACAAAAACAAGTTTCCGTGGCGGGATTTACATCACTCTCATGAAAATATTAGTTTCGTGAGAGTTTAGTTTCCACTCTCATGAAAAATCACCCCTCTCACGAAATGTCCGGTTTCTGGTAGTGTACAAATGTTTAAGGCATCAGACATAAATATAACAAGTATCATAAAAAGCGCTTTCCCCAATCCCTGACTAGATATTAGTTTTGTAAACAAATCCATCCATGTGAACAAAAAACACAAGTACTGCTCAGCATCATTTTGCAGTCCACATGCATATCTGTGATTACTGAGTGTGTATGCAGTTACATGAACAATTGCAGTTGCAAGAAAGTTTTCCTCATGTATATGACCATATACTTAACAATTATAGTTCAGAAAACTTAAACAAGATAGTGCACTAGTATAGAACCTATCTTTAGAGCCACAATGTTCAGATTTAAAATATTGTCTGGACAGCAGAAAGAATAAGAATATTCAGTCTTGTCCCATGCTAGACTGATCTTACCATGTCATTTTATTCTTCCAAACTATGCAGATCTGCAAGGGAAGATTATTCAAATACAATTCAGAGTATTAAAACAAAAATACTTGCAACTATCTCCAAACTATGCAGATCTGACCTTTTCAAACAAGACATATTAAGACAAAAACAAGCTTTTAAGAGATAGATATTTAACTTTTCCCCTCACGTATTTTACCAGATACTTAACTGTTAATAATGAACATTTGGAAATAGATCTCGCAGTGCCTGTAGTTCCTCCATCTCCATGACTCCATGGCATGGATCCGTTGGATCCTGGCACATTCCTCACCGGCTCGTGGTTGCTGGGTTTGCTGCCTCCAGAATCTCTTCCATGACCAGCGCCGTGACACATGACCCTGCGTGGGAAGCAAAATAATTGGAGAAACAGTGAGAGGGAACAGAGGGAAGGAGCAACGGGGCTTACCTCGAACACGCATCTGGGCGGGCGGCGACGCCATACCTGGCTTCGTGCAGCAGTAGAGACACGAGATGGGGAGCCGCGTGGTAGTGGGTCGCCGGAGAGCCACCGCCCTGGGGAGTGCCGGGAGAAGAGATTCACGGGCCCGGCAGCCGCGCCGGGAGCCGCTAGCCCTCGGGATGCGCCAGGACAGAGATCCACCGCCCCGAGCTGCCGGCCTGGCGCGCCGGGAGAGGAGATCCACCGGCCTGGGCGGCGCTACCGGGTGGGAGCACGACGGGAGGAATGAGTGGGTAGGGACGGGGATGGGAGGCCGTGGACGGAGCTGCGAATGGCCTGGGTGTGGCGGCGCCAAGCTACAGAGAAGGGGTGTGGCGGCGGGACTGGAATGGAGTGGCGGCTGTGGGAGGCAAGAGCGAGAGGCTAGGTTTTTCCAAAGACCGGAGAGAGAGAGAGGTGCCAATTCATCTGACATGTGGGCGCGCAGGCGCAATTCGATGTGCCGACCGACCGTCCGACCCAAGTTAATAAGGGCCTGTTTGGAACGCAGGAATGCAAAATGAGAGGAAAGGAAAAAACGCAGGAATAGGATGATCGTATAGTAGTAAAACAGAGGAAAGGAAAAACACAGGAAATGACTAGAAGGGGGTGTTTGGAATGCAGGAAATTGGAGCACAGGAATCACAAAACATGTAAATAATTAAAGGCCATTATTAGTGCTTAATAACAGTCCACTAGTTATTTATTTTGTTTGTCACTGTCTTACATGTGGGGCCATTGGTCTATGGACCCATACCATGTGAAAGTGGAACAAAACAAAAGCAAATCCAGCAGCCTTCCTCTGCTCTTTCTCATCCAATCGTTTTCTCGGTTTCTCTCCCGTGTGCTTATCTCTCCCTCCCTCTCTAGAAGACCACAAGCACTGTCGAAGCTCGGAGGTGGCTGGGGTCGAGTGCTGGGGCTCGAGCGACGCGGTCGGGGCTAGTGCAGCGAGGCACGGCCGCATAAGGTCGCGAGCGGAGCTGCCTAACCAGGTGTGTGCAGCTTGGCGCCAGCGAGCTGGGCGGTGGCTGCGAGGCGAGTGGTCTCGCGCGGGCGCGAGATGGCCGGACGTGGGCGACGCGGCCGGCAAGAGCGGCGCAGCGCCAGCAGGAGAACCCATCCCTCTCTACGCCAAGCGCCTCTGTCCCTCTCTAGCTCTCGCACGAGACGGTGAGAACCTCGGGCTTCCACCAAAACTTTAGCTCCGAAAGTGGATGTAAAAATCCTGTGTTTTGCTGAACGAACGAAACCTTTCCGGAGGAACGGAAACTCGAATCCTTTGTTCCAAACGCTCCATGACGCCAGCAAAACACAGGTTTACGATTCCTTTGAAATTCCTTTGGAATTCCTCCAATCCAAACAGGCCCTAAGTTATGCCGACCCACCGTCCAAGTCTAAAGCCAAATAAAAATAGCCACCGACCGTCTGACGAAATAATAAGATATAGCGACCGACTGTCTGTTACTGAGATATACCGACCGACCATCCAACGCCATTACGATATTTTTACCGACCATTGGTCAGACGTCCAATTGGGCTGTGGTATAGTGAGCAGGCCGTGAAATTAAATCCCATTATTGGCCCACGAAGAAGCACGACACTCAGCAGCACGCAAGCCCAACTGGATCCGTCAATTCTCTCGGTCGCATGCTTGAAATGGCTGAACGAAGCAGCCCATTGAATCCCATTGCTGGCCCACGAAACACCCAACTGGATTCGCGAATCACACCCGGGGTACGTGGGCTTTGGTGCAAAAAAGAGAGGGCTTGACCACCCGTATGCATGCAGGGAGGTGTAGCCATGAACATGGAAGCAGCGTTATGTAAGGACCAAGGTTCTTCCTAGATGACCATAAAACGAACATGGACCACGACGCCTAGCTGCTCGTCGCTACTTCTCATGCATCCTTTGTGGATGGAACGTGGCGGTCACAGCTGCTAGCGCTTGCTGCAGCTCTGACGACCATGTGAACACTAGACATAGACGCTCGCTCGGTTGCACACATGATCCCACCATTGATGTCTCTGAACCAAATAGAAAACAGATTACTTCATCACGCCTCAACCAATCCTGGCCCCCAACTAGAGATAATGGCACTCCACCTTAATTTTCTAGCTAACGCATGTTGAGCGTCTGCGTTATACTGTATATTCTACAGAAAATGCTACCTTAAGCAACAATTGAAGGGTTTATATATTAAAAGGACTCATATCCAAGTGCATATGAATATGAATTTAGTATATTTTGAATGTAAAATGCTGGAGTGCCACACTCGAGGCGGTGAACTGCGGCGGCATGCCCCTCGCGGCCAGACCTCATTTGCAGAGGCAATGGTAGGCGATTTTTGCTCATGTGGCCCCACCATCGTAGACACAGAAATTGCCTCCTATCTCTGTATAGCTGTCGGATTGGCCGCTCTCGGTTGACGATCCATTGAACTTTTCCACGGTTATTTAAAAAATTCATTAAGAAATATGTCTATTAAAGTCATTTTTTAGGACAACAAATATATGATAGTGTCGGTATGTAGTAGAATTTTATTTAATGGCATAGATTTCTGGACAGGGAGTAGAAGTGGACGAATCAAAGGTTGAGGCTATTAAGAAATGTCCTGCCCCTGTCAATGTGAGCCAAGTGAGAAGCCTCCATGGACTTGCTGGTTTCTACCTAGGATTTTTGAAGAACTTCAGCACCATTGCAGCCGTGTTGAATGAGCTAACAAAGAATGGAGTTGAATTTGTATGGGTATGTCACAAGAAAATGGTTTTCAAGAGCTTAAGAATTTTTTTAACTTAGCCCCATTGCTTGCATTGCCTGATTTTAATAAATCTTTTGACATTGATTGTGATTCTAGTGGGATAGGCATAGGTGGTGTCTTGATGCAAGAAGGGAAGCCTGTAGCATACTTTAGTGAGAAACTAGGCGGTGCTCAATTAAACTATTCTGTTTATGACAAAGAGTTGTATGCTCTAGTTCGTGTGCTTGAAACTTGGCAACATTATCTTTGGCCAAATGAATTCATCATTCATTCTGATCATGAGGCTATATCGTCCATGGCTTCGTGGACATGCAGTTGGAGGATGCAGACTACCGCAAATGGAAAATGATACATACATCGAAAAATTATTTACCAACTATCAAGTGGCAAATCTGGACCACAGAGATATGATTTGAAGAGAACATAGACACAGAAAGAAAGTTCGAGTTGAACGATCGTTATCATCCTCGATCAGCTGAAGCGGCTATATATGCGTTGCAGTGGGTTCATTGTGACGCCTCTGCTGCATGCTGTCTTTCCTTGAGGACATGCTTCCTGAGCCCTGGAATGTGAATGTTGGTGATGTAGTCCATCCAAATCGATGCTCCTCAGGTCGGTTGAACCTCGCCCTCTCCCCGCATCGACATCTCCGCAAAGAGTGCCTCCGTGTTGGTGCTGTCAAACCTGCCCCGGCACAAGGTGTACGCCTCGTGACGCGGGCCGAGGCGGATCATATGCTCCTCCATGGCATTGCGGAGCCGGGTATGTGCTCGCCGTGATGACGGCGGCGACGACGCGCCCCCTCCGTGCTGCGGCCTTCTGGCAGCGAGGTAGTGTTGGACTGCATAGACCGACGAACTCCTCCACGCTGCACACGGTAGATGCCGGCTGCACTGGGATGGGCCGGCCTGCTAGGTCAAACAGGGGTGACCTGGAGAAGTGCTGGTACATGAACCGCAGCTGATCGCCAATTAGCATTGGGTTCGCCGTTGATGACGTCGCATGGTACACATGGGTTCCCGACACCGCACCCTTCCCGCCTCCATGCTTTGCCATAGCCGCTATCATTATGTTTACCACCATGTCGACAGGAACCTTAACAAGATGATACAGAAAATTAAGAAGATTTCCAACTCATTACTTCCAATGACGAAATGCATATTGCAATAAAATGCGCATTGTCCTTTGTCTATCACAATCAGTTGTTTCAACATTTACATTATAGCTAGGTTGTTAGAGCATCTCCAGCAGTACTACCTAAAACACATTACCTAAAACTCAATCTAGATAGCTACTTATTTTAATACTACCTAAAACTCAATCTAGCCAACATGTTTTTTGGTAAGTTTTTCCAAATATTTATAATGATTTTATATATATGTTGCAATATATATGTCCTTACTTCTTACAAAAAAAAAAATGGCAAGCTTCTTCTTACCACATCCATAGCGCAGTAAGGATCGGCGAGGAAGCACTTCATTTTGCCTTTGCCATAATACAGGATATTGGGATCCATCATCCTGTTTTAATTTCCAATTATCTCTCGAGAAATCAATAATTAAGGAGCATGATCATCGAATACATATATAGTACATATTGCATAAGATTAACGGACTTGGTGACTAACCTATTCCCTTGTATCCAACCTGGGAAGGGCTCCTTTAGGGTGCTCTCAATGGCACTCGGCCTGATGGTTACCACTGGTATCTCTCCTCGCATGTCATTTATAACCATCTCCCCCATGGCCTTGGTGAACGAATAGGTATCATGCCAGCCGTGGAGTTTTGCCCTAGCATGCAGCAATAAAACAAAATAATCATCCTGTCTCGATCGGTTGGCCAAATCTAGATGTAAATATAAGCATCGTGTACTTTATTTATATGTACCTCTGTATGCCTAAATCTATCATTTCTTTATGAAGAGAGGAAGAATTCTCAGATTGTCTTCTAGAGTCAAAAGCTAGCTTGACCTCTGCCTCAATATCCAGCACATCATTCTTATGTTCTGAAAAATCTGATATTGAAGAGCCTGACCAACTTGTTGTTGTATCTCTCATGTATAATGGCTCCTCCAGCACTACGCCTTGCCTCTGAGCATTCACATATGCTGATTGGACACATGCACCAGAACGTAGTCATATCATAATTCATAACATATATAGAGTTGAGTGTGTTTTGATGTGTGCTTTGTATTTTTGAAAATACCATACATGCCTAACAATATGAGCAAGTTTCGTCACTCTTACCTGTTGATACATGCAAGAACAGCCTTAGCCTTTTGAACCGATGTGCGAGGCTTATCATCCGAAGAGGCCCCAAGGAGTTTGTGTCAATTGCAACGTCGTACCTATGATCAGGAGTTCAGCACTTTAGTCGTTAGGGGGTGACAAACATTTGTTCTTTTGTTTCCACCTATATATATAAGCGTGTATTAACAATATGAACCTCTCATCAAAAGTGGTACTTGCCGCCATGTGCACAATAACATCAACTTCCTCTGCGATCTCACTGGCAAGCTTCTCGTCAATTCCGGCACCAGACTCCCTGACATTGCCGACCAAAGGAACCAACTTACTTGCAACAAAGGCCTGATAGTCTTTCCCATGGATTTCTTGTAAGCGTTTGAACAGTTCTGTGTCTAACACCTGCACATGGCCATAGAGTTTTTTTTTTTTTTTTTCAAATTTAGCACTTTTGATAAATTTTACTCCTTCTATCTATCCCGAAATACAAGGTAACTAAACAATTTTAAGATCCAAGTAAGAGTATGGCAAAAGACTAACTTGCCCCTCACACGTTAGTTGTTAAGTTGTTTATTAATTTCTTAGTAAAAGTTTTAGGCTATCCGCACCGCGGAAACGTTAAAATCACACTTTATGCCTCCTTTTACCGTGGGTCCCACATGTATTATTTCTAGTTTTGCTGCAGCCTTCAAAACTCTATCCCATACTTTATACCCCGTGGGTCCCATGCGTCGAGGTTTCTTTTCCTCCCCGCACGCCGCAAAGCACACCGCCGTCGGCCTCCGTCTACGCCGCCGCGCTCCTGCTCCAGCGGCAGCGCCACCTCCCGCTCCGGCTCGGCGTGCGCCATGGGCGGCTGCGAAGCTCAACGTCGCCCGACGGTGGCCATGGCGCCGGGGCGAAGCTCGGCGTGCGCCATGGGCGGTGGCCGTGGTGGTCGCGCAGCTCCCGTCGGCGGAGGGCGCGGGCGCCGCCGGGCGAGCGCAGAGGCCATGGACGCGCGGTGGGGGTGGGAGAAAGCGACCGCGCCTCCTCTCGGACTTGGACTTCGTGCCGAGATTGGGGAGATTTGGGGAGGAGTGGACGGCGGACCTCCACGCCATGCCGCGATTTTGGGGTCGGGGCGAGGAGCGCCATGGGCGGCTGCGAGCTCCAGCTGCGCGCCATGGGCGGTGGCCATGGGTGGCGCGCAGAGTTCTCTCATGGCGAGCGCCGGATGCCACCGGGCGAGCGTAGGCCAGCGGCGAGGCGGTGGACGGGCGGCTCCGGGCGAGGCGGTGGGACGGGCGGCGGCTCGGGCGAAGCTTGGTGGGACGGGCGCCACCGGGCGGGCGGCTCCCCCTCCTCCCCTCTCCGGTCCTCCCGCTCCCCGCCGCGAGCTGGATGGGCCCCACGCCAAAGCTGCCGCGGCGGTCCTGAGGAGCAACGCCAAGCAGCGCTACATATCCGTAAAACGGGTCGGGAGCGTACCACCTCCAAGTACCACGGTGCAGCTGCATATACGGTAAACCAACCCTGCAGTTTGGCTCCCAGTATCACAAAAGTGCGATAGCCTTAGAAAAAAAAAAAGGAATATGCATGTCACTGATTTCAGGTAGGGCAATATATATACTAGATGTTTTGGAGGCATGCATGGGAAGGTAGGCAAGTATGTATGAAGTTGTGCAATCCAATAATACCTTATAATTCGTAACAAATTTTTAAAACTACTACAGGAAATATTTTTAGGGGTGTCTGATGAGGATTTGTCAGGACGTTTGCTGAACCGCCTCTACGAAGGGTATATAACTCCTTTTAGTCCCCACATACTATACTAAATCAAGAGTAAATTATTTGTTAGACTTCTTCAGCTTAGATCATTTGATGTTTCAAAATGTTTTCTGAAGTTGACATTTTTAATTCAAAATTTGAAACATTCACAAGAAAAAGAGGATCAAAATAATAGCATTAAGAACAATTGGCTTGATAGGCCATGATTTTAGAAAATTTTAGGGAAAAAAATCATCACATTTTTGAGTCAGTATGAGCGAGAAAAACTAGTTACAAGTTGTAGCCACATATTCAAAAGAGAAATCAGAGTTCTTCCACAACTGAAAATTACTTTTTAAAAAGGATTTTGAAGCATCAAATCAACTCTTGTGGAAAAGTTATCAACTATAAAGTTTCATAACTTTATTTGTTCATTTGTTCGTTTTAATAATTTATATTTTAGTACTTAATTTCTAATATTCGACATCTATTTGTTGCAGTGCCCTAATATAGAGTCACTACTATAAATCGATTTGTAGGGGCTTACTTAGCTGGTACACATATACGTATTTATAGGGGTGGCTCGTAACAAAAACTGCCCCTACAAATGGATTTGTAAGGGTCGCTAGTCTAGTGGGTAGTGACACGCCTACTATAGGGGCGCGTCTGGTGATGGAACCACCCCTAAAAAGCGGGGTTGCTACAAATCATTTTTTTAAAATTAATTTTTATTACTTAGAGAAACCTTCGATACTTTGCATTTTGGGATGAAGGGAGCACTTACAAACTGACACATACCAAACTATATTTGTAGAAATCGTCCTGAAAGATTGAGTGCCCCATGGCTTGGCGTGACTTGAAAAAAAATGCTAAGATGTGCCTAGTATGATAAGACATGCATGCCGATTGCCGAACGCTTTTGATGTGGTTTTTAAGGTCGCCAAACAATCTAAAAACATATAAAAAAAATATTTGACGTCTACTTTCAAAGGTTGGAGTGGCATACTTTGACGTCAGGATAGTATCCATGTGAGCCATCCATCTGATGACTCGCTCCGAGCTATATATATATATGTCCTCAAAGTTTTTGAGAAATGTCAGCTTTGATGATTTTTTAGAAATATTTTCACAAATAGTCTATATAGAAATGTCTAGATAATAAACTCAACCACATGTGCCCCTTGCCACCCACATAACTGTTGTTAACTTCCCTATATATGTTGATAGGAAATAGTGTTAAGCATGCCACAGAACCAGCATAGATATATACCTCATTTTGTAACCTCTTGAGAGCCGATTGCGTGTCCTTGGCCTTCATCATCACGTATATCTTACCGATGTCAGGATTAGTCCTTAAAATCTTCTCCACAAGAACTGATGATGCGAACACAAGCATAGGTATCAAAAATACACAAAGACGAATGTTATAACCCAAGGCAAAACGTACGTTTAAAATGAAACAACAATTCTCAGATTGTAACCTTTTCCTAGGAACCCAGTTCCACCTGTGACAAGAATATTCTTGCCACTGTAGAACTTTGTGATCCCAATCCCGCTGGAGTTATCCGTCGTCGCTAATGGTGCACGAGCTCGGACCGCCGTCTGGATGCTTGACGGCCACCGCCATCCACGCCAAGATCTACCGGACGATGCAGTACCGGTTAGGTGACTGGAAGCGACGATGAGAGCACGGTTAGGGTGCATAAAAATGGATTCCTCCTCACTGGAGCCGGCAGAGAGGTATGCTGGATGTTGCAAGGTGCAACGGAAGGCAAGCTCGCCATGGACTAGCCTCTGGAAAATGGATTCCTCACACAGGAGCCAGCAGAGAGGTAAGGTGGTTTTTGCAAGGTGCAACGGAAGGCAATTAAGCTCGCCATGGACGACTGGCCTCCTACTAATATACAGTTATCTGCAAATGACAGACAAACTAAGAAAAGTACGTCTCACCAGATATTTATAGCGCAATATGGACAGAGATTAAATGTAAGGTAGTTGGCAGATGGGGATCAATGCTAATACTCTATAGTTGGGATGCATGGCCAAGAAATGATTAATTGGTATAGTGTGGGCAATGATGGAGATGGCAATGAACTATATGCAAGTACGGTAAAATTTAGTACTGATTGATACTGTGGTAGGATTATAAGATATACTTTGAACCAAGAAAATGTCTGTTGTTATGAGTATTTTAAAAACCCTAGAAACGGAATTGTGTAAACACTGCAAAATTAATCATCACTGAAGGACCTTGTCATTATGCAACTTATATATGACTGCCACAATTATCTCTTGGTATGCAACATTTTATCTTCTACTTACCTGTCGACACCGTCATTGACTGCTATGGATCTCACTATATTCCTCATATTGGTTCACTCACTAATATAACAACGCTATATTTCATGATGCCATCGACATCCTGTGTATGCCTCTATTGTAGGATTTTCATCAGTATCACGGAATTCTAGCAATAACTAATTGCTGATACAAGCCATTGATTCAATCTATCCGATGAATGGTGGGTTTAGAGGGTTCAGCCGTAAGAGTAAAGACCGCTTTGAAACACGCGATCGTCACTAGGGGGTGGGGGTACAAGTTTCTATGGTTTATCATTTAATTGTTCATATATTCTCTCTTGTCAAAGAAAGATATATTTGAGTTGTCTCTCATGGACACGCCCAAAGAACTCAGCTCTTCACTTCATGCTACCTAAAATATTTGTTTGGTCTCTCTCACTTCCACGTAGCACCTAACACTAGCTTATTAAAATTGGCCATTTGGAGGTGCCCTGTGTTGAAACCAGGGTTTCCAACACAGGGTTAGGTGCTTAGGGCAGCCCTCTCCTTTAGCTGAGCGTTGGAGTGCCTCCGCCCTTATAGTGCCTCGAGCGGAGGTGAGAGGGTGAAAATCAATCTTGATTTTGGGTCAATTAAGGTTGGTTAGGTCGTTTGTGCTGGAACCTATCCACCCGGGTTCAAGTCCTCAACTTGGCACGGGTGCTCGCATTTTTTTGGATTTATTACAGGATTTACCGGCATTATGTTTTAAGTGGTAAGCGACGTTCTCGTCGGCGACGAGGCGCTTGTGGTGACTTCGGGAATCTCTGAATCTATTGGCTCAGTCCTTCAAAGATGCTCATAGGGGTAGCATTTATGTACATGTGTTCAGAGGGTGAGTATGCATGTGTGTGGGCGTCCGATTTGTACTGTGTTGTAAAAAAATGAAGGTTCCAAAAATGCATTCACCAACCAATCTTTTACAAGGGTCTGAGCCCCTTTTATAGATCACCGTACATTACTAGCTTATTGAAACTGTCCATTTGGAGGTGCCCTCACCTTAACCCACACATCTATTATTTTCAGGGTATATGAAAATAATGTTGGTGGACCGTGTTAAGAGAAGATGTGAAGATCTCTAGTTTAGTTTTGGCTAATTGATGAAACTCTATGACTAATCTTTGTACCTAGTTGGAGATTGGTCTAGCCGAAAGATAGAGCAAGATGATCATCGTGGATGCATAGTGATGATCCAAAAGTTTGATCATGTGCTCATGTTTGGAATGGAAATGGAGAAAAGCAAAATTGGCTCAAGACAAAGGTATAATCCATAGGGCAATTTTGTTTTTGCCGAACAAGACACCATGGAGGGTGTGTTCAGGTTGAGGATCGATAACTGGACTATAAAGAGGAGAGAAAACGTTTTTGATTTGTTGCATTGCATTCGGGAAACTAACATGGCATCTAACCCTTCGGAATTGACTTGGGATGTCGCTAACTCATGTACACAAGTAATGGAAATACTTGGAGTTGCCTGTCTTGATCAAGGGTTGAAGAATTGGAAAAGAGTTGGAAGATATTGGAGAAGAAAAGGAAGAAATGAAATTGCAATATATGCTTGCATATATGGATATACATGTTATGTATACATGCACAGGTTCCTTACATGTCCTTGCTTGTATACACATGCACATACTGAACTTTGCTTCCTTGCTTGTCCTTGTCTTTTGCTTTGCTTGCTTGCTTCTTCTCGTGCATGGTAATTGCAGCTAGCTAGTGCAGCAAACGAATGGCAGCAGCATGGGAGCGCGGCGTTCAGTAGTGCAAAGCAGCAGCTTTGGACGACTTGGCGACGAGAACGAGCAGCTTCTGCAGGACAAAGAGAACAAGACGCAGGCTTGCGTCTGGTCGGCTTGGACCAGACGCGGCTGGTGAGAAAGTCGGCCCTGCTGGACCTCTCTGTTGTGGCAACAGACTCTCTCCAAATGTGCGTCTGGTCGAATGCTATGGGTCGCTGCTACTATGCCGCGGCTGGCTCAGCCAGTCAGCCTTGCTGCTGTACGTGCGCGCTGGTTTGGCAAGGACCGAGGATAGGCTCGCCATTTGCATTCACCAGACTCAAGTGCTTGCGTCTGGTGCGTAACAACAGACGCGTCTGGTGGCGTCGTGGCCTGTTTGGGAGCTCTCTGGACTCCCACCAGAGTCTGGGGCGGAGTCTGGTGTTGCCTCTGGTGTTTCTATTCTTAGGCTGCGCAAGGAGGCAAGGCAGCTCGGCTTTTTTCAAATAAGAAGAGATAACGTGGCAGCACGTTAGTGGCTGGTTTGAACGACCAGACTCCACACCAGACTCATCGGTGTGTCTATTGCAACTTCGCAGCACTAACGCCTCTATCTTTCTCCTCCTTGATGTAAATACATGGGTGGCTGGCCAAGGGACCTCTCTCTTGCCCATTTGAATCACTTGCACAACTGGAGTCCATCCAAGTGCATTGCATCGCGATGGCGCATCTAGTGTCACTTGTGGTCGTATCGGCTTCGGTTTCTCTTCTTTCTCTTGGCGAGTACCGCCACATAGCCAGTTTGGAGGAGTTGGAGGCATTGGCAAGATTGATGATTGTTCTTGGCCACCTTCGGTTGATTTGTGAGGGGTCCTTGTGCATCCCCGTCGGAGCGACGAATTGCAACTCCAGTGAATTGCTCGTGTCTTGGGTAACTCACTTGTTGAGTGGTGCCTTTGGAGCTAGCAAGTGCACCACGTAGCTCAAGGACCATCCAACTATTTGGTCGGCACAACGGAGACGTAACTTGTCGGTGCACAAGCGAACTCTGGGTGAACAAATCATTGTGTCATTCTTTCTGGATTGGCTTCATCTGTGATTGGCTCATCCTCTACACGGTGATTGGTTCATATCCTCGACACGTTCGTATAAAAGTTCATATCCCCTCTTACAATTACTTTGAGCTAGTTTTCTTGTGTAGCTTGTAGTTGTGTAGCTAATTAGTTGTAACTAGTTTATATCCCCTTTGCAATTACTTTGGAAGTCATTCTAGTAGTGTAGTGCTATCACCTAGGAGTAAATTAGCAATCTAGCGTTGTGATTGATTTAAAGACATTAGTTCAACTAGAATTGTGCAAATAGGTAGATTGCCTAACTATAGAGCTAGAGCAACCACAATTTCCCCTCTTGCAATTACTTTGGAAGTTTGCTTTAGTGATTTTGTAGAATTTTTATTAGGTTATTCAGCCCCTCTAGCCATTTAGGATCTTACATGATGCGAGAATAAAATAATACTCCTATAATGAATAAATTGCGATACCAATTTTTTGTTTTTTTTTTCCTTCACTCTTACATAAACGCACATCAAGTTTTGCTTTCAAACAAATCATGTAGAACCGTGTGACTTCAAACTTCACAATAAAAAGCTGACACCAACTTTCACTCCCTGTTTGATTAGATATGTGGTGATGGAGGAATTAATAATAGCGCACATGGAGAAGCGTGGCCAATTTGTGGACCAATAAATCCGGAAAAATTAATATGTCATACCTACCTCCTGGTCGTCATCTTCGACTTGAATCGTGGCACTCTAATATCCAGCGGATGATTTGCAATATTATATTTCTATTTCTATCTACAAGAAAGACATACAAATTATTAGCATTATACAATTTATAAGAAGACATATATATACATAATTAAATGGAAATTAAAATAGTTGATATATATATAATCAAATGGAGCATTTCGTTGAATTGGCTCAAGCATAAATGTCCAAAAGCAGTCAAACATCAATAACTGTACTTGAGTTGGCCAGTTTTTTGTTCTATCAGTAGAAGCGTGCTCACACTTCATGGATACAAAACACTGAAGAAAGCGAGCATCCAAATTTTTGCAACATGGACTATAATATATGAGGATCTCAATGAGTCGATCTAAAATATATATACTCTCTAAATCGTTATTTGAAGATCTTGGATAAAACATATTTTGTACCTTGCAGGAGCTTTGTACATCTTGTGTAAAACTTATGTGCACTCCACAGAGTCATCTTCTTTCTCCCATTTTGGCTAGAGAGAAATCTAGAATAGAGAATGTCTATATTTGGAGATTTAATTTAAGAGGCCGTTGGATGCAAAATTTGTCACCAATATCGGTTTCTATAAATTAGGAAAAATAAAAAAGAGACTCTTGGAGTTGATCTAAGACCAAATATTTGGAATAGTCATGTGCATGCAGTAGTTATTGACTTGTTTAGATCTTTTTTCCTTATTATAAAAGGTAACTTTGCAACAAATTATTACAATTTTTAAAAATATCTGTCCCGTGTCAAAACATATCCCTTCAACATCGCGTAGAAAAATAGCACAGTAATAACACAATAACGACGGCATGTTTTGTGAAATTTGATAAAGTGGTTTAACTCATGTTGTTCTAAATTCAACACGCAATAAAATAGGATGGTTAGAAGTCCTCACATCTAAGAGCCCTTCTAAATTAAACCTATTCCCCATAGGGTGCATTCTTTTCTTCAAGATAAACATATAGGGTGGATATTGTGTCATTGTCACCCCAAACTTAACATAAAGGAAGATTTAGCATAGTATGTTGATGGAGGAACAATTAGATGGTGATTTTTATTGCATACTCCCTCCAACGCTAAAAGCATGTCGTTAATTATTCACTTTCGGACATCTCGTTTGACCATTTGTTTTATTCATTTTTGTATAAATATCATATATTTTGTTAAGACTTATGTTATCACTAAAGATACAGTAATGATGATTTAAATATTTATAATTTACCAAAAATGTTTGAATAAGACAAACGGTCAATTACGATATGCGCAAGTTAAAAAGTGATTCTTTTGGGATGGCGGAGTACACATATTAAAAGCTTTAAGAATTTGGATAGAAAAACTATGATGGGAGATGTTGTGCCTGCATTCTTTGTTCTAGGACTGTATTGTATTGTTTTTAGATGATGGATAAGTGAAGCACTTTCTTCCTAGGTTGTTTAACCTGTAAGGGATGATTGTCCACAACTTTTTTTCTTGATCATGCAATAGATTTGTGTGTTTTTGTATTGAGATAGAATAGTTTGATTACAATGAGGTTGTCTTAAATCTTTTCAATAAAGCTTAAGCCCTTCCCAAAAAAAGTTAAAACTGAATACTTTAGTTACAATGTTCATGTAAAGACACGTGTATGGCGGGAATGAGGCTGAACAGGATCCGTTTCCAGTCCAGACAGCCCAAACCGAACAACGATTGCTACCCATACCTGATTACAAACTGGCCCACCTCATTCCGGCCGGAACAGAGCCTGTTCGAGGCCATTCCTGCTGCAACCGAACGGGGCCTAAATGGGAACAAGCAAAGCATGTCGAGCGGTCGTCATCTTTGACTTCAAAATGCATGCTGGCAGTCTAATCTCCTGGAGATGGTTGCCGTGAACCGATGTGAGTGCACCGACGACCTCTCCGGAGCTGAACTCAGCAAATCTTGGTGGCGGACAATAAAAGCCCCCGGATCTAGGTGAGACGTGGCAGGCGACCAAGGCTTGCCCCATTGGCTTGTTGGTGCAGGACTACACGCGTCAATGGCTTCAGAGCACTAGCGCCGCGTCCCCAATGGTGATGTCAAGCTATCAAGCCAGCGGCGACATGAACTTATCTGACAGTGATCAGGCCTTCTAATCTGACGCTGATAAAGAATGTGTACACGTATTAATGATACAATAGATAGATTCTAGAAAGGAGGGAGTAGTAGAGGGATAATTTTCCATATGAAAAGTGAAATTTGGCTAAATGGGATCAAGCTAAGCATGTGTAGCAGTCGCCATCTTTGACTTCAACATCAAAATGCATGCATGCTAGCACACTCTAATCTCCTCGAGATGCCTTGGAGAACAGCAAGAAGCCGATTCACATTTCTCAAGCAACCTCATGTGGACCGATTGATTGATCATTCCATCTAGATCGAACTTGACAAGTCTACGTGCATTGCCCTATATATACACACCAGATTACTAGTAATTAAAACCAGCAAACGCATCAACACCACCAAAGCCGCTCAAAAAAATGTTGAACCCGAAACCCCTCCTGCTCGTCATCTCACTCTGCATCTCGTCGTTGTCCTCACCATCACCATGCACGGCAGCCGGTAGCGGCGGCGGCAGGCCCCTGGTGACGGCGGTGGCCAAGGACGCCTCCACCTCCCCTCTACACGGCGCCACTCAAGGACGGCCACCCTCTGCTCCTCGACCTCACCAGCCCCGTCATCTCGCTGACGACGTGCACCTCAAGACCGGCACGGTCACCACGCTCTCCGCGAACGCCACCGACGGCCAGAACCCGCTGTTCCCGGTCTCCTTCTCCGCCGTGGCGACATGCACGCCGCAGGCAAAGGTCCCCGCCGGCGCCGTCGGCGTCGCGGGTCTCGCGCCGTCGAGCCAGTCGTTCCCGGCGCAGGTGGCGCGTACGCAGAAGGTCGCGAACAAGATCGCGCTCTGCCTCCCGAGTGACGGCAAGTCCACGTCCGGTAACAGTGTCGGCGTGGCCATCTTCGGCGGTGGTCCCTTGGTCTTCCCGGACCGTGGCGACTTCACCACGATGCTAGCCGGCACGACGGCGCTGCAGAGCTCCACCGGCTCTCCCGGGTACTTCGTCTCAGCCACCGGCATCGCCATCGAGCAGAGTCGCATCACCACCTCCGGCATCAGTCCACTCACCGTGGCACTGAGCTCAACAACCCCATACACAACTCTCCGCCCCGACGTGTACACTCCATTCCTGAACGCCTTCGACGCAGCAGCAACAGGGCCCAACTTCCCGTGGATGTCGAGGGTGCCCGCCGTCTCGCCATTCGAGCGGTGCTACGACTCGACGAAGCTGCCACCGACGAGGCTCGGGTACGCCGTGCCGCAGATCGACGTGATGCTGCAGGGCGGGCAGAACTACTCGGTGCTTGGTGGGAACTCCATGGTGCAGGTGAACGGCAACACGGCCTGCCTTGGGTTCGTTCGTGCGGCGGCGGCGGGCGGGGCAGGCGCCGGCGGTGGTGATCGGTGGGTTCCAGCTTGAGAACCACTTGCTGGTGCTTGATGTGGATAAGAAGCAGTTTGGGTTCACCACGTTTCTTAATGCCGTCGGGCTTTCTTGTAGTAACTTCAATTTCACTCGTGCTGCATAGTGGTGAAGCGATCGAGGTGCTGTGTTTGTTGTATGTATACTGTAAGAATAGCTTTGTGTTACTTGAGTGAATAAAAATGGAATAAATTGAGTGGAGTGTTCAAAGTTCCAACAGATTGTGCCTGCCAGCTATACCGTTGGTAGTTTGACTTTGACTCCATGCATGGCAAAGTTGCTTCTGCATGGAAGAAAACGAGTAGTATATAGTTTCCAAGCTGGACAGATAAGATCAAATAAGCGTCGGCAGCCGTCAAATCAGCAGCGTCTCTGTCGGTGATCCGTTTTTGAACGATTAACACCGATCCCCATGTCGGTAGTCAACAACAAAGTCATTAACGTCTCTCTTTGGCTAGCTGTGTGTCACTTAGTGCATAGATTTGACGTGCATGCAATGCAAGCACGCCGATTTTAGACATTGGTTAGGTAAGGTAACCCCATTATAGAGTAACTAGGCTTAAAAGATTCATCTCGCACTTTTCAGCTAAAATGTACAATTAGTTTTTTATTCACTTACATTTAATGCTCCATACATGCGTTACAAGATTTGATGTGACGGGGAACCGTAGCACTTTTTGTATTCCTGCATGGGAACTGAACACCCCCAAGTTTGTGTGAGAAACAAAGAAATGCAAGAAAATTATTGTAATCTTACTATTACTAATTAGAGGCTCCAACGGAAGCACCACGTTGATCCTCACCAGATGCGCTAAGAAAAAGATAAATTCTATAAAATTCTCACAATAATTAGAAAGATCAAGCCATCAATCTGGTAGTCTCGAACAATAATAGCCATCAGATTGATTTATTTATAAGAAAATTACCCACTTTTTGCCATTATAAACGATGTAAAATAACCCCCTAAATTTACCTATAAATTACCCACCACTGCCATTACGAAAATACAAAATAATTAGCCACAAATATATACATAATATTCCATATATATTTATTATAAAATAATTCAAGTAAAACACATTAAAATATATCCTTCCTCCGATACCTCCTCTTCGCCCTCTTGAGTGTTCGTGGAATCATATCGGCGCTGCCGGCGCCGCCGCTGTTTCATCCCGCAATTACACGTGTTTTGGATCTACAAAAATAAGGTCAAGTAAAACTTTGCTATTGCCTCACTCTTCCTTCCAAAACTTCAATCAATGGCATTAGTTGTACGTAGATCTGTTTGTTGCCTGATCATCTGTTTGGAGCAGTAGCAATCCGTTTTTTCCTGGATCTGAAACAGGAGGCGGCCGGGCCACTAAAACATCATCATTCATCCATTTGCTGGCGAAGAAACACAACTTACGGTTGAACTTCCCGAGTTCTGTCCTTCATTAGCATGTGGATCCGTGCTAAAAGCTCATTCGAGCCAGCGGCTATGTCAACGAGATCGACACAGATATGCATGGACCATAGATAAGAGCTACCAAGCTGCACCTCTTGCCCGGTCCTCCGTGACGCCTACAAAAACAAGCAATTGGCAACAAATTAAGAAGAGTTTTGGTGTGCTGAAGGTTTTGTTGGGATGCGTCACGACTTGATACAGGTAAGCTCAATTTTGAATGCAAAACTCCTTTCCAGCACCATTTAGTCCGCAACTACTTTAATTGTATTCACCATCTTTCAAAAAATAATTAACGATCAACTAGAAATTAAAAATAGTTAATATATATAAAAGCATTAAGTCTCTTTTAGGCCCATCCACTCTTGCCTTTGTCTACTTTCTGCACTCCCCACACTATTAAAACTGTTTAATTTTCACTTGAGAGCATGTTAAAACTACTCAAAAAAATACCATGGGGTCAAAATTAAAATCCTTTTGATGAATATTTATATAGACAAGGTAGGAGTTCACGGCCCAAAGTAGCTTAGTTTTAAAAATATTTATGAAAATTATATATATTATAACTTTAATCATTGATAAATTATACTTCTTCCAAATTGTAAGTCACCTTGATTTTTTGCTACATCCATTTTACTATGTATCCGGATATAATAATATGTCCGGATACATAGCAAAATGGATGAACCAAAAAAGTCAAAGCGACTTTACAATTTGAAACAAAAGAGAGTATATATGAATATTTTTATGTTTGAAATAGAAATATTAATACTTTATGCATTTTTTTATCATAAATGAAGTTTTAAAATTACAATAAACTAAACTTTGGTACCATTTTTTTTTAAAATGTAATCTCTCTCTCCTGATCTATTTTTTTTTATTTGGATCATCTCTAAACCTAAGTCCGTTAGAACAATTTGAAAAGTTCAATTTCATAATATGACATTTTCAAACTAAATTTTAGGAGTATAAATGATTTTAATGGAAACAGTCGTCAACCATAAAAGTTGTAGTTCTCATAGAGATATATAATTCTACAAGTTTACCTTTTGTCATTTCTGCATCCAATGCAAGTTCATTCGACTAATTCAAAAAAATCAAAATATGTGAAGTTCAAACCAAAATTTGGAATGGTAAATGATTTCAAATGCAAGTCATCAACTACAAAGTCATTAAAGCCGATTGTAGAACTCAATGAGATACATTATATTTTTAGAATAATTTTGATACCAAAGTGAAGATAAATATTTAATATGAATAAATATTTATCAATAAGTAAATTGAAATATATACTATGTTACTTAAGATTAGTGGTAGAACTTCATGCAAGATCGATAGGTGGTACTGCTTAATGACATTAATATTTAAGCCTTTCTATAATTGTTTACATGAAAATAATCTCAAAGAGCAGCAAGATGTAGGCACCTATAGTATGTACTAACCTCATCCTTTTCTCAAGATGTTTGATTTTTATCAATAAATTTTTATGACCTAATGGTTATTATCAATATGGATATAACAAACAGTTTTAGTTACTATGTATATGTATTTCCATTTGTGTGTGTATGTGTGATTTTGCATGATGGTGTCACAACATGTATGTTTATTGCAATCATTTTTTATTGTATTAGTTTTAAAAAGGGGGCAATGGAGAAACATATTTATGCTTATGGTTATTTAAACATTTTTCTATAAGCTAATAAAATAATAGTAACATATAGGTAACATAGATACAAATCTAAATATCATACTTTATATTATTTTTCATAACGCTATATTGTACATAGAGTGCTTAAATTAAATTACAAATATTTATAACGTTTTTAAGGTGGAGTAGGTCTAATGACCAATATTTCTATGAAACTGATGGTTGTATAATAACTTAGAAAAAACACTCTCCAGTCATGTTTATAATTTTATTTGACAATATTAATCAACTACTTTAGTTGATTATGACTTTCTGGATTTCTTGAAATACCGTCATTTTACTAAGCGAATATAATGCCAATCAAATATGTGTGTACCGTCCGTTTTCTTGGAAATAAGAATGAAATAACCTATAAAGGATAAGTCCACTTTTGGCCCTCTACTCCACTTTCCTTTATCTAATTTTCACCCCCAACTACAAACCATCTAACTTTACCACCTCAAAAAATTAAACTGCTTAATCACGAAAAACAAATAAAATTGTTAAATTTTGACCCAAAAGCATCTCAAAACCACGTAAATCTACTTCATGGTTCAAATTGAACAATTTTGATCGTTGAGGTGTTAAAGCTAGACAAAGACAATTGTTTATGGGCAAAAATGGACTTAATCAAATATCAGTACAAATGTAATCACTAAGATTTAACCCGTGCGAGAGCACGGGTCGATGGACTGGTATAATAAATTGAGTGGACTGTTCCGAGTTCCAACAGAATGTGCCTGCCAGCTATACCGTTGGCAGTTTGACTTTGACTCCATGCATGACATGTTGCTTCTGCATGGAAGAAAACAAGTACATTTTCCAAGCTGGACAGATAAGATCAAATACTACGTTGACAGTCATGGACTGACAGATGCATGATCGCCACGGACCACCTCGCTCCCGACCTCCGCGGCGACGTAGAATACGGTCTCCCCGGCACCCGTTTGCTGGTTTTTGAGCGTGACTAGGGAGGTGCCCAACGTCTCGGTGTCTTCTAGGAGTGTGCGGACGGCGGCCGCATCGGCTGATCAGAGGTGGGCCGAGATGGTGCGGATGCCCGTGGCTACATAACCATGGGCTGAGCTTGCTACTCGATTGTCTCACTGCATAGCAAGTTGCTGCTTCTGCATGGAAGAAAAGTTACTACGGCTAGGTTAGTTGACTTTGACTCCATGCATGGCAAGTTGCTTCTGCATGGAAGAAATTAAAAAGTACTAGTATATTTTCCAAGCTGGACAGATCGTGTCTGGTTTCATTTTTCTAAAATAAAATAATACGCCTGCAACAAGAGATAAGATCAAATAAGCGTCAAATCATGGTGCAGGTGAACGGCAACACGCTCTACTCCACAAACAAGGTCTATCCTCGGATGCAAAATACACTAGCATTGTGAATCTCAACGAGAACCGGGGATAAAACTTCATTTCTCCAGGTTCACGCCAATAACTGGGACTAAAGGTCCGTGGACGACGCGCCCCAAGACACTCAACCGGGACTAAAGGTCTCCAACAGTGGACTAAAACCATTACTCCCGGTTGTTGGGATACGGATCCCAGCGGTATAAGCGGAGGTTATCGCGGTAGGAGAAAAACGCGCGCGAAGGTCCGTGCTGACAGTTAGTTTCGAGATGCTGTACCGTTTCAGGTGATGCAGGCTACCTCCGCCCCTCCGCCGCCGGTGCAAGCGGAGGTCGTAAGCTTCGCCAAGCGATGCCTCTAAGGGGTCGGATTACCTCGGTCATGCGGTGAGCGCGGAGGTTCCCATCTCCAACTGCCCCTTTACAGTTGCCTTGGCGAGCTATTCGAAGCACAGGGCCTACACCGGGCGGCGAAGGCCGAAGAAAGGAGCACGCGAAGGTCGCCCAAACGCGGGGCCGAGGTCAGCGAGGCGGGCCCAGCGGGGAAAGGCGGTGTTAGATGTACAAGTTCACGAAGAGCCCGCGCTATACTTATAAATAGGGGAATATGCCGGGAATATTAAAGGGCAATTTCGTAATCCTGTATCCCCCAGCCATCGTAAAACTATAAATAGGGGGGAGTCCTCCCATGACACCAGTTGGTGAATTCCATTTATGAGCAGTTATTGTTATTCTCCTAATCCTTGAATTCGTCACTCAAGATCAACTCCCTCAGGCACCGCCGAGCGGAGGAGGTCCACCCCGTGTTGAGAACCCCCCAACTCAACATTTGGCGCCCACCGTGGGGCCCGAAAGCAGAAAAACCATGGCTCCACAAAAAGGAAGAGGACTACCGCAAAGACAAAGGCCCCACCAAAGAGTACGCGACCCAGCGTAACACGAGGAGTGCATACGCGACGGCCGAGGAAGATCCTCCGCTAGAGGACGAGCAACAAGAGGAGGAAGTGGTCGGGCGGACGCCAAGAGGCGGCCGAACCCGGGGGCGGAGCCCCCACCCAACGCCCGTAGCCGCGCCCGCCTACGTGCCCTCGCCCAGAGATTACAAAGAAGAAAGGGATAAGGGCGGCGGCCGCCACGCTGAGATCCTCAAGGCACAGCAGGGCCTCCGCGGCAGCGCCGAGATCGCAGCAGATGGCGCCCCCGCAAGCGGAGATTCAAAGCATGCGTCATTCACAATCAGCCTCCGCCAACTCAGCCACCGCTCATTATCCCATCCATCCCTATAGCAAGTCACACGGCGATGAACATTGACCCAGAAATTTCGCCCAACCCACTTATCAGCCACGATGTGCCACAGGACCGAAGAGCTTTCGACCCCAGGTCTCCGCTATCGAAGGAATACAAATGGACGCCATGGCCGATTAGATACAAGCCCACCCAACTCCCCGAGATTTAATGGGAAAACACCAAGCATCTGCTCATAATGAGCTATGAGGCAGCAGTAGCCTCGGCCGGAGGCAATGACGCAGTACTAGCGAAGGCTTTCATAATTGCCGCAGAGGGAGATGCCCTAGCCTGGTATTCCATGCTGAAGCCCAGCACCATATATTCATGGGAGAACCTCCGAGACAAGATACTGGAGAACTTCAAAGGCCTGGTCGTACAGTCGCACACCTCCATGGACCTGTTCCAATGCAAGCAAGGCTACAATGAACCACTAAAAGATTATTTCCAGAAATTCCTTCAACTGAAGGCGAAGGCCCCAGACGTCCCCGATCAAGTGGCAATAGATGCAGCCATCAGAGGGCTCCACTTGGGACCGTTCGCTGGAGAACTGGCGCGGAGGAAACCAAGAACAATGCAAGAGCTCTGTGAACAGTTTGAGATCTGGATCCGGTCAGACGAAGACTATCGGAAGAGACTTGAAGAACAAAACATGGACAGACAGCAGGCCAAGGGCAATAAGAAGAACCAGCAGATGGAACCTCCGCAACAGCAGCCCAAGCAAGTTCGTGGGACAGCACGCATCGACAATGAATCAGCA
Source organism: Hyparrhenia diplandra (assembly GCA_015847255.1). NCBI lineage: Eukaryota > Viridiplantae > Streptophyta > Magnoliopsida > Poales > Poaceae > Hyparrhenia > Hyparrhenia diplandra. The sequence goes on along the minus strand of JADLZK010011183.1, from coordinate 125,262 downwards.
AATGAGACCAACCAACAACGCAATACACAGGGAGCAAGGCCACCCGCTAACCAAAAGCCGTATCAAGGAAAGGGACCACAGAAAAACTGGAACAGAGGGCCAAGAAAACAGTTCTGCGCGATACATGGCGAAGAGAAAGGCCATTACACAAAAGACTGCCCAATCATCCAACAGGAAAGAGACAAGGCACTCAAGGGCCTAGCAAATCCGCCTTCCACAAATCAACCTCCGCAGCCAGCGAGGGAAATCAACAATGCCTACACATACACACGCTCGGAGCCCTCGCAAGCTCAGGGGCCGCACCAAAGAATAATACCCGGTCTACCCCCTCTCTAACATCAAACCAAGTACACCCATCAACTCTAGCGAATGCTTACTATCCCAAAATTCCTTCCAAAGATGGAGACCTTCGCCGTCCGCGCCCCAATCCAGAATTACCCCTGAATCAAGCATGTCGTACTCAAATCCGAGGCAAAGACCTAACTCATGTCGAAACGGGACAGCCCCAACACACAAATAGACAGCCAGTCAACCAAGTCCCAAATCAGAATTTGCCACCACCTCCGCAAGGACCCCCACCCAGCGCTCCCATGAAAAACGAGCCGAGCCTGGAAAGCCAATACAACCCCCACTCCCCCTTACCTTCCATCGGAACCATAATGCCTATTGCGGGAGGTTCATCAATAGAGTATAAAACCAAAAAACGAAAAGAGACCACCTCCGCTTGGTCAATAATGTAGCGGTCCAAATTGTCAATCGGGTTCGGGGAATGGTCGAAGACTCCCATAACCTTCTCGAAGCATATCTCAAACTGGAGAGCTACCCGCACGTTGACGCTATGGTGATAGAAACAAATGTAGTAACCTGGGAAATGAAAAGAGTACTTGTGGACACAGGAAGCTCCGTAGACATAATCTTAACCAGTGCCTTCGACAAGATGAATTTCAGCAAAAACCAGCTACAACCATCGGACTCACCACTTATAGGATTTGGCAGAGACAAGTGCAGGCATTAGGAAAAATAATTCTCCCAAAGATCCTTCGCGGACGAGAAAAGCGCCCGAAACGTATACATAACCTTCGACATTGTTGATGTCTACTCCCGCACAATGCAATTTTTGGCGAGGATTCACAAACAAGTTCAACGCCACAATACACATGGGCTACCTGTGTATGAAGATGCCAGCGCTCCACGGAATCATAACAGTATACGGGAGCCAGAAAGAAGCCAGAAACATAGAGAAGGCCATATATCGTGCCCATAGAAACGTCAATTCAGTACAAACAGAGAGCGAAGATCCAGAACCACCCGATATGAAAAAAGAGCAAACAAGCGCCAAGGGCCAAGAGAAAATCAAGAAGATAAGAGTAGATGATGACGCAGATCACACAGTCACAATCAGCGCAGATCTACCACTGGAAGAAGAGGAAGAGTTGACAGAGCTCCTCGTCAAAAACAAAGAAATTTTCGCTGGTCGCGAATGGACCTCCGCGGTGTCGATAGGGACACCATCGAACATGTCTTAGATATCAACCCCAACATGAGGCCAAAAAAGCAACGACAAAGGAAAATGTCGGAAGACGCAGTACTAGCGGCTCGGCAGGGTCCGTAGGCTACTTGACGCCAAGGTCATCCGAGAGGTCAAAGTAGATTGGCTCGCGAATGTGGTCCTAGTGCCAAAAAGACCTCCCAAGAAAATGAGGATGTGCATAGACTTCATGGACCTTAACAAAGCGACCAAAAAAAAGACAACTACCCATCGCCAAGAATAGACACCTCCGTCGACAAAGCAGGTGTCGAGGTTCTCACCGCTGGATCGCTATTCAGGATACCACCAAATATGGCTAAGAAAAGAAGATGAAGAAAAGACCGTTTCACAACTCCATTCGAACTTATTGCTTTGTCGAATGCCGAGGGCTCGAAAAATGCCGGCGCAACCTTCGCGCAATGATAGGCAAAGTCCTCACAGGCGCTTACGCAAAAACATGATTGCGTATGTCGATGATCTCATAGTTATGAGCAAAAAAAACAGGATCATATCTCCGACCTGCAAGAGACCTTCGTGAACCTAAAAGAAATCGGGCCTCAAACTAAACCCCCGAGAAGTGTGTCTTTGGAGTCACCAAGGCGAAAGGTGCTCGGATACATCGTTAGCTCCGAGGGGTCAAAGCCAATCCAAAAAAACAAAGGCAATAAGAGACATGGCGGAGCCCAAGACAAAGAAAGAGGTACGTAAGCTAACAAAGTGAATAGCGACCCTCAACAAAGTTCATCTCCAAGTCAGCGAGAAAAAAGCCTCCCCTTCTTCCAAGCCTTAAGGGGAGGAGGAAACATCAAATGGGGAAGAGCAAAGGAGGCCTTCGCAAAGCTCAAAGAATATCTGCAAGAACAACTAACGAATAACGGTTCGATAAAGAGAAACCCATACTCCTCTACATCGCAAAGATCAAAAGTTACACTATCGCAGCGATAGCGCTTCAAGAGAAAATCAAAATGACCAACTTCTCCAAACTTCCAATATATTATGTCTCGGAGGCCCTCACAGAGCCAAGATCAACTACACAGAGATAGAGAAGATAGCATACGCCCTTGTGATAGCATCCGAAAACTCAAGCACTATTTTCACGCATACAAAGTGATAGTGCCCACCACACAACCACTAGCGGAGGTCCTGAGAAACAAGGAAACCTCGGGAAGAATCAGTAAATGGGCAGCCGAGCTATCTCAGTTCGAAATAACATTCGTGCATAGGTCCGCAATACGATCCCAAGTACTAGCTGATTTTGTAGCAGAATGGACACCGCACAAGCGTAAAGAACAATGTGATCGGTCGGAGGTATGGCAGTCTACACTGATGGAGCATGGGGCAGAAATGGAGCAGGAGCCTCCGCGGTGATAATGTCACCACAGGGCGTGAAGTCATATTTCGCCACACGGCTGGAGTGCACCCAGACAAACAACACAGCAGAATACGAAGGATTAATACTAGGGCTAACCAAAGCAAAGGCCTACGGGGCAAAACTGGTCGAAGTTAGAACAGATTCAATGCTAGTAGCAGGGCAAGTGGAAAAAGAATGCATGGCCAGAGAACCGGAACTCATAAACTACCTCGCGGTGGTCAGAGCAATGGAGCGAAGATTCCAAGGATTCACTGTAAAATTCATTCCACGAGCGTAACAAATGAGGCGGACACTCTAGCCAAGGCGGCAACAAATAACCTCCACGTGCCCCAGAACAGCGAGGCGGACACTCTAGCCAAGGCGGCAACAAATAACCTTCTACAATGTGGCACACAAAGCAGCAACAGAAACACTGAAAAAAGCATTCAAGACAGTCATGCTAGTAGAAGGAGAAGACTGGAGACAGGCAATAGTCGATAGCATCAACAACATCAGTTATCCGGAAAATGAGGCGGAGGCTAGCAGAACAGAGGCACGGGCAAGAAGCTATACCCTAATCGAAGGCCACCTATTCAAAAGAGGACTGGTCCAACCACTGCTCAAATGCATCTCACAAGACGAAGGCATAGAGTTACTTAAGGAAATACACGCCGGCAATCGCGATCCCACATTGGACCAAGAGCTCTATCGGCAAAGGCCATACGCTAAGGTTTTTATTGGCCCACGCACATAAAAGACGCCCAGCAAATCGTCAAAACATGCGAAGCCTGCCAGAACTTCGCCCCACACCAGAAAAACCCTTCAGCAGAAACACAGCTAATACCCCCGACATGGCCATTACGAGAGATGGGGAATTGACATCGTTGGTCCACTACCAACAAAGACAAGGAGGAAACAAATTCGCAGTTGTAGCAAGAGAATACTTCACCGATGGATAGAGGCGAAGCCCCTGGCAAAAATAACCTCCGGATCCATCACCAAGTTCTATTGGTAGAACATAATTTGCAGATTTGGGGTGCCAAGAACAGTAACAGTGGACAACGGCAAACAATTCAACTCAGACAAGTTCAGGGACTTCTGTTCCCAAATGGGAACAAAGATAGCCTTCGCGTCAGTCTATCACCCAGAGTCAAATGGAGCAGTCGAAAGAGCAAATGGAATAATATTCTCCGCAATCTCAAAGACCCTGTTCAACCTACGCAAGGGCAAATGGGCAGACGAACTACCCAAGGTAATCTGGTCTCACAATACAACATCTTCGCGAGCTACCGGCTTCACCCCATTCAAGCTCATGTACGGAGAAGAAGCAATGCTCCCAGAAGAACTAAAGCATGAAAGCCTCCGCGTCATAAGACACAAGATGGCGTAAGACAAAGAATATGCCAAAGAAAGACTAGAGCAAACGAGGCTAGAAGCCGTGGAAAACATACATAAATACCAAGCGGAGACCAAAAGATGGAGGGACAAGAAGGTCCGCAAGAAGAACATTCAAGATGGAGACCTCGTGCTCAAGAGAAAACCAAATGCTTCAACTGTAGGGAAGCTACAGGCAAAATGGGATGGTCCATTCATCGCAAGAGCAACCACAAGGCAGGGAGCCTTCCGTCTGACGGATGAACAAGGCAACACCTCCGACCACACATGGAATGTGGATAACCTTCGCAAATACTATGTGTAAGGCTACCCTCCGCGAAATATAAGCGGAGGCCAGCCACTACCTTACTTTCTCGCAAGTAGCATTAGATTTTTACAGCATTTTCATTAAGGTCTTGCACTCTTTTCCTCACAGGGGAACTCCTAGCGGAGGTGAGGTTTTTAACGAGGCAAGACCAATGTAAAATCCTCTGAAATATAAAGAGGAAGCTTCCCCAAAACAAGAAAAGAACAGGTCGAAAGTGACTAGCAACGCCAGTCACGTAATTCGACAAACACGACAAAAACGCTCAAGAGGACATTTTTACGACAGAACGCGGAGGTTCTGACCTAAAAATGACCTCCAAAAGACCAACAAAACGGTCTCCAAAAATCCTCGGAAAAAGTCCTACCCGAGGCGTAGGCATCGAGGTGGCACAACGGCACGTGCCCAATATTAAAAGGCTGAAAAAAGACCCGTCCCATTTCGTGGGCATCAAGAACACCTCCGCCCAGAATGGCAAATGGGAGGACAAACACAAAAACTTTAACATACTTAAGACAATTCTTGCTTTGTTATTTTATTCACGAATTAAACAGGTGCTCGACATTGTACTATCCAAGTTACAAACACCTCCGCCGAAGATGGTACAGTGGTAGCGGAGGAGCAAAAAGAAAAAAGAGACACCCCACACTACCACACTAGGCAACAGACACATGCCGCGAGCAGATAGAAAGCTTCGCTTGTTCACACGCCCTGTTTCGCGCAAGCATCACATCATCTTGTAGAAGATGGTACAGTGGTGGCGCAGACATGGCAAGACAAGGAAGATGAGATACACCACCATGTTAGGCAACCGCTTCACGCCGTGTGCACAAGAAAGCCTCCACCAGCGTTGACGCGTCCTCTCATGCAGCCAGCAGACCACCATAGAACATCTTCAACCAAGCCAACCTCCGATAAGGAGGCACACAATAGACCTGAAGACGCCCTAGCGGAGGACTGACTGGAGGAACAAACCCCCAAGGTCGAATAGACAGTCATCAAAACCACCGTAGCCCACCGCCAAGAATTGATAGCACATAGGCAAGAGCTAATAGCTCCGTGCCTGTTCTAGTCTAAGCTTCCAGCCAACAAATAGGAGGACACCCAAGTACACACCACAGACCATTAGTTACGAACCCTTACACGGTATCAATGTTCCTGCCAACTAAGCCACTGCTAGACCAACCCATCACGCTAAAAATAACCTCAGGGGGGGAAAGTGAAGGAGTTATATACTAACCCAAGTCACCTAACTCACCTACCAAAGGACAATGTCAATAAGTCCCCTTAATGACTTAGACCCTATAAAACAAGCTTACCTCCCCACCCCCATCCACACAACATTACACTGCCCAAGTACGGAGAAGAAACAGCGAAAGCTACAAACAGAATATGAGTGCGGATGTCAACCTCCGCCATCCTAGCCGCGTACAGCAAGAAACCGTGTAAGAAATCGTAATGATCTCAGCATTTGGCCAAACTCAGGGGGGAGACCGCGTAAGAATTCGTAACATCCCCCCGGAGCTTTAAAACCACACGACATATGCAAGTGTGAGATCCTCGGCGAAGACCCGCGAAGTGGAGCAACAGGCAACGCTTTCCACACGTGTAGCGGAAGCTCTACAAAAGGCAACGCTTTCCTCCACGCGGGTACTTCGCAGCGGAAAAGAGCGAATTGGCGCTGCAAACAAGTGGCTACCCTCCGCTGTCAAACCCACAAGCGAAGGCCACAAAAAAAACTAGAGAGAAAAGAATAAACAAAGGTAACCAAACTAATGAGTCAAATGCAATCCGCAAGCTCCACTTCATTTACAAAACTTGTATCTTTACAAGAATCTAAAATATCAAACTCTACAAAAACCTGGCGGAGGCCGCTCGAACTACATCATTCGTAAAAGCCATACGTTCATCGCCAAGATCGAAAAGAACGCCTTCATACATGTCGGCAACACTAGGAACGCCGAAGGTCTCTTTCCAAAATAGCCAGAGACCTCCGTCAACATAGACGCCATCCCGATAAAAACACAATGGATCAACTTCCTGCGCAGGCACCTCATCAGGGACCTGCGCAGGAAATTTTTGGTTTAAGCAAAACATCAGATTCCATTCAACACAACTCCATTAATTTTTACACGCGGAAATAGACATCCGCACAAAAGCCCCAAGAAAGCCACAAAATTAAAAAAACAAAACTCCTAAATTTCTACACCTCCGCGTCATCACCATCGGCCGGATGACGTCTTCCCCCGCGTCCACAACCGGGCGGAGGAGAGTCCTCCTTTGGTACCTCCTCCGGAACCATGGTCTCGTTCGGCGGGACCTCCGCCGTAGCACCACCCTGCGTAGAGAAAAGCATTCGTAACTAGCGCAAATGTAAAAAATACAAAAAATCATAGACCAAACAACAAGAACCAAAGATCACCCGGAAAAGGGAGCGAGCTAGGGACGCAGCCTCCGCGCGCCCATGGACCACCCAGAACTTCTTCATGAAAGAGCCCACGAACTTCAAGGCCCCGCCTCGAAGCTCCGCAAGGCGAGACGGATGATGCGTCTCCTTCACGCGAAGACGTGCAACATCCTCACACCCTTCGCTAGAAAGGATTCGAGCAATGTTCATCGCCGCGGCCCTGGCTCCGAAATAAAAAACGCCCTGCAGGACGCCCGGAAGCCTGGCGATGTTCTTCGCCATCCACGCTAGCACGCCACGCTTCCGCCGTCCGTGGGAAACGGCGTAGCCACCGCGCCAACAGAAGTAATGGCCTCCTCTCGTAGATGTGAGCGGCAATGCGGGGACGCATAAATCCCGTCCAATTGCCTCTGCCGCTCAGAAGACTGGGCGCGCGAGAGCTTTTTCAGCCCCCTCCGCGCGCTCAGCCAGCGCATCCTGAGCCTCCTTAGTTGCAGCGGCTTCATTCCGGCGAAGCTCCCGCTCCTCGGCAATCAACGTTTCAAAAGACGCTTTTTCCTCCGCCCGGGCGAGACTTTGGTCTTCAGGTCCAGCAAGATCTTGTCACGTGCCACAAGTTCTTGATGGACCTTGGCGCGACGCACTCAGCTGGTCGTCATCCGCAAAACCAAACAGTCAAACCTTCGATACCAAAATGAGAAGGAAAACAACACTCAGGTAGAATATCTCCGCACCGAGAGACTCGGTCTATGGCCTTGTTGAAGACCTCATACACGTCCCCCTCTGAAAAATATTTAAGAATATCGCCTAAATCGGAAGAATAAGCAAGATTCCAAACAATTGGAAGCAAATCAAAGCGATGCAAGAGGGCGAGAAAAACTAACTCGATCACCCTTAGCAACAACCTGAGGGGAGTTCACGCCGAGACCAATAGGAGCTTCGCGTCCATCTGAATCAAAAGGAAGTAAGTCAAACAAGGAAATAACATACCAAAACAAAGACAAAACACAAGCCAATAGAAAACAAACCCTCATCCATACCGTGAGCAGCGGCGGCGGCCGGTCGCGTAGCACCTCCAAAACCTCCGCAGCCTTCAAGGCTCGCGCGGCAGAACTCTCCTCCTCAACGCCTTTGCCCTTAGACGCGTTGTACACGGCGCCGAAGCTCCTGCATCTGCGTGTAAGTAAGGCTCACACCGAGCGGAGGCACGAAAGAGTCTTCAGAAGAGGAGTTAACCACTACCTCTGGCTCCGCCATCTTCGCGGGTGACCTCAGCTTAGACCGCTCCTCGGGCGCTCCCCAGTACGCTGAGCTAAGCGGAGCTGTCATTTGAGCATGGCAAGTCAGCCATGGCATCGGCCATGGCCTTGGAAACTTCCGACGAGGCCTTACCACCGAGAGCCCGTCGGCATGCATCAACAGTAGGGGAAACCGGATTCATCCTTAACGACGAACCAGCCCCACCACCACCAACCAAAGCCTTCGCAGCATCAGAGGAACCAGCAGCGGAATCCTCATCACCACGGACCTCATCCCCCGGCAGCGGCTGGGGAGACGGACCTCTCCGCACCACCGCTTCCGCCCTGCTGGGGCCAACCACCGCTTCTTCTTTTGGCCTCCTCTTTGGCCGTAGCAGCGGCCGGATGGAATAGGAACGCGCCGAGGTGCCACCCTCCACCTTACTCTTCTTTGACTTCCCCCACGTTAGGGGTGGAGCCTTCCTCTTATCAGCTTGAACGGGCGCCGTGGAGGCCTCCTCGTTGGCCGCCTTCTCAAGCTTAGCGGCCTCCTCGGCCTCTCGCCGCTCGATCTCCGCTATAATCTTCCCGGGAACCTTATGGTTCCCATACACAACACCCATCTCCTCAAAAACGCGATTTAGATGGGGCATGGTCCCCGCCTGGGACCTCCGCACTAGAAACTCCTTGGTCGTAATGGGGCCCAATATCTCCTGGGCCTCCATCTCTATCCTCATGACGAACGCATCCGGGCTGACACCTTTCGGGAGCTGAACGCCAAGGCGCGGGTGCGGAACCATTTCCGCGTCCCCAAACACGGGGAGGTTCACCCTCTCCACCTCAAACGGAGCCTTGTGACGCTGCCCAGAGGTGACAAATTCGCCCGTCGCGGATCTCCTCCACAAGATCACGGCCGCGCTGAATAACGGCACGCCAAAAGGAAAGCTTCGCGGCTCTTGTGGCGTCTCTCCGGCCGGTGCTCGTTAGGTTCCGACCGGGAACAATATCGACGGGGATCGGCCGACGAAAAAGGGTAGCGGCAATTTCGACCCGTCAACGGTCTTCTTCGACCAGCGGACTTGGCGTAGAACCGATAATCCATCCAACCGGGCTCCCACTTGTTCTTCTGAGCATAGGAGATCTCCGCCTTCTCCTCGCCTTGGTGGCGACGCGGGCTGAATGTACAGCACCCGAATTGCAGCTTCTTCTCACTCCCGTCGGACATCTTCCGAGTCTTGGGCTGCTTGTGAAGTTCGTAGAAACAGACAAAATTGTTGGTGTCCGCTTCCCCACCGTAGGACTCACAAGCCCACACGTATGCAAGGGCGAAAACGCTGCGGGGAGTGAGCTGATGAATCTGGACATCAAAGGATTCCACCACCGTATGCAAAAACGAACCATAGGGCAGGCGGAGACCGCAGGTGAAGAAATCCCTGAACACGATGCCCCATTGCTTCTTCGGCTCCGGCAGCTCGGGAACCGATTCCCCTTGAGGAAGTTTCACCTCGCAGTTACCTCTGATAAAGCCCTTTTGGCGGAGGTCGTCGAGCATCGCCTGGGTCATCTTGGAGGGACCCAGCTCGTAGGTGGCATCGACGTCTTCGCGAGCCATCAGATCTCCGACAGAGGCTTCGACGTCGGAGAGAGTTTCTTCTAAGTCTTGGGCGCGAGCAGCGTCCAGCATGCACTCCTCGTAGAGGCGCTGCATCTTGCCGGAGCGGTGCGGAAGAAGCTCGCGTATGGCCCAAAAAGCTCACGACGGGGGAAGCGACCCCTTACGCTATGCGAACTAGAGCAAGCACGCATACAACTAACAAAATCACTAAGGCAAGCGGAGAAGAATGGACGTGGGGGCGAGCATGCAAAAGCGCGCGAAGGAAGGCGAGCAGCGGCAATGAAAGCGATGGCGAGGGTAACCCTCCGCCTCGGGAGGCACCTTTATAGCCGCCCCCCGCGACCCTCGCATCCCAAGACACACCATCGCGACCAACGGGCGTAAAAACGGTCACCTCAGCCTCGGGAGGAGCGCCTTTCTCGTCCGTTGCGACCCTTTAACGCTTCAAATTCTCCACCGCTAAGGTCCTCGTGAAACCGCCCTGTGGGGGGAACCTCAACGACTCGCGATACCGCACGATGTTGAGAGCGGGCGGCACGCCGCTTGTGACCTTCCGCCCCTCAAGGGGGGCAACCGTTGGGATACGGATCCCGCCGTATAAGCGAGGTTGTCGCGGGTAGGAGAAAAAACGCCCGCCAAGGTCCGTGGCCGAGCGCCGCTTTCGAGATGCCGCGGCCGCTTCGTGTGATGCAGTTACCGCGCCCTCCGCCGCCGGTGCAAGCGAGGTCGTAGCCGCCGCGACGCCTCTAAGGGGTCGGATTACCTCGTCATGCGGTGAGCGAGGAGGTTCCCATCTCCAACCGCCCCTTTGCCATTGCCTGGCGGAGCTTATTCGAAGTACGGGGCCTACACCGCGGGCGGCCGAAGAAAGGAGCACGCTGCGAAGTCGCCCAAACGCGGGCCGAGGTCACGAGGGCCCTGCCACGAAAGGCGGTGTTAGATGTACAAGTTCACGAAGAGCCCGCTATACTTATAAATAGGGAATATGCCGAGAATATTAAAGGGCAATTTCGTAATCCTCGTATCCCCGACCATCGTAAAACTATAAATAGGGGAGTCCTCCCATGACACCAGGTTGGTGAATTCCATTTATGAGCGATTATTGTTATTCTCCTAATCCCCGAATTCGTCACTTTCGGTATCAACTCCCTCGGGGCACCGCTGGCGAGCGGAGGTCCACCCCGTGTTGAGAACCCCCAACTCAACACCGGTTATAGAGTAGAACTGGGAGTACTAGTTTCAGGTTTTTCTAGGTTACATCTTATAACCGGGACTAAACATTTTATTTTTTTTACTGTGCATACTAGCAACGTCCTTTTTTCCACATAAGACCCTAGAGTTTCTCCTTCTTCCCACCCGCGTCCTTAGCATGACATGTAGGAAAAGCGTATATAAGGAAATAAGTTTTCCCTTAATTACATATTTGCCATACCGATTATAATGCTTATAACTATTGTGTTTTAAATCCGATTCGATTCATTCCAGTTCTATTAGCTTCGTGTTTAACTCTAATACACGCTTGTGTCATTCTTTAAACTAATTATAAGTGTTAAAATTTGAGTTTGATTTAATAAATTTGGAATTAACTAATAATATTTATCGCACGCGACACGTAGAAAAATACTGATAATTGAAAAATGGCTTAAAAACCTAGGATTTTTTGCGTGGGGCCTTATTTTGGATATAATTGAGAATTTTCTGTAATTGTTTGGTACTTTTCTCTAATTATTTTAATTACCGTGCGACTTCTCCCAATAAATGTACGTTGAACTGCGACCACCCCGAAAGACCCAAACGGTGCCAAACTTTACCGCAAGGTCTCTTGTGCCCTAGGAGGCAAAAGCAGTGGAGGACGATGCGGAATTATTTTGTTTTCAAAGTGTAATTCACCATATTTGGTCGCACGCGCACGTAGAAAAAAATACTGATAAATCCAAATATGGCTTAAAAACCTAGGATTTTGCGTGGGGCCATATTTTGGGTGTAGTTGACCACAAAACATTTTTGAGGAAATTTGGAGTTAGGCGGAGCGAGGCGTGCTTCACAAAGGTATACTCAACCTTTCACCGAACCCAATCCTTACACTTAGGTTTCTCATGGTTGTGTGGCCCGCGCGCTTTGCAAGTGTGCTATCGGCCTCAAACTTTTTTTGAGACGTCTACATGGCATGTGTGAAGGCACCACCAAGTTTGAGAATTTTTAAACTTGTTTGGTACTTTTCTCTAATTATTTTAATTACCGCGCCAAAGTGATTATCTATTGTCTCGTATTTAGATTATGAATGATGAAGAACTGAAAGATCAATGTGTGAAAATATATTTCCTATCGAAAACAAATAACTTTAATAATTTGGAATAAATACTATATTTTTGCATTAATGAAATAGTGATTATGTGTTTGTATTATGTTTAATATCTACATAAAAAATATATGAAACTATAAAGTACATATTTTTCATTTGTGCATTAAAGGAAAACAAAATGTAACATACATTTTTCAAAAAAAAAAATTGCCATTTACTAATTTACTTGCGCAATTAACAAAGTTTACTATATATATAAATATAAGGTATAAAGAAAAAGTTAAAATGTGCTAGCGCGTGGTGGGAAATAAAATTCAGTACCTTTAGTCCCGATTGTCCTTAAGAACCGGGACTAAAGGTTCAAAATTTTACTGTCCTGCCAAAGTCAGCGCTAAAATTAGCTTTAGCTCCGGACGTACTCAAGACCGGGGGCTAAATGTCCCAACCTTTAACCCCAGTTGTAGTTTACAACCTGGAGAAAAGGGGATTTTTGTCCCGGTGATTCCCTACAACCGGGACAAAGGGGTGGGGTATATTAAGAGGGCGATCCACCTCTCCATCGGCGCCGCATCGACTTCCATCTCTGACGCCATCACCGCCCCGCGCTGCCGACGACTGCCGTCGACCAACTCTAGCTGCGGCGCCCGGCAGCCCGCCTCGTCCCCTGCCCGTGAGCGGCTCGTCCCGCCCGCCTCGTCCCTACGCCTCGTCGACCAAAAGCGCCGCTTCGCCGACTGACCCGCCGCTCGCTTGAGCGCTGCCGTCGTCGCGCGCGCGCGTCAGCGTCGGGATCTGCGGCGAACTCCTCCGCGACGCCACCGCATTCACCGAGTGTCTCCACGTCTGTAAGCTCTAAATGTGACTCCTCGATGTGGGCGTTTGATTTTGATACTGCAATCGGTGGTGTTCTGCTCTGTTCAGATTTCGATACTGCAATCGGTGGTGTTCTGCTCTGCTCAGTGGTACGTAGTGCTTAGTGCTATCAAAAAAGAAAAGAAAAAAACTTGCATTGTTGTTCTCCATGCGCACATGTTTTGTCGCCTAGATGAAGCTGCTCAATGGCAGTTCTTTGTGCTGTCAAAGAACACGAAGAGGATCAAGCTGTTCAATGGCAGTGTTTAGTGCCGTCCAAAAAAAAAAAAAAACGCATTGTTGCTGGCAATTCGTTAACATCCTGAACCTACATGGCTTCAGCCGTTGTATAACGATATGGTTTTATCAGTTTGCAGGAAATGCATACTCCCTCCATCTCAATATACATGTCGCTTTGGCACCGGTGAAAATTTTCAAAATACAAGTCGTTCTAGGTACTGCACCCTACTCCGACTATGCTGCGCCAGCCCTGCCAACATGCCAACCTTCCATCCATCTCATCCCTGCCTCCCACTGGTTCTCTCGTACGGGAATAAAAATAAAATAAAATAATGAGATGGTGGGAGCGGTGGGAGCCTTATCCTTTCCTGACTCAATCCCTCCCGTGGCAAGCAATCGACGAAGGCAGCCTGCAAGCTCGCTCTGATCTCCTTGACCAAATCCCTAGCCGCAAGTGGCCGCCGGCGGAACGCCATACCTATACTTCTAGCATGCGAGTGGCTACGAACTGCCGGCGGCGCGCGTCCAACAGGCCGCGCGAGGGCTCGCGTCGAGTGCGGCGACCTCGAGCGTTGGAGTGCGCGTGGGTCTTCACGCCAGCGGCCAGGCGTGGCTGGGCGTTGCATGGATCCACGCTGCCGACGCCGGCGGCCTCCGCGCCATGCTGGACCAGCTGCTGCTACAGCAGCAGCCCGCATGCGGCAACTGTGGCGCCGGGCGGCGGCGAGGCGTGCGTGCTGTTGCTCCCATGTCGCCACATGTGCCTGTGCCGGTGCGTGCGAGCCCGTCACCGAGGTGCGACCTGTCTGCGTCGAGAGTCTAACGGGAGGGGAGTGCGGCGCGCACGCCCAGGGAGGAGGCACGCCCGGCGGGAGGTGCCGCGATCTGGACGACGGACAGTAAAGGAGCTCGGTGAGCTCGGTGGAGACTGGAGACACTGGAGAGAGAATAACGGGAGGGAAGGGAACCGAGAGTCAGAGTCTCAGAGTAAAGTAGGGGCATGCAGGTCTTTAACCGGCGTTGTTGGTAATCCGTCCGATCCCAGAACGACGTGTATTCTGGGACGGAGGGAGTACATGAAGGTTCCTGTAGAAAAGAGGGCAAATTGGATATGGTTGAAGGTGATGCGGCTCATCTAAGAGCAAAATTTCTGATTTTCCGTTTCAAGTTAGAAAGACATGATATCTGCTTAGTTATGCTGCCATGCTGCTACGTTGGTCGGTTCTCATCTTTCTTTGCATGCTAAACAAAACTCAATGAAGGACTAATTGTGAAATTTTGAAGTTAAAGTGTTAAATAACTATACTTGCACTCTATATTAGTTATAAAGGCAAAGTGTTGATGTGTTGATTAAGAACATGGTAAGCAAAAGCAATTGGATAGTTGGAGATTGATGCTGATGTGATCTATGATTGAGTTATTAACCGTAGTGCATACGAAAAAAAGTTAAAAAATAAAGAAATGTATACATATTTGACGCATATTTCTTTTTATTCTATTTTATTTTTATGTATGGAAGACTTGACTAGTGGAAATTGTTGTGATACTGTATTGGTCGACTTCGCACTTGCCTGTTAGATGCTAGACTTTCTCCCATTTGCATAGAACTTCAGTGCTAGAATTATTTCTTTTTGGTCGAATGTTAGGGTTCTCTATGAATGTTGAATGTAAAAAAAAAAAAATATCAAAACCAAGTTTCCCACAATGTTAGGGGACAAATGTCTTACAATTTTCGTTTTTGTTTTTCAGGTTTAGATGGCTGACCCGAGAGGCAACGACATCAACAATATGGAAGGCGAGCAAATATTGATGAATATTATCCCCGAAGACAAATGGGTACCAAATATGTAGTGATGACACCATATGTAATTGAGCTGATATATTTGTGGACTTGAGTTATGTAATAGAGACTAATATATGTAATCGAGACTAATATATTTGTGGACTTGAGTAATATATGTTATTTGTGTATGCATCGATCCATTTGAAACTTTTCGAATGGTGCTTGGCGTATACATGTCATTGGCATCGTAGAATCGAATTCGAAAACCAATTTAATTTTAAAAAGAAAATGAATGAACAACCAAAAAAGAGCAGCAAAAGAAAAAAAAAAGCCCCTTATTGTTTGTCACGGTTCTAGACAACAACCGGGACAAAATGAGATGACCACGTGGCTGGTACAATATGCAAAACCACCCCTATTTTTGTCCCGGGTGGTGTCTACAACCGGGACTAATGGTCTGACCATGTGGCTGCCAAAATGCAAAAGCCCCCCCATTGTTGTCCCGGGTGTAGTGTAGAACCGGGACAAACCCTTAGGTTTATCCCCGGTTCTATTGCTACAGTGCAATGTTTAGTCCCGGTAGCGTAACCCCAGTTACGTAACCGGGACAAATGCCCATGGTGAACCGGGGATAGACCTCTATCCTGTACTAGTGACGGCGTGTCCCAGTCGGTGGTCCGTTTTTGGAACGATCAGCACCGATCCCCTTGTCGATCGGTAGTCAACAAAAAAAAAAGTCATGAACGTCTCTCTACACGGAATGCCAGTTAGCTTTTAACTAAACTGCCATTAAAAAGAATGATAGGCAATTATAACAATCATCAATTATTGGTTGTGCTGAATTAATGTTTGGCAATTGTTACTTTTAAGCACCGTAAAATTCTCTTATTCACAATTAAAATATTCAAGTGAGGCCCACAAACATAATAAGCAAATGTCATGTAGTTGGTGTAAAAAATTCGACTGAAGTTCTAAAAGATCATAACTGTAACGGGTTACTACAAAATGTCATGGGTTACGTTTCATAATGCAAAGATTGAAGCTTTGAATGAGAACACAATGCGGCCATCATTGCTGCTGGCTAGTCGACGGCGTAGCTGCAAGTTCTAACAGTGGACAAGTATCATCTCCGTGCATTTTGTTTGTTGTTTGGCCTTCTTCTCTTAGTTTGGGTCGCTGTGGTCGTGGTAGTGGACGTTCAGTTTTGAGCATGTCCACAACTTCTGAGATACGAGGTCTTCTGTCAGGCGACCATTGGATGCAGAGTAGCCCAATCTGGATACACCTCACTAGCTTTGCCGAGAGCATGGGTTCATCCTCTTTAGGAACTTTTGGGTCGAGAAGTTCGTTCAGTGTGTCGCCTTCATTATTCCAGGAATTCCAAGCCTGCATAACAAAGAAGGTTGTGCCTTTTAACTGTAAAAATGAGACCCAACCTAGAAGGAACTAGGTGGTTTTTTATTACGAAGAAAATGAGGCGCGTAAAAATCCATCCCCGATGGGGATCGAACACAGGAGCGGTTGGTTCCAACACCTGGGAACCAACCAACTGGACTATCGCTCAGTCCTCGTTGTGCCTTTTATAACTGTAAAAGTACACCAATGCAACTGGCACTTGTGTAGCGTGTACGTGTCAGGTTATATATAACTCTATGATGTTCCGGTATACATACATGTGGAAGTAGTTGCTGCAGGTAACCGTTTTGTATGCCGCTAATTGTCTCAAGCAGCAACACTCCGAAACTGTAGACATCAGACTTGTCTGTTGTTACACCTCCAAAGCACTCAGGAGCCGAGTATCCACTGTAAATAAATGAATCCACAAAATTTTAGCTCATCAGGTATCGGAAGTAGTAAGTAACAAGTGGAGGCATACGTGGGGAGTTTCATTATTCTTACTGAGGGAAAGGTGTATGTTGTGCTTTCATATCAGTAATGTGTTTTACCAGACTAAAATCTGCTATTTTCGGGGTCCAATCATCAGCAAGAAGTATATTGGCAGGCTTCAGATCTCTGTGAATGATTGTGCTGCCACAAGTGACATGAAGGTACAAGACGCCTTCTGCAATTGAAGTAATAATTTGTAGGCGTTGCTTCCAACTCAGTTCAGCACGTTTGTTCCCAGTGTCATCTGCAGATCCAAAACTATTGAGGCAATGCACACCAGAAAGGGAGATTTTCATGTACATAAGGCCGTAGCTCAATAACACATGGCAACTCTGCATGATGTGTAAATGAACACATAAATAACTAAAACCTTAGTATTTTTCTTCTTTTTTAACATCAGACCCACAAGAATGAGTTGCAGTCTTTTTTTCTCATGTACACAAGCGTGAGAAGTTTCTTTGTATTTATCTTTTTTCTTTGGTCAGGTTTACCGAATCCGATTGTCTTCCTTTTTTTTTTTTTTTCGTGGTCCTCTTTTTCCACATCCGATTGCATCTCAGTCGTTAACATCCAATTGATTTTCCCATTACTTTTTATATTTTATGTCATAACTATTAAAAACAAATGATAGATATAGCAATAATAGTATGAGCGGTTCAAACTCATTTCTTCCTTAAAAAATAGAGATTTACACCACTAAATTTATTGATGCAATTTTGATTAGAAACAAAACTTACATTATTAATTTATTATGGTCTGATTTAGCAATGATACAACTAATCAAATCGTGAACTACAATCTAGAGCAGTTTCTTGTCCCTGTCAATCTAAATAATGTGTCTAATATGCATGTGTGTCGATGTAATATTGAAGTGATGATATAAAATTAGCTTATATTATGAATGTCCTAGTTACCATAAAACTAATAAATTATAACTTTAAAATTTTATAGAAAGAGTGAAACATAAATACAAATGTGTCATTTCGGATTTTCGGTTCTCGATTTTCATGAATATTTGATAGCTTTATTCTCCGGGTGCAATGAATGAGCATATTTGCTAATAAATAAATAAATAAAATTTAAGGAAAGAAAAAAAATCTCTAGATCCCTTTACCACATGAGAAGATAGAGAAGTGAGAGGCTTCGTATTTGTTCATGCACACTAATGCCTTGTTTAGATGTTGTCGGATTCACCTCAATTCAAATGTATTCCGGTTGACAGTCACCTTGAAACAAAAAAAAGGGACTAATACACTATCCATTTCTATATTTGGGAAAAGCACGAATTACTTCATCAATGCTGTTTGGCATTCTATTCCCTTAAATTATAATCAATAAAAATATTGTGCTTTAAAGAAATCCAAAACATTAGTCAACTACTGTAGTAGATTATTTTTGTCAAACAAATCAATGCACAAGAGTGGACTGCTTTTCCCAAGTAATTTATGTTAAATATGTTCCAAATTCTATATGGGCTGGCCGACTTCTGACGGAGGCGGAGTGGAGGCCCGTAGAAGCGAAGGTCGGGCCCCACTCAGAGAACCGATTCATTCCATTGTAAGCCGCTGTTGGCGTTGTAACTTCGACTCTTGAGAATAGTGAGATTGTTGCTGGCTGCCGCCCATGGTTTTTCCCCTTCACATTGGAGGGGTTTTCCACGTTAAATCTTGTGTTGTCTGTGGTTTGATCTTTTTTCAACAAGTTTATCCGCAAATTTTTTCTAATAATGCTGTTGTGGTGAGCCTGGTATGCCTGCTATCAAATGCGACATGATGATAAACTAGTGCTGATGAGGGATGCTTTGATTTTCTGACTAGTTATTATAACTTTTATAAGGTTTCTTTATTACAAATCTGGATAACAAAGGCAAGGAAATAGGTGGCACACAGAATATATGAAATAGGGTACGCTGAAAAGGATGTTTGTAATTGGAAACTCAGTCGACCTATAATAGGGAGAAAATTAATATTGATGCCTACTTATATATATAAGGAAAGTAACATTGCAGACCTTGAAAAAGGTTCAGAAATGAAATATGCTAGTGGCTTCAGGAAGAGTTTTCAATTTGACTTTTTCGTGCAAACGAGGTTGAATTGCTTGCGCATGGAGAGGCTCTTTTCCTTCCAATGCAATGGATACCGCACCTTGTCACCATACAAAAGTAATTGTTGCACAATTTATCTTGACCTAAACTCAGGAAATGATAACATAGTCCAACAACTATACGAAAAACAATTAGTCACGGATGACCACCTTTTGTAGGCTAAGTTTATTTACAAAAAAGAGATATCAGGATGGCATGTTTATTTACAAAAAAAGAAATATCAGGATGGCATTTCTGATTTTCTAGCAAACCATGCTTGTAAAGTTTTGTAACAAGTAGTGCGGCAGTGATATATTCCTGATTTTGCTGCAAGTTTATTGACTACTGATTTAATCCTTCCTGAACTTTTCTCACCGAAAAGAAAAAATTCGGACATGCATAATCCAACAAGTTAGGGAAGCAATACCTTTAGTCGCATAATGAACATTCTATATTTTGCCAAACCGTTACCACCAAAATTTTTTGCCAAACAATGTAGCATGCACTGAGATGGATGGATGGAAGGAATTGGTTTCGAATATGGGCATGCATCCTTCGAACAAAATTAACAAGCACGAATTCGTCAAAGAAGGTTATTATACCAAATATGTAGGTGTCCAAGCTTCCCTTCTTCATGTATTCGTAAACCAACACCACGACGCCGGAAGCTGCACTCTCATTGTCATTACAGCAAGCGAGGAGTGGAATAAGATTGATATGCCTCAACCTAGACATCAGATTGATCTCCCTTTCGTAATATTTCAGGTTGGTGTCTGAATTCTTCATCACTTTTAAAGCAACCATATCTCCAACATGCAAACTTATCCTGGTAGTTTCATCGTCAGGTAGATGGCACTGAACGGAAGTGAGAAAAAAAGTGTCCATAATGGCAGTAGCAAAAAGTATGTAAAAAACAAAACTTTGAGTTCAGTATATAATTGATTGCAATAGCAGTGGTGAAAAACTAGGATCTCAAGCCAGCCTGTGCTCTCTACCGCACGGGAGGTGCATATGACAGCGAGCATGGACGATAGACATGGGGCGCAAAAAAAAGTAGAAATTGAGTGACGATGCTTTTTAATTTTAACTATCCACAATTGAGCTTTCAAAAGTCTCATCTTCTGATAATCCATTTATAGTACTTTAATTCTATCCCAAATCCCAATCCCAAACAAATTTTAAGTAGACTTCAAAGACTGATTAATCTGACCCCACCAAACACTTAGGGCTAGTTGGAAACAAGGGGGACCTAATTCGGTGGTAGCACATGGAAGCTGATGATGGTTCAAACACAAGCTATGCATCACATATGTTAGAGTGTGCAGTGGAATTCCGCTTAGCCCTTAGGCCTAGGACCACCGTAGCCCACAACATACCCAGACTTTGAGTGTAACTCAACCCAAAAGACTAGTCTAATAGGTGAGAGTTGCCCCCGTTTTATATGTTGTTCTCCCAGCCATCCATTACCGTTGTGGTACTAAATTAAACCTAACAATAAATTCACAAGTCGACAGTGTCAGGCAAGCAGTGCGTTTGTTGGAGACAGCATCACTAACTTATTAATTGTTGGTAGAGAGAGGTAGGGGACAACGAGCTCCCCACCTTGTCTCGTGGATTTCTCCGCTTTAGGCTTCATTTGGCAAATGTGTATGTAGTACACAATGTGAGTAGCTCCACCTGTGGATTTGTTAAATCCCTGCCAGTCACCCAATACACACCTAATTTAGAAACCATATGTAAACTGGTGATAAGTCATCCCAGCGCCATGTGCATACAATACAAGGTCGCATACGAGGTCGCAAGCACGGATCACCGTTGGTCTGTTCCACTTCCATTTCTACGCCACAGGTGGAGATATATTTTTGCCGCGTGGGTTGGCATGGTTAAGCCCCAACACCCCCTCCAATACGAGTGCAGCCAAATGCGATTTTGGACAAGCATGGGAGAAGCGGCTGCAAACGAATGGTCGAAACTCGAAAAGAATGTGTAAATACCAGTACGCACACAACCAGCGCCTGCTGAAGCAAAAAAGCATCGCTGGCCATCGTGAGGTATCAATGACATGCGATGGGGCCTCCTGGGCTGAGCTGTAACCTCTATGCTCATTTCTAAAGACCATCGTGTTGCCTGCTTCTTAATCTTGGGCCAAATAAACTAAAAATTTATAAATAAATAATACGTATAGAAAAAGTCCGCTTTTCCTTCCTAAACCGCAAAATCCGAGAAAAAAACACGTTCCTCATCAACCTTTCAAACCGTGCATTTTACGTCTTTGGTGTGGTTTTTGAAGGCGTTTTGTTTTTTATTTATTTTGGCTAAATATCTTTAGAAAATTATAGTAAATCATAGAGAAATCATAAAATAAAAAGTCCAATTTTGTTGGACTCAACTGAGTAGATATACACAGTGAATACATAATTTGTATCCTTTAGTATAGTTTTTTGTTGTAGATTTGGATCTACGTTTTTATAATTATTTGGAATAATTAATAACTGCAGTTTCTATGGTTCAATTGTGGTGGAATGTTTATGGTAACCTAACTATTTTATGTTTTAACTGGTAGTAAAATTTCATACTTATTGGATCATGTATAACATAGTTATTATAGATTTATTTATATTTAACAAGCATAAACCCAAAATAAATCAACGAGAATGCTAGGGATCTCGGCTTCCGAACTCGCGAGCCTGAGCCCAGATAAGCTGATACTATAATAAATATAGTTACGGTATGCACAGTGACCACTCAGCAGTTATGAAAGTCAAGTTAGACAATTAATGTCCATACCGAACACATAGGAATAATTTCCAATTGAGGGAAACGTACTTTGTATACTATGCCAAAAGCTCCTTCACCAATCTTCTTGTCAAGTTTAAAAGTTTCTGATGCCTGCACTAATATTTGGTAGCCAATCGACAGAGCAGGTGAGTCTGGCCTAGAAGACGATGCTGCATCAATAAATAAATCAGGATTAGCCAGCTGAAACACCTTACTTTACATATCTTGAACTTTCAGTCTGGGACAATGAAGCTTACATGGATCAACGACAGGAGGTGGCCTTGATGTATTCGTCTGCCTCAACCGAGGGATAACAAAAATTGCTATTCCAACAATTGTTAAAAATCCTATGACGCCGGCAACAGATGCGACAATAATCACTAATGGAAATTTCTTGTTCTTCCCACCTGATGTGGTTTTCCAAAAAAAATAGTCTTGCGTGGTTCTGTATCAAACCTGCATTTTCTTGTTTTTTTTTTTTTCTATATTTCATAGACGAAATGGAGGATCCACATCCAAATAAACTGTTCAAATATTATTCATTTGCAAATACTCCTATATATATGTAACATGCGTGTTCTTCATTTCCATCTACCAGTTTGGTTTCTGAAAAGATAACATGCGTAATGAAGTCCAAATAAAACGAGAAGCACATCTATTATTTGTGTTGCTGCTATTAACAATAAAAAACGTACCGCCTAGTAATGATTTTGGCATCCTGACGTAGAGATCCTGGCCAGCGTCTATAAGGCGCAAGTCAGCAAAAAAGAGTTGGTCCAGGTGATGCAACCGCTGATTCCTGTTATGTTGGCGGCAGCAAACGCCACACATGAGCAGTTGGCCAGGCACTTGACTCTGCAGTCATCAAGACTTGCGGCCATGTCAACCGTTGCATCCTGCGTGTCCGGGAGTTTCACCAAAGACACCACATGGAAGCCATCGGTGCTGTTCCGGCTCTGGTTGCCGCTACAATCAAGCGAGACGTTCCGCTGGCACCCGCCAGAGTACTCCCTGTTCGACCACTCCTTGGGGTCTACGGGGACGAAGCCTTTGAAGCAGGTGCAGAGGGAACTCGATGGGGCGCTGCTGTTGCAAAGGCCAAACGGCCCGCAAAAACGCTGCGTACTCATCGCAGCTATCCCTGGGCTCCTCCAAGAAATGAATCCACTTCAGTTTGCTTGCATCCCACACGAGGCGCCCGAACCATGCAATCCTCGCCCAACCGAAGCTGAGAGTGGGCAGCTCCTGGTTTTTCGCAGAGTAGCTGTAGGTGACGTCGCCGTCTTTGATGGTCGTCACCTTGTAGGAGAAATTGCCCGAGTATGACGCCATCTCCGGGACACCGTTGAACCTCTCACCGTTCCATGGCCCGGTCCGGTACTTCTTGGTGCCGTTGCTGTCCCGCAGAACGTTCTCCGGTGTATTCCCGCCGCCACCGGGTTCGGTGATGTAGCGGTAGCTCCCCGTGCCAGGATCGTTGGGGGAGAGCCAGGACGACAGGGACCACTCGTTCCACACGCTCTTGCCTATCTTCATCCCGGCCAACAGCGTGTTGCATGGTTGGTCGAACGACGTCCACAGAGCCTTCCTGTTGTCCTGTCCTCCTTGCAAGACCAAGTTCCCCGAGTCGAACAAGCGCGCGCCTGTGATGGAAGTTGTTGTGGAGCCAGAAGACCATACCGGGTGATTGGAGCCATCGAGCAGTTGCAAGCCCCAGGTGTTTAGCACAAGCACACCGGATGTGTCGTTCAGAGGGTTGTCACGGTTCGCCACCCAGCAGATGGACTCGGTCTGCAATTCAGTGGAAACGGAGAACCATATCCCAAGGTACCTTTTGGTGTTCGGAGGCTCAACGGATCCGTGCTAGGTGGAGAGAAGAAACCCAACGTGAACAAGCCTCTGTCTGCAGAGACGAGTGTATTGCCGTCGGTGATGTTTTGGCCAGAAAGTATCATGTCGGAGGCCCGACCAAAACTAAACACAGAAAACACGATGAGGAGGCAGATAAGAAGTCGGCCAAGGTGTCTATAGATCGACATATTTCCCCTTGAGGAATGCATTCTTCTTGGTTGTGCAGTAGCTGTAGTGCTTGCCATTCCCAACTCCGCAAGGTTTATACGTCTATATGTAGTATACGTGCTCAACATTTGCCTAGTTAATTTCCAGGATACTATGCCCTATGAAACTATAAATAATTCCGGCGGTTTCATCGACGAGTCCAACTCGTCAAGACTCTCGTGGTAATAACCGTCCGCACGGTGTCCGTTGCGAGTTGCCTAGTATTAGCTTTGTTCCATTGGATACTACGTCAGCTATCAGTGGTTCAACTGCATAGAAATCTAATTCCATTTGAGAGCAATGGGACGCGACATAGTGGCCGGCCGACGCAGTAGTTGAACTCCATATTGATATCATCCGGCTCCAGATAGATTGATAGAATGATAGCTTCCCGTTCTTGTATCGTTATCGTGCATACTCCCACGTCCTACTTAGGTGTACCAAGTCACGTACTTTCTATTTCTCGACCAATGATTTTACTATAAGCTACTTCTATATTATAATGCAAACTTTATACGGTTCATTTTGTAATGCAATGTTCTATCGAATAATCATAAACACTAGTAGACAACAGACTTTCCATACAGAAAAAAAAAATTGAATTAAACCTAAACCATAATTAATAAAGAAATAACTCTTTAGTACCGGTTGGACACTCTTGCCGGGATTAAAAGTGTCTCTTCGTGGAGCAATGCCTGAATACCCTTTCAGTCCCGTGATTTTACAAACCGGGACTAAAGGTACACTATTAATCCCGGTGAGGTAATCATGACTAAAGGTGCTTCCCACCTGAATCTTGTACTAGTGATAGCTCAATTGGGACAAAAGCTCCCTGCCAACGGTAAAAAACAGAGGCTTTTGCAACAAAGATTTTTAGTCCAAGTTGTAGCGTGACCCCATCATGGTGACGGGCACATTTGACCGCCACGGTAAACCAAATCCGATGGTCACGGTTAATTAGGTCGTAGTGTACACATAGAGATATCTGAAGATATATATTCCACAGAATATTTAATTGAAAAATACATAGCTTGTTCGGCCCTCTCGCAGACACTACCGAGTCGTGCCATCATGATGTTGTAGCCCTGTTTGCCTGAGACGAGAGAGCACTGCCAGCTGCTGCTGCTCACTGGTGCTGCCATAGCGGCATTGGTCAAAACAGTGTTGAGCCTCGCTATGCATCTACACAGCAGCAACCAGGGATGGTGTAGACTAGAGTGTCCAACCATCCTCGTCGAATCAAACCAAAGATGTTGCCTTCCTCGCCAAATCAAACCATCGTAGAAGGCCACCTCGCCGCCGCTGCTCAGATGTGTCCAATAGGGGAAGGAAGCTACTGCATGGGAGGGGATTGAGGGTATGCCTAGGTGACTTGAGGCCATGTGGGCAGCCATCAACTTGATTTTGTTAATTTGCTATGCAGGCCAAATCTGTTTCATGAAGATTGGTTCCTCTGTTGCTTGGTTTTTTTGGATGTTAAATCGACAACAGAGCCAAAAATCGAAGTTCACATAATCAAAACTGAAACTGAAACCGAAACCGAAAACCAAAAAAGCTGACATTTCGGTTCGATTAGGGTTTATGGTTAAAAATGTGCCGAGGCTGATTCGCAGCAGCTTGTGCTGTTTATTGGGCTTGGTCATCAGCTTGGGGATGAATTGCATTTCGATCATGGGTAAAGCAGCAACATGACTTATAGCTGTCGAGTCTATCAGTCGGTGGGTTCGCAGGACGTGGTGTCATGGTGCTAAGAGCGGGAGGAGCTTTGCGGCATCATATTTCGCATAATATTAAGGGTTAGTTTGTGTGCTTGTTTAACTAACTTTCCTAACCTATTCCTGTGTATCTATCCTAGGAAATAGGGTATCATTGGGAATGTGTGCACTGTTGAAAGTATACTCGGCAAGATCGTTGGTATTTCAAGCTCCTGCGTTGGTGACATAAACAAGAAGAAAGTCTTCAACGGGTTTCATAACTTATAGATACAAAAGCAGATGCATGAAACATGGACGCCAAGTTAAAAAATATAGGACCTGATATTGAAGGAATTCAAAAATTTAAGCAACAGATAACATGGCCGCTAGAATTTGTCTCAAAGTGCAAACTCATCAAAATCCAACATTCGGTTTGTTGGCTGCATGACACTACTTCATTTGGAAGGTCATAACTTCTTCATCCGGAGAGAGTTTGAGGTCGATGAGCACTTGATGGAAAGATTACTTGATAATCCTTCCAAAGGATCTAGTTTGACCTCAATATCACGTCCGCATGACCTTCAAATCATACATACATTTTGTTGCTATTTCTGCTAGGAGCAAAATCATGGTCATGGGTTTGTTATTCATCATTGGGACCCTAGTCCAAGTGGGAGCATGCCACAAGGAGATGGAGAACACATGAAGGAAGCCCTTGGACATCCACCACCTTTGCCACCACCTTTGGAAGTCAGCAAGGGCATCCATGCCAAGTTGGAGTCTCAATCCATGTCAAGTTCGAGTCCATCAATCTGTAGTGAAACAGACGCCTAGACCTGGAGACTCCATTTTCGACGATGCATATATGGACGGAATGACAATTTGATAAGGAAACCAATGAAAGTGGTCCTACATTAAAATCTCTTCGGAATAAACTGGAATCGTCGAAACAAGTTGGAATCCAAAATCTATCAGGCATTGTGTCACCTTTTGAGTCATTTGGGGGTTTTAAACTTGTCCAAGTGGGAGCATGCCACAAGGAGATGGAGAACACATGGAGAAAGCCCTTGGACATCCTTCACTTTTGCCACAACCTTTGGAAGTTAGCAAGGGCATCCAAGCCAAGTTAGAGTCTCAATCCATGTCACGTTCGAGTCCATCAGTCTGTAGTGAAACAGATGCCAAGATCCTGGAGAATCCATTTTTGACGATGCATATATGGACAGAACGACAATTTGATAATGAAACCAATTAAAGTGGCCCCACATTAAAATGTCTTTGGAATCAACTAGAATCGTCGAAACAAGTTGAAATCCAAAATCTATCACAGCACTGTGTCGCTGCTTTTTGAGTTGTTTTGGCCTTGTAACATGTCGGCACTCGTCGTGGACGTGAATAGGGGTCCTTGGAGGCACCTTAGGTGATACATTCAACAGTCGCCGCCTACGTTAGGGTTTGGGTTTTCTTTGCATCGTTTTGTCCATTGATAGTCATTGTTCATCGTTTTATGAGACCCCATATCATGAACTTAACCATAAATCAAAAGTTTGTCCGATACTTTGAGCTGCGTACTTTCGAAGTTATTACTTGTGTTCTATGTTTTACGCAAGGGCTGGCGAGATCAACATGTTTGGACATGGTTAATAAACAAAGGAGTCATGGTGCTAAGATTGCAGGCTTTGGGTCTTTCAATCTAAAGCCGGATTGGTATATCATGCTCTATCAAAACGATAGTTATCCTCATTCTGATGAAAGATCAGAAATCACGTCCTCATCCATTTATCTCTCAGGTCATGGAAGAATCTTATTGATTAGGGCGCCGATACCTTTCAAATTACTACTTCTTGCTTCATGCCTTGTCAATTACATATATACAATTATCCTTAAATAGGTTGCTCATATAGCTTCTTGTTGCTTTTCTTGACTATGCCAATGATTGAGAGAAGCCCCTGTACAGATAACTCCCTCGTGAAGAGCATGTCGTCTGAGCATAGATTACATGATTACAAGATTAGTGCGCATAGTAGGATTGCTACAAAACGGGGAGCGGGAAAATTGTACATCATGGTGTCCATTACAATCGATTCAACCCTGTTTTAGAAGCATGTCGGTCTCTGGTGCATTGACTCACATAGAAATGACTATAGTGCTCATATATGCAACCCAGTCTCATAGCGACCATAAATCTTAAGTAATGGCCACATGTGCACCCTACTAAGACAGGGCTGTCTACGTTCAACTCACACAGGGAACATGGTTTCAAAAAGGGTGCTAGGGACTTGATGCTTGCTGAATTTTGGATGATGTCCTCAAATGTTATGGAGGCAGAGAATCTACCGAGTTATGTTGTATCACGATCAAGATCGAAAGGATGCCATGTAGTTGATCCGCAGGTCTAGAGAACCATGGGTCTCTGTAATGTGGCTGCCGGCAATGTTAAAAATCACATTTTCATATTGTACTGATCACAAAGAGTATATATGTGCAGTGCAAATAAGTAGAATCAGTTAGCAATGTGGGAACATTTTAAGTAGAATACAGCATGAGATCACATTTTAAGTAGAATACAGCAGCAGGAAAAGCTTACAAAATCCTTGTTGGTGAGACACCGCCTCTCCAATCTTCAAATGGATGTGGGGGTCGCAGAATTTGGGCAATCAAAAATTCTTCTTTTGGCCCCTTTTGAGAGATAGGTTGAATACCGTGAACCTACTCAAAAGAAAAAACATGCACTTAGATGCTTATGAATGTGTTCTGTGATCGAATTGCGAAGAAACAAGTTTCCACCTATTCTTTCATTGCCCCTTCAGCCTAGATTGCTGGAATTATATCAATATTCATTGGGATCTCATGCTAAGTCCCCTAGACATGATCATCGAGCAAGGCAAGATTTCAATAGCGTCATCTTCGTGAGAAGTGATTATTACAGCTAGCGGGTGCATTTGGAGAGAAAGAAATGGAATTATCTATGACAACAAACAAAAAAGAGCTTCGCCAACCGAAGAACGACTTCAAGGAGCACCTAGGATTGGTCTCAGTATCAAGTCCAAGGGTAATAGGCACATCCTCTTAGATACCGGAGATAGTCCCTTTTGTAATCTCTTTCTTTCTTTCTTTGGGCATGTATGCCTTGTAACCTTTTCTTTGTACATTATTTATTCTTTCATTCAATTGAAAAGCAAAAAAAAAAAAAAGGGGAATTCCCCTACCGATTCCGTCAAAAAAGTTAACAATGTGGGCACAACGCATCGGTACACAATACACGGTGACAATTCTATCTCAACATGGCAATAAACAAATCAACAAAGATGTAAACTTTATCCCCTAATCAACCCACGTTTCAAAGAAATCGCGTCCTTCCGACAGGGGATCACACATTCTCAGCCGTAGAAGAAACAAAGCAACAAGATTCCTTGGAGACCAACTACTAGTAAGATCACTACCTCAAGCCTAATGGGGGTGCGGTTTGGTAGAGCCCCACATGGCATAGGGGCTCTCACACTTGTATTTTTGAGAATTTTTGAGATGGGTTTCAGCAAAAAAAAAATGATGGTAAATTGGTAGTACAGATTTCATATTTCAACCGTTGAAATTTTGAATGACCAAAAATGCGGTCGCCATTGCCGCTGGCCCGAGGGGTTGTCGGTTCGTGGTTTGGTGAGTCGAGAGGCATTTCATTCGCGCGACTCTAACTAGTGGTATCAGAGCCCATGGTCGGAAAAACCTAGAAAATCTCGAAGGTCACATATGACACGGGAGCTCGTTAACGTCTCGGAGATCACACGAAAACAAGGGGTGTGTGTGGGTGATATGGAACGTTGAACTCGGGGCCTGGATAACGTCTTTTGGAGATCGCACGGTATAGTGTGGTGTGAAGAGTTAGGTCCGATGTGTGATGGGGGAGATTGTTAGGTTTAGTGCTACAACAAAGAACTAATGGTGGAGGAATACAACATATTAGGTGGGGGCAATCCACACCTATAAGGCTAGTGTTTTGGGTTGAGTTAGGCCCAAGGCCTGGATATGTTGTGGGCTTCGGTGGACCTGGGCCCGAGAGGCTGTCGGGTCATGGTTTACCGTGCTAGGCCGGATTTCGCTGCACACTCTAACACTCGTCGTGGTACTGGACATTCAATTTTCTGCTTTTCTACCACTTCTGGGATGTGAGGTCTTTTGTCAGGCGACACTAGCACACAAAGCAAGCCAATTTGGATGCACCTCGCTAGCTTTGTGGAAAGCATAGGTTCATCTTCTTCTGGTACATATGGGCCAAGAAGTTGCTGTGGGAATTCAAAGAAATAGAATAAAATTAGATTAGATCAAACTACGTATATGAAGGAATAGATTATTGTGAATTAATGTTAGTTGATGGCGAGCCATACTAATAACGACAATTATATGAATGTGATACTGGGCACCTTGTATGTCGAGATAGAATGCCTAGTGGGTTTAATATTCTAAGATAACTAGCTCAAATCTGATCTGAAAACTTAATTTAATATTTGAATATATGAACCATCTCAAATCAAAAACTTGTCAGCTATGACAAAGTTTTAGATGTCTTTGAACTCTACAGTTTTGGTAAAGTTTAACTCATAGATTGTTTCGAAGCAACCGACGGTTCAAGTGATTGGCTATTTTGTGTTGGTGATCGCGAATGTGCTCCCAGCCGATCGAGAAAGACGTAACATTTGTGTGTTCTTGGATGGATTCAAAACCTTTGGACATTAGAAAAGCATAACCCGTGTGCTGCGTTTTCTTAAAAGAATTGGATTTGTTTAAACTGCCAATGAAAAAAATGATAGGCAATTATAACAATCATCTATTTAGTTGTGCTGAATTAATGTTTGGTGATTGTTACTTTTAAGCACCGTAATCTTATTCACAATTAAAATATTCAAGTGAGGGCACAAACATATATAATAAGCATATGTCATGTAGTTGGTGTAAAAAATTTGACCGAATGAAGTTCTTCTAAAAGAATCATAAGTGTAATGGGTTACAACAAAATGTGATGGGTTACGTTTCATAATGCAAAGGTTGAAACTTTGCATGATAACAGAATGCGGCCATCATTGCTGCTGGCTGGTGGACGGCGTAGGTGCAAGTTCTAACAGTGGACTGGTATCATCTGCGTGCATTTTGTTTGATGTTTTCTTTTCTTCTCTTAGTGTGGGTCGCTGTGGTTGTGGTAGTGGACATTCGGTTTTCAGCATATCCACAACTTCTGAGATACGTGGTCTTCTGTCAGGCGACCATTGGATGCAGAGTAGCCCAATCTGGATGCACCTCTCTAGCTTTGCGGACATCATGGGTTCATCCTCTTCAGGCACATCTGGGTCAAGAAGGTCCTTCAGGGTGTGGCCTTCATTATTCCAGGATTTCCAGGCCTGCAGAATATAGGTTGTTCGTGTCTTTTTAACCGTAAAAGTTTTTTGACAAGATTTTTAACTGTAAAAGTTAACCAATGCAACTGGCATTTTCAAGAGTGGTGCTTGTCACAGCTGACTGTAACTACGATGTGCCAGTATACTTACATGTGGAAGTAGGTTCTGCAAGACACCATTTTGTGTGCCGCTAATTATCTCAAGAAGCAAAACTCCAAAGCTGTAGACATCGGACTTGTCTGTTGCTGTACACTTCCAGCACTCTGGAGCGGAGTAACCACTTTAAATAAATTCATAAATTTATAGCTGGTCAGTATATTGAAAGTAGTAAGTAACGTGTGTGGAGGCGTACGTGTGGAGTTTCATTCTTACTGAGGGCCAAAAGGTGTATGTAATGCTGTCGTATCAGTAATGTGTTTTGCCAGTCCAAAGTCTGCTATTTTGGGCGTCCAATCATCAGCCAGAAGTATGTTGGCGGACTTAAGATCACCATGAATGATTCTCTTGCCACAACCAACATGAAGATACCAGACGCCTTCCGCAATTGAAGTAATAATTTGTAGGCGTTGCTTCCAACTCAGCTTAGCACGATTGATCCCAGTGTTATCTGCAGATTGTATACTATTGAGGCAATCCACACTGAAAAACCAGATTTGTATGTACACAAGGCCTTTGTTCAATGACACGGCAATTCTGCAAGATGTCTAAATGAAGATAACACTGTCACCTTATTGTGGAATAGCATCCTTTGTATTTCTCCTAATAACATCGATCAGACTCACATGCATTTTGAGAGTACAGATCAAGCTTTCAATATCTGAATATTATTTGATGATTTTGGGAGAGGTATAGGGCAATTAGTAATTTTTGAAGAAAAAAATGCTCTATTCTCTGTTCTAGCAAAAAGAAGTGCATGAGAAGGTGAAAACGAGAATGTGTAATTATACAGACTGCAACAACAGAAGTGGACTAGCCCTACCAGTGTGTGTGTGTGTCTATATATATATATATATAAGTGTCACACATTTGGCATGGCTGTCTGGCACCGCAACTCTTGCGAACAAAATAAGTGCCACACATTTGGCATGCCTAACATGCGGCCGCAACCAAACACAAATACGGGCGTGCGCAACTTGGGTGTGGTATGCTGTGCCTACGAGCCAAACATGAATTGATGCTTAACATATGGGGAATTGGCGGGGTTTGGAAAAGGGATTCGGAGAGTCACATCCTATGTGCAAGGATTTTAAAAGTCAAATATATTATCCACATGGCCACATTCTTGGTACTTTGTTTCTCTCTAAACGATCTCCAACATGGTGGTAACTAAAATGGGCTCTTGCAACCTTTCAAAAAAAAAAAAATGGGCTCTTTAGAAATAGGTAATCATTGGGCATGTGTGCAATGTTGAAAGTATGCTTGGGAAGATCATTGGTATTTCGAGCTCTTGCGTTAATAGTAATGGATGGGGCCGGGCATGATTGCGAGGCTTCAACCACAGTACACAGGACGAGTGTGTGTTATGCAAATAGACAATTAAGCAAATAGGCAACTAGCAATCACATGACACCCATCCCTATTGCCTACCAATTAGGCAAATAGGCAATTACATGATTACAATTCTATATATAGCTAAAATATAAAATATTATTGACATTCAATTATCGGATAATCTATAAAATATATGCTCCATAAAATATTCAGATTATCTCATTACAAGTGTTGGATAATCCACGTCATTATCGATAATCCGTATCCACCAGATTTTGTCAATACCATATCGTATCCCGCATCCGCATATAATCGGACTCGGATTATTCGCATCCCCACGGATATTAAAAACACTTTCATCCCTAGCCTTAGCTGTACGTCATGTATATTGAGCGTGTAAAATGGCCATGTATGCCTTCATATATGCACATAAATTTCCATGCACGTTGAGCAAATACAAAATGGATAGTTTATATTAATTATGTTATGCTATATTTAAAGTTGCAAACAAAGAGAAGAAATTACCACATCCAACGGATCACGTATGCATCAAATGGATCTAGAAAGATCTTTATATCCAATTTTTTCCAAATTTACCATACATTCTAAAGTTAAAAACTAGATAAATATATATTTCATATATTCACTTCCTAGGAGGTAACTGTTAATCATAACCGTCCGATCAAAATAAATGAACGGCTCACAATCATTTGGGTCTACCGTAGCAAAGCTCCTTTTTTTTTTTTTTGAAATGTCAGTCATGTTGATAAGTAAGAGAGGCCATAGGCGGCCCTTAAGATTCTTTGAGTAAGCATTTGTATAAGGTTTAAAATTAATATTCTCTATAGGCTAGCACCGCCACAATTTAGAGCTCTCACTTCATGTTCTAACACTTATCTTAAGAAACATGGCGAGGGTTTCAAAATGTATGCATGTTGTCATAATATTTAAAACATGCAGTTAGTGACCTAAAATCCTAACTTTTGAAATGTACACAAAAATAGATTTAAGAGATACAATAAAAATAAGGGCTTTTACTAAACTGAACGATAAAAAAAAAATGTATAATAATCACTAAGAATAAATGTTGAAAAAACAAATTTAAATTCTGAAGGTTAAGATTTAGGATGGAAGGATAGCCACCACAGTTTGTGCCTAATAGTTTTTTTAGATGCACAAAGGTGAGATGAAAAGAAAACCATGGATATGGATGAAAAAAAAAATATAGTAGTTCTTTAAAAAATAATTATTAAGTTAGTGATAAATGGATATAGACTATGACATATCACTTATGCTTATTCTGTCAAACATAAATAAATGGAAACATACAAATTATTTTGATTATTTTTTTTATAAGTTGGAGGCATTAAACATATGTGATGCTCATATCTTTCAAGGTAATGGGATCACGGGTTGATGAACTAGTTGAAAAAATTGTCATACAATTTGTCTAGCCATAAAATTGGGAACTTATTTTTCTTGATACACCTAAATCCGAGAACTGAAAACATTAACCTGCAAATGATCAGAAAAAAAACAAACTCCTGATATAAATCTGATTTTACTGCATGTTTAGTGGCCACTGATTTAACCATTCCTGGACTTTTATCGCCAACAAAAGTATTCACATTCATGTATACGTAATGGAAGGATATATGACTCGCACAATAAACATCCAATGGCAAAAAAACTGCGTTCATCCATCTTATATATTGCCAAACCATGAGGCAGTACTGAGATGACGGTTGTAAGAGCAACTCCAACCATCTCTCCTAAAAATAACTAAAAATAGATAGTTAACTTATAAAATTTGAGAGCCCAAATCTACAATTAACTTTAGTGAAATAAAATGGACACCCAATTTCGTCTAGAGGGTGGATAGAAGGCTCCTATATCTAGCTAGTTATAGGGCTTGGGAGGGAATTTTATGAGGCCATGGAAAATAAAAGTTAATTTAAGAGCTCCACTAGTGTAACTTTTTATAAGTAAAATAGTGGCTTACACTCGAGTTGCTCTAAGGAATGCCGGTCAATTAAAATATGAGCATATATACTTGTAAATCCTTAGTTTAAGTGTATGCATACGTCTGTAACAAAATTAACAAGCAGGTATTCGTAAATAAAGCTTAGTAGATATGTACCAAATAGGAAGTGGTCGAAGCTTCCCTTCCGGGGTATTCATAAATCAACACAACGACGCCGTCAGTTTCACTGTCAATGTCATTGCAGAAAGCGAGGAGCCGAACAAGATTGACATGACTCATCCTAGACATCAGATTAAGCTCCCTTTCGTAACTGATCATACTGTCTGATCGCTTCAGCACCTTTAAAGCAACCGTCTCCCCCTCTTGCAATCCTATCCTAGTTGTTTCAACGTCAGGTAGCTGACACTGAACGGGGTTGAGAAAAATTGTGTCCGTAAGGGCAGTAGCCAAAATTAGGTAAAAACAAAACATTGAGCTCAGTATATAAATGATATTAAACTATCCAGTACTCTCTCCGTCTTGATAAAAAAGAAGTCGTTTAGGACAGCGACACGGTCTCCAAAACACAACTTTGACATCTTGTTATTATAAAAATATTGTGGAAATGTGATATAAATATACTTTTATGAAATTATTTTTTAAGACAAATCTACTTATATAATTTACACATTTACAAACTCAACAACTTAAAAGTTATTGATGATTTATATTGCTAATATTTGACCCAAAACTTGTCCAAATGACTTCCTTTACTAGTAATGGAGGGAGTACGCCTCTACCTCTAGTGTTAGTAATGGCATTGAGCCAGTGACTCCTTCATTTGTAGCGGCCGTTATTAACTTGAATAATTCTGTAAAACTTTTTTTTTTTTTCTTAGTAGTGTTAAAAGTTGTAACTTATGCAAACAGGCGAGATTTATTAAAATGGCCTTCAACAACCGCCACCATTGATTATTGTGGGAAGTCCATAATCCATCTCCAAATAGAGCTATTGACACTGAAGCTTACATTTTAGCAATCCACAAGTGAGCTTTATTTCAAAAATCGCTACCGACAATCCAATCAGGAGTTCGATATCCAGGCCAAACCAGTTTCATTAGACTTGCAATATTGAATTAATCAGACCACACCAAACCCTTAGAGGACAGATGGGTGGTGCTAAGCCTAGAAGGGACACACAGTTACGGTATACACATCAGATAGGATTAAGTTTCTATTGAGGGAAACGTACCTTGTATACATTCACGAAAGATCCTTCACCAATATTGTTTGCACGTGTAAAACTTCCTGTTGCCTTTAAGATTTTATAACCAATCGATGGAGCTAGAAATGATGACCTCGATGATGCTGCTTCAATAAACAAATCAAGATTAGCAAGCAGATACACCTTACTTGGCACACCTTGGAGCGAGTTTCCGTTTGGGACAATAAAGCATACTTGGAATAATGTTGGCAGGCCCCCATGTATTCCTCCGCCTCGACCACCAATAGATACCAAAAATGGTCATCCCTCCAATCAATAAGATGACGGCAGATGCCACAATACCCAGTGAAAATTTCCTCTTCTTGTTCCTACCTGATGTAGTTTAAAAAAGTTAGTCTACCATCGTTCTGTATAAACAAGAAACCTGCATGTATTTCTTTTTTTGGAAATTAAATTTGATGGAAATGGAGCACTCCACATCCAAAGAGCAGGTCAAATATCCTTTTTGTTACTATGTTTTCTCAGTTCTATTGTAAGTACACAGCCTCATCTCCTTTACGAACCTTTTGGAATTAATAATTTCTCCTATATCTACGTACCTTGATGTGCAATTTCCATATTTTTCGATCTGATGGCAACCCCCATTTCCATTATAATATAACGGAAATACATCAAATGTCAGAGTTCAACAATTGATGGGTGTATATGCATGTGTTCATACAGGCGAGCGTGCATGCATGTAAATGTCTGCGTCCATACCATGGTTTGTATAAAACATGGAAGTTCTTTCATGTTTGGCAAATACGCGAACAGAACATGCATATGTCAGTTCCATCTAACGGATTTGGATTAAAATATGATAACTTTAATAATGAACTCAAAAACGAAAAACATATATATATATATAACGTACCAATCGCTATTAATGAAATAGGCATCCTCACGAAGAGATCCTGGCCACCGTCTATAAGGCGCAAATCAGCAAAGGAGTTGGTCCAGATGATGCAGCCACTGACTCCTGTTATATTGGCGGCAGCAAATGCCACACATGAACAGTTGGCGAGGCACATGGCCCTGCAGTCCTCAAGACTTGATGCCATGTTCACCGATGCATTCTGCGTGTCAGGGAGCTTCGCTAAGGACACCACATGGAAGCCATCGGTGCTATTCCTGCTCTGGTTGATGCTGCAATCAAGTTTGTCGCTCCGCCGGCACCCGCTAGAGTAGTCCCTCAACGCCCATTCATTGGGGAAGACGGGGACGAATCCATTGAAGCAGGTGCAGGGGACCTCGACATGGCGCTGCTGTCGCACAGGCCAAATGGCCCGCAGTGGGCATAGTCGTCACAGTCATCTCTCGGCTCCTTCGAGAAGGAATTCCACTGCTGATTGCTCCCATACCACACAAGGCGCTGGACCATTCCGGAATCGCTAAGCCGGACCTGAGAGTATGGAGCTCCGGGCTTGGCAGCATAGCTGTAGGTGACGTCGCCTTCAGTGGTCGTCACCTTGTATGTGAAATTGCTCGAGTAAGACGCCATTTCTGGGACACCGTCGAACCTCTCGCCGTTCCATGGCCCGGTCCGGTACTTCTTGGTGCCGTTGCTGTCCCGCAGCACGTTCTCCGGCGTACTCCCACCGCCACCAGGTTCCGTGATGTAGCGGTAGCTCCCCGTGCCAGGATCAGTGGCAGAGCGCCACGACGACAGGTACCACTCGTTGCCGGTCCACCCGTTGTTCCCTATCTTCATCCCGGGTAACAACGTGCTGCATGGTTGGTCGAATGACTGCCACAGGGCCGTGCTATTGTTGGGTCCTCCAAGCACGACAAAGTTGCCCGACTCGAGCAGGCGCGCGCCTGTGGAAGGTGATGCAGAACCGGAAGACCATACCGAATTCTTGGAGCCATCGAGGAGTAGAAGGGTGCCCGAGGTGCTTAGCACAAGCACGCCGGAGGTGTCGTTCAGAGGGTTGTCACGGTTTGCTACCCAGCAGATGGACTCGGTCTCTGTGGAAAAGGAGAACCATATCCCCAGGTACCTCTTGGTGTTCGGAGGCCCCCGGGATCCAGAGCCAGGTGGAGAGAAGAAACCCAGCGTGAAGGAGCCGCCGGCAGAGACGAGTGTATTGCCGTCGGTGATGTTGTGGCCACTGTCTATGACGTCGGTGGCCAGAGTTCCATGGCTAAAAATAAACAGAGAGACTACAAGATTGAGGCAGATATGATGCTCAAGGTGCCTGCAGATTGACAACATCTCGCCTTGGGCAATGCTTTCTTCTTGGTCTTGCAGCTGCTGTAACACATGCCAGTCTAAAAGGTCTATATATATCTCTATGTGTACATATGTCGCTACCTTTCCCTTGTTTCCCGGAAACTACGTCGTACGCAATTATATTTCCGGACGTTTTTAGACGCGCCGGACTTGTCAAGACTGTCGTGGTAATAACCGTCCCACGGTGTCCGTTAGGGTTTGTCTCGTTCCATTATTGGTTACTCCGTCTACTAGCAGTGCTTCAATTACATCGGATTCCCTTGCAGCCTAGCGGCCGGCCGTCACAGTTGTTAATTGTTGATATTAATTATACATTCAGCTCTAGATAGAATGTTGCTTCCCGGTATTTCTTATGTTTATCGCTTAGGGCACCCGCAATGGAATAAGTCAATTGCAAGCTCTAAGTCAACTTCTCCAATAATGCTAGCTCTTAGCAATGGCTAGCTCTTTAGCATAATGGTGCCCGTATGATACTCTCATATGATCTTGGAATGAGTGTATGAGTCTAACTCTTCATCAAGATATGGTACACTTTGTTTCTCTCCGTCAACCCAGCTGGTATTTTTGTAGAAGTATAACGTTCCATTTTAAAGCCATTATTACACTTTTCTTAGGGAAATTTCTTCTATTTTTTTTTTTTTGAGAGAGAGGCGAGCTAGTATATTTTACATATTTTTTTAGAATATATAGTTACGTTGGGCCTTGCGCACTTCGCGTGGGGTCGTCAAGTCGTCTTGTATAGTTTGGTTTATCTGGCCTTTTGGATGATATGGGCCGGTCAATTTGATCCCAGCTAGGCCACTTCGATCTGCCTCAAAAAAAAAAAAAAAAAAAAAAAAAAAAAACTAGGCCACTTCGATTAGCACACTGCTGTGGAAATAGATGGTTCTCACGGAATCGTGTCCAAACCCACACGGACATTGGGACCAATCACTTCCAACCTGAAGCTTTGGGTTTACGGCGGCAATCAATTCAAGCACTACAAACGGAGCAAAACACGAGCGTTTTCTTTTTGTAACCGCGTGCGTACTTACGTGGAGGTCCTCGCCGACGCTCTCCTCTACTGTTTGGTCGTCGTTGCCCCATCCGGGCCCAATCAAGCTAGCCGCCATGAACAAGCACTGCATGCCGGCACTGGGGTGGTGGCTTACAGTGTATGGCTTTTTTGTGAGCAGCGTGTACGGGCGGGGTTGCGGTGTGGACGCTGCTGTCGTGCACGCTCTGCTTCCTGTGGGCCTTCAATCTTCACAGCGAACCAGTCTACTGGGCCTTGGGCAGCGCTCGCTGGCCCGAGTCAAGTCATCTGGTATAGTTTAATTTCTTTGAGCTCTTGGATGATATATATGGGCCTGTTAAATTTACTCCCAGATAGACTTGGACTGGCAAGCTGTGGGGATCGAAACTTGTCACAGAATCAAGTCCAACCCATATTGACGTTGGACCCCAATCACTACCAACCTGAAGCTTAGCCCAACAGGCTTTTCAATTGGGCTACACGTTTAGCCCAGGAAGAAGCATTCGATCCACACTCTCCAGGAGTGCAGGTCCATCGTCCATCCTATGGCTTCATAGACATAGACACAGAAACGATGCATACATGCATCGAAAAACGATACATATGGAGCAACTATTGAGTGGCAAGTCTAGACCATAGAGATATGATATCCAGAGAACATAGACAGAGAAAGAGAGATCGAGTTGAACGATGATGCGTCTCCTGAACTGAAACGGATTATATGTGTCACACTGGGGGTTCATTTTGACTCCACTATTGCTGTCTTTCCTTGAGAACATGCTTCCTGAGCCCTGGGATGTGAACGTTGGTGATGTAGTCCATCCAGTCGATGCTCCTCAAGTCGAAGTTGAACCTCGCCCTCTCCTGCGTCGACATCTCCGCAAAGAGTGCCTCGGTGTTGGTGCTGTCAAACCTGCCCTGGCAGAAGGTGTACGCCTCGTAGACGCGGCTGAGGCAGATCATATGCTCCTCCATGGCCTTGCGGAGCCGGCTATGCGCTCGCCGTGATGACGGCGACGACGTGCCCTCGGTGCTGCGGCCTTCTGGCAGCGAGGTAGTGTTGGACTGCATAGACCTGACGAACTCCTCCACGCTGCACACGGTAGATGCCGGCTCCACTGGGATGGGCCGGCCTGCTAGGTCAAAGAGGGGTGACCTGGAGAAGTGCTGGTACATGAACCGCAGCTGATCACCGATTAGCATTGGGT
This sequence comes from Hyparrhenia diplandra, assembly GCA_015847255.1. Classification (NCBI taxonomy): domain Eukaryota; kingdom Viridiplantae; phylum Streptophyta; class Magnoliopsida; order Poales; family Poaceae; genus Hyparrhenia; species Hyparrhenia diplandra. Next base: position 85,187 of record JADLZK010011183.1, on the reverse strand, counting down.
TCGCCGTTGATGACGTCGCATGGTACACATGGGTTCCTGACACCGTACCCTTCCCACCTCCATGCTTTGCCATCGCCGCTATCATTGTGTTCACCACCATGTCGACAGGAACCTTAACAAGATGATATAGAAAATTAAGAAGATTTCCATCTCATTACTGCCAAGGACGAAATGCATATTGCAATAAAAATGCGCATTTTTCTTTGTCTGTCACAATCAGTTGTTTCAGCAGTTACATTATAGCTAGGTTGTTAAAGCATCTCCAACAGTACTACCTAAAACACATTACCTGCCTAAAAGGCAATCTAAATAGCTACTTATTTTAATATACTACCTAAAACTCAATCTAGCCGAAATGTGTTTTCCTTATTACCTAAAAATCAATCTAGCTGACATGTTGCAATGTACGAGTCCTTACTTCTTACAAAAAGAAATTGGCGAGCATCTTCTTACCACATCCATAATGCAGTAAGGATCGGCGAGGAAGCACTTCATCTTGCCTTTGCCATAATACAGGATATTGGGATCCATCATCCTGATTTTATTTTCAATGACCTCTCGTGAAATCAATAAGGAGCATGATCATCGAATGCATATAAAGTACACATACTTGCATCAGATTTACTGATTTGGTGACTAACCTATTCCCTTGTATCCAACCTGGGAAGGGCTCCTTGAGGGTGCTCTCAATGGCACTCGGCCTGATAGTTACCACCGGTATCTCTCCTCTCATGTCATTGATAACCATCTCCCCCATGGCCTTGGTGAACGAATAGGTATCATGCCAGCCGTGGAGTTTTGCCCTAGCATGCAGCAACATAACAATCTAATCATTCTGTCTCAGTTGGCCAAATCTAGCTGTAAATGCACGAATGGTTTACTCTACTTATATGTACCTCTGTATGCCTAAATCTATCATTTCTTTATTAAGAGAGGCAGAATTCTCAGATTGTCTTCTAGAGTCAAAAGCTAGCTTGACCTCTGCCTCAATATCCAGCACAGCATTCTTATGTTCTGAAAAATCTGATATTGAAGAACCTGACCAACTTGGTGTTGTATCTCCCATGTATAATGGCTCCTCCAGCACTAAGCCTTGCCTCTGAGCATTTACATATGCTGCTTGGACACAAGCACGGCACGTATTATCATATCATATATAGAGCAGAGGGTTGTGATGTGTGCTTTATATTTTGAAAATATAATACATGCCTAACAATATGAGCAAGTTTCAACACCCTTACCTGTTGACACATGCAAGAACAGCTTTAGCCTTCTGAACCGATGTGCGAGGCTTATCATCCGAAGAGGCCCCAAGGTGTTTGTGTCAATTGCAACGTCGTACCTATGATCAGGAGATCAGCACTTTAGTTGTTAGAGGGCGACAAACCTTCGTTCTTTTGTTTCCACCTATATATATGAACGTTATATAGCAATATGAACCTCTCATCAAAAGTGGTATTTGCCGCCATGTGCACAATAATATCCACTTCCTCTGCGATCTCTATGGCAATCTTCTCCTCAATTCCGGCACCGGACTCCCTGACATTGCCGACCAAAGGTACCAGCTTCCTTGCAACAAAGGCCTGATAGTCTTTCCCATGGATTTCTTGTAAGCGTTTGAACAGTTCTGTGTCTAACACCTGCACATGGCCATAGAGTTTTAGGAAATATGTTGTTAACTTCCTATATATGTTGATAGGAAATAGTGTTAAACATGCCACAGAACCAGCACAGATATATACCTCATTTTGCAACCTCATGAGAGCCGATTGCGTGTCCTTGGCCTTAACCATCACGTATATCTTACCGATGTCAGGATTCGTCCTTAAAATATTCTCTAGAAGAACTGATGATGCGAACACAAGCATAGGTATCAAAAAAACACAAAGACCAATGTTATAACCTAAGGAAAAACGTACGTTTAAAATGAATCAACAATTCTCTGATTGTAACCGTACCTTTGACTAGGAACCCAGTTCCCCCTGTGACGAGAATATTCTTGCCACTGTAGAACTCATCCCGCTGGAGTTATCCGTCGTCGCTAGTGGTGCACGAGCTCGGACCGCCGTCTGGATGCTTGACGGCCACCGCCATCCACCCCAAGATCTACCGGACGATGCAGTACCGCTTAGGTGACTCGAAGCGATGATGAGAGCACGGTTAGGTGGATAAAAATGGATTCCTCACTGGAGCCAGCAGAGAGGTATGGTGGCTGTTGCAAGGTGCAACGGAAGGCAAGCTCGCCATGGACTAGCCTCTGGAATATGGATTCCTCACAGGAGCCAGCAGAGAGGTAAGGTGGTTTTTGCAAGGTGCAACGGAAGGCAATTAAGCTCGCCATGGACGACTGGCCTCCTACTAATATACAGTTATCTGATGACAGACAAACTAAGAAAAGTACGTCTCACCAGAAATTTATAACGCAATATGGGCAGAGATTAAATGTGAGGTAGTTGACAGATGGATTCGATCAATGCTAAATTTCTAATACGTAGTACTCAGTATTTGGAAAGGTGTAACAACACGCACGTGATGGCCAAGAAATCATTGTTATAGAGTGTCGGTAATGATGGAGATGGCAATGAACTATATGGAAATACGGCAAAATTTAGTACTGATGGATACCTATGGTAGGATTGTATTTTGAACCAAAAAAATGCCTGTTCTGTGATGAGTATTTTAAAACCCCTAGAAACGGGACTACAAAAGTAATCGTCTCTGAAGGACCTATACAAGACTGCCACTTATCTCTTCGCATGTAACATATCATCTACAATCTGGTGCATCATACGTGTTGACACCATCTTTGACTGCTATGGATCTCACGTACTGCTGCATATTGGTTGACTCACTAACAGCACCGCTAATAGTATGATGCCATCCACATACTGTGTATGTCTCTCTTTTTATTCATATATTCTCTCTTGTCAAAGACATAAAGTGAGTTGTCTCTCATGCATTGGGACGCCCAAAGAACATAGCTCCTCTCTTCATGCTACCTCAAACATATGTTTAATTTGGTCTCTCTGACCTCCATGTACGGAGTACCACCTAATACCAGCTTATTAAAACTGGCCACTAAAGGTGCCCTAATATGGATGTAAATGGATATATATAGATAGGACGATTCGGATTTGGATATGGATCAATGGATATCATATGAATGGAGGTATCGACATCATATAGTTGACATACTAAATCTTCGGATTTGAATATTATGGTACTAAAATAATTAAATCTGAAGGCCCCTAGCTGATAGTCAATCAGAAAATATCAGTACCATTTACAGCCGTACTCACTGTAACCCATGCATCTATTATTTCCACAGCATATATATGAAAAGAATGCTAGTGGACTGTTTAAATAGAAGATGCAGGGAACAGAATAATACTCCTAAGTCCTACCGAATAAAAAGCTCCCAATTTTTTTCTTTTTCCTTATGTTTTTGAGAAGCCCACAGCAAGCTCTCCCAATTATATTTGAAACTTCACAGCCATGTAGAAGCTGACATCTACTTAATTCTAGCCATGTTGGTGATTGGTGATGGAGGAACTAATAATTTCACTCATGGAGCAGCGTGGCTATTTGCCAACCAACAGCAAAAATAAAAAAGGAATATGCCAAACCTCTTGCAGCATCTTTGACCTGAATCGTGGCACTCTAATATCCAGACGATGACTTGCACACAAGTAACGTACGCTATATAAATTTTATATAAGCAAGATTATGTAATCGTGTCACACAGTGGCGAAGGCAGCCAAAATATAATAATCCAAACCGGCCGGCATTGCAATTTTATATATCCATAAGCTTTTATTTTTCTTTTCTTAGATAATGGAAATTACATTTCCGGCTTCAGTGTTATAGGTAAGACAAAAAGTCACCCGAAAACACTGGTGCGCACCTTAGAAAAAAAAAAACAACGATAACCCGACCACCATTGGAGACTCGGATCCTGTAACCTTTGGCAACAACATAAGGACCCATATGCGTGTGCGATGAACCGCCACCTTGATGCCGGCGCCAGCCGACGCCCAAGGGATCTTCCAAAAGCGACGTCTCCAACGAGAATGTGCCATCCAAAGACGCCATCGCCGCCCATCCAACTTCTGTTGGTTTTCACCCGAGAGATCGACTTGAAGAAGAGACGGCGCGCCTGAGGAAAGTGGCGCCCTCGGGCATCACCGTCATCGTAACTAGTGAGCGGCCATTTCCATGTCCCCTAGGGCCATGCCGTTACGCCAAACGCCAGCGACGTGCACCACCGCCGAAACTCAGATCCGGAAAACAAATGCCGACGACCACTGCCATCAACAGCGAGGTAAGAACCTCGCCGTCCCTTTCCCCAACTCCTCCACCTTGACGAACGCTGTGGAACATATCCATGACCAGCCACCGGGGTTCCCATCCGAACGCCTATCGCGCCGAATCACGCATCCCCGATACGGCCAACCAATTCGCTTCTCCATCGCCGCCATCGAAATCGCCTCCACCATGGTCGGCGTCTTTGCGACGCCCTTTCCTGGGTCGCCGGATCAGCCCTCCCGGGGTTCTCCAACGCCCGGATGTGGACGGTCGGCTGCGTCACCATGAGAGGAGGAAGGCCCGACGGTGGAGGCAGGAGCCCGCCATCGTCGAACCACTCTTCGCCTACTCCGCCCAACCCCTGCAATCTGTCCTCGGCGCCCGGTGGAACGGGCGACCTCATCGCTCTCCGCCGCCGCCTCACACAGATCACATCCGTCCACAACGATGGTGGATCGGCGACCACGCCGCTCACCGCCCGCCGCCCGCACGGAACCGCCCGATCTGCCCAACTTGCCCTGTGCTCCACTGCCTCCGCCGGCGTCGTCCGCATCGTCTCCAAACCGCTGCCTCCGGGCGTCGCCTCGAAGATGGCTGCCACCGAAGACCCCGCCGCCCGAGCTCCACCGCCCTGTGTCGCCGATTCGAGCGACCGGTGGCCAGATCCGCCACCAAGGCTTGGGATCCGGCGCATGGGCCCCGTACTGACGCGCCGCTGGTCACCCTGCCGAGCTCCCCAACCGCTCAGGGAAGAGAAAGGAACCAGCCCGCCACCATGCGCCCGCCCCCGCCGCCTTCCCGGCCAGCCGGCCAGCCTTGCCGGCGACCAGCTCTGGCAGCGGCGAGGCTAGAGATGAAGAGGGAAGGGCGGCGCTAGCGATTTGTGGGTGGCTCCGCGTCGCCTGCTGGGGAGGCGACCAGGAGCGAGGACGTTTCCAGAAAATGCAGCAACTACAAGTGGTGGTCATGTCAATACAGAAACGGTTTTCGTCAGCGCTAAGGATTTTTCGCCAGCGGCTCATTAAGAATATGTGTGCCAATAAGAATAGAACTATGGGCCTATTACTAGATTCGACAGTGGAGATTATTAATTTCTTCTGGCAGAATTCTTAAGGTTACAACTCCTACAAATCAACTATTTACCCTAGCGGTACGCTTAAGGCAATAGTATCGCAAGCAGAGATATTTTTTTACATTGGCGATTTTCTTAACCTACTATGTGTATGAGTAATCTGAAATCAATATACAATTTTCAAAATACTTCATCCGCAGAAATGATCAAGCTAATCAATGTTGTAGCACTCAAAAGGATCTAAAACGGTGTACTTGACTACTTTTTGAAATCAATTAGGGCCTAGAATTTCTATTCTAAGATTAATGATTTTAAAATTAATATTTTTTAAGATAGATAAAAGACCATTTCTTCGGATTTGTTGGGATTTTCAAATATACTTGGCGCGGCAACTAGCACAACAGCTAAGAGAAGGATAATAAGAGCATCTGCCGGCGGCCAGCAGGTTGTAACAGCTTGTTACAATCAGCCTGTATACTAAGAAGTTGTGGGGATCGATATTTTGGACAACCCAAAATACGGCCCAATTGAAAACAAAAGCCCAAGGACGACTTGGCCCAGGAGCCGCCTCGTCACGAACTCCTTTTCCCCGAACGGCGCGAGCTCACTTTCGGGGGCTTCTCCGCCTCGCCCGCGAGCTCTTCGACTCCGTGCGAGCTCGAACTTCGCTCGGGGGCTCGTTTCAAGACGCAGACGAGCTCTTCGACCCCGTCTGAGCTCGAACTTCGCTCGGGGGCTCGTCTCCCGCCTCGTCACGAGCTCCACCGATCTCGTGCAAATACAAAGCTCACCCGAAGACATCACTCCGTCCCGTTCGAGCTCAAGCTCGTCTGCTCGCTCTCCTCGTAAGGGTCAACGGGTACAAGGTTGGCCAACGACTCCGCATGACAACTGCGGCCACGACGTGCTACAGGAACAAAGAGGAATGACGGACCGGACCGCCATGCCCCAGAGGCCAACTACTCGCGTCGGTCAAACCGTCCTACACCCTACGCCCGCCTACTTCATCCGAGAGGTACCGACCACGCCCACTCCGACAAGACGCATGCCTACCTTGACTGACGGGGAAAAGGGAGAAAGGACTGCCCCATCTCCTCGAATCCAGCGTCGGCGGCGGCGAACATCCACAACGAAGGCTAACGAGGACACTGCGCGAGGCCCGTCCATCGAAGGTTCTCCGACCCCATACGAGCCCGAGCAGCGCGGACCATTTTCCGCCTCGCCGAAGCTCCGAGCTCATGCACCCAACCTCTGTCTTTCGAAGGCACGAGCTCCATTCCAGGTCTAACGACCTCGAGCTCATTCGCCCATCGTCCCGAAAAGGGCGACAAGTACGAGTTGGCCAACCACTCCCTCGGCGAGCAACGCCGCCCGCGATTAAGGTCGGGTAAAAGGTGTCAGATTCACCCTCCTGCGGGAGCAGCCAACCACTCCTCTCTGGTCAAATCGAAGTACGACGAGGGTACAACCATCATCACGTATGCCCATACCGACGAGAAGTATTTCCTACTCCGATCCAAGATCTGGGCGGGGCGTACCGGCCATCCCTAAAATCCGCGTCTGACGGCGACTCAAGAGCTCGCGGCACATGCCTGAAGACCTCGGGTGACCATTGCGGACCGCTTGGACGCCTATGACCTCCATCCTCCCCTTCTTTCTCCTCTCGCCCCACCAGGTGTACACCGCCACCAAGCTCTTACACTATAAAAGAGACCCCTCGGTGGTGGTAAAGGGCACCAATTCACGAATCCACATTCTCGCATTGCACTCCACGGATATTGGCACTTGCCTCAATCATAGAGACTTGGGAGCCTCTCCCTCTCTCAACCCGCTTGTACTCCCCCGGTATGAGCACTTGAGCTCGGATTAGTGAGAACACACTTGGACTAGGGAGCTCGTTAAGCCCGAACGGTATAAACCTCGCATCTTGATCCCTTGAGCTAGGCCATCGTTGTACACACTAGCCACTCGATTGAGGCAGTTGGCGCGCCAGGTAGGAGAGACGCGGGTGTGACTCCACCACCGATGGCTTCTTCCTCGACACCGGCTACGAGGCGCCACCGATGCGGCCGGCACCCTCGACTTCACCGGGCTACGGGTTGGAGCAGCCCATCGCGGGGCCGTCTTCCTGCCGGGCGGCGCGTGAGGACAACCAGCGTCTCCTCCGCCACGCCGCCCGACACCATCTTTGGCGGAATTAGGCGAACACGAAGTTCCGACTACCTAAGCCCGCTCCGCACGGTGGCGGACCGCTTCTTCCCCTCATCAAGGATGTGCACCCGAACATCCTAGGGCCCGGCCCGCAGGGGCGTGGCGCGACGTCACCTTCTCCCTCGGCAACGTCGTCCGCCAGCTCACCGGCCTGGAGCCTCTCCCCGTCGACGAGTTCTTGGCCACCTACGCCAAGATGTTCACCAATGGTCAGCCCTAGCCTCCCGCACTGCTGGGGGCGCGTCCCGAAGCGGGGACACCCGGATGCTCGAGGTCGCCCTCGAGGGCATGAGCCTCTCTTCGGCGTGGACCCGACTTCGCCAATGCTACATGTGCGAGGCTCGGGTGGACGGCGCGGTGGACAACGACCCTTCGGCGATGGCAGCGAGCACACGCCCTGTGGCTCCAAGCATCGATAGCGCGAGAACCTCCCCAGCGCGTCAAGGCCCGCCTCGGCGAGCTCGAGGAGCTGAGGCCTGGGCGGTGCAAAGAGCGCGAGCCCTCCCCGCCGAGCAAGGAGGGGCGGCGTCGGCCCCATGCGCGAGAACGAGTCCCGCCCAACGACCTCCCGCCGGTCTTCTGAGAGCGTCGCGGGAACCTTGCGGCGGCCACGTTGCTCTGCGAAACGCCCCCGCACCCGAGGGCTCGGAGGCCCGACGAGCTCATGAGCGGCTCAAGAAACTCCTCGCAGAGGCGGCAGCCCAGCAGGTGGAAAGCTCGGCTTCACACCGATGACTCCCGAGGAGCACGAGCGTCCTCAAGCCACGCCTCGCGAGTCCACCGACGGTCGGCGACCACCGCGACGCCGCGCGACACCCTCAACGCCCGGCGCAAGGCTGGCTCGCGCGGAAAGGAATGCCCCCGAGACGATGATCGACATCACTGCGACGATCGCCCGTGATGACCGCCACGGCGACGCCGTGGACGACGACGGACGCGACGACCGCTACGACAACCGGCCCCGCCGCTCTTACAACAAGAGGTGGGGCGGCGCCACGACAGCCGGGAGGACCAAAGTCGCAGCCGACACCGGGCGCAAAACGAGCGGGCCCGGGCCGGTCGCAAAACCAAAACTGTGCCTCGAGCTCGAGCTCGAGGAGGCCGGCGTTCGGTCAGCGCATCCACGATGCTCCGATCCCGCACGTTTCCGAGCTCCGAACTTCGGTGAACAAGTACAACGGGGACACGGACCCGCCACCTGGCGGAGGACTATCGTCTCCGGCTGCCTTGGCGGTGGCGCCGACGACAGTACTTCATCATCCGCAACCTCCCGCTCTTCCTCGTAGATTCGGCCGATCGTGGCTCGAGCACCTCTTTGGAGGGAACGATCCGCAAGCGGGATGACCTCCGCGGCGTCTTCATCGGCAACTTTCGGGGCACCTACAACCGTAGAGCATGACATGGGACTGCGAGGATGCAAGCGAAAGAAGGGGAGAGTCTGCGCGACTACATCGGGCGCTTCTCAAGCTGCGCAACAACCTCTCCGAGGCCAACGACGCCGAGATCATCACCGCGTTCACCTTCGGCACCACCTGCGAGAGCCTCATCAAGGACCTCGGCTCCAAGAAACCCAAGACGGTGAAGGAGCTCCTCAACCTCGCCACCAGCCACGCCGAGGGAGAGGACGCCCTCTCCGCCGTCACCGGGAAGGGCACGTCCACCGTCGACAACGAGGTGGCGGAGGGGTCTGGCTCAAAGACGGGCAAGAAGAAGAAGAACCGGAACAAGAACAAGCGCCGCCGTGGCAACAACGACGACGACGACGACGAGTTCGTGGGTCGTGGCGGTGAAGAAGGTCGGCGGCAAGGGGGGCAAGCCCTTCGTCCCCAAGGACAAGTTCGACAAGATGCTCGAGGGGCCCTGCCCGAACCATGAGGGCGAGGTCAAGCACAAGTTGAGGGACTGCCGGCTCATGAAGAAGCACGTGATGAACTCACTGTGGGGTGGTGGCAAGGATGACGACCAGGACGCGGAGAAGGACAAGCCCGAGGACTTCGACGAGGACGCCTACATCGAGAACGGCGTCGTCAACGTCCTCTTCGGCGGCGCACCGGGCTACGAGTCCAAGCGCCAGCAGAAGCTGACTCGCCGTACAGTCCTCTTCACTGAACCGGCCACACCTACCTACCTCAAGTGGTCGAGCTCGGCGATCACCTTCGACAAAGCCGACCATCCACGCTACATCCCGGAACCCGGCAGATTCCCGCTCGTCGTCGACCCCATCGCCGGCGACATACGCCTCGGCAAGGTGCTGATGGGCGGCGGTAGCGGGCTCAACCTCGTCTACGTCCACGTGCTCCGGGCGCTTGGCATCCCAAAGGCACGACTCCGTCCTATGCTGAACCCGATCCACGGCGTCGTCCCAGGGAAGCAGATGGTCCCGCTCGGGCGGATCGACCTCCCCGTCACCTTCGGCACGCCGGACAACTTCCGCAAGGAGGTGCGGCGTTCGATGTGCTCCCCTTCCGCAACGCCTACCATGCTCTCCTAGGCCGGCCGTGCTACGCCAAGTTCATGGCCGTCGCCAACTACACGTACCTCAAGCTCAAGATGCCCGGGCGAGCGGGGTCATCACCGTCGACTCTACGTTCGAGCGCGCCTTCGGCTGCGACACCGCCGCGCGGTCTGGATGCGCCCGATGCCGCTATCGAGATCGAGCAGATGCTGCCCAAGATGGCGGCCTGGGCTGCCGCCGAGGACTCCCCCGAGCTCAAGAAGCAGGCGAGCTCGAGCTCATTCGGCGAGCTTGAAGGTCACGGGCGCGTCGAGCCCGAAGGGCGCCAAAGGAGGTCGTCGTCGGACGGGAGGGGCGCACCCTCGGCGTGGGCACCGAGCTCACCCCAAATAGGAAAGCGAGCTTTCGTCGACTTCCTCTGCGCGAACCTTGATGTATTCGCGTGGAGGGCTCGGACATGCCGGGCATACCGGGTCGGTCGCCCGATCACTCCTTGAATATAAAACCCGGCTCGGCCCGGTGAAGCAAAGGCTCCGGCGCCGACGGCGCCCCGACGCCAAGCAATCGCCGAGGAGATAGATAAGCTATTAGCCGCTAGGTTTATCAAGGAGGTGTATCATCCCGAGTGGATAGCCAACCACGTACTAGTTAAGAAGAAGAATGGGAAATGGAAGATGTGTGTTGATTATACGGGTCTCAACAAGGCATGCCCAAAGGATCCGTTTCCTTTGCCGCGCATCGTCCAAATCGTTGACTCCACCTCTGGGTGCGAGATACTCTGTTTTCTCGGCGCATACTCCGTCTACCACCAAATCGCGATGAACGAGCTCGATCAGCTCGCCACCTCCTTCATCACCCCGTTTGGCGCATTCAGTTACGTGACGATGCCCTTCGGTTTGAAAAACGCTAGCACAACCTTCCAAAGGTGCATGCAGAAAGTCTTCAAAGAGCCCCTCGAAAGCTAGTCGGCGTGCGTCAATGACATCGTTGTCAAGACAAAGCGCTCTAGCGAGCTCATCCCCGACCTCACTTTCGGGTCTTCGACAAACTCCGCGCGTTCGAGTCAAGCTCAACCCCGAGAAGTGCGTCTTCGGAGTCCCCAGAGGCAAACTGCTCGGCTTCTTCGTGTCCGAGCGGGGCATCGAGGCCAACCCCAAAAAAATCGCTGCCATCACGAGCATGGGGCGATCAAGAACGTCAGGGGCGTACAGCGGCTCACGGGGTGCCTCATTGCTCTCGGCCGGTTCATAGCTCGGCTCGGAGAACGAAGTCCCCGCTATATAAGTTCTTTGAAGAAGACCGAGTGCCGCTGGGACCGACAAGGCCCGGCAAGCTCGACTTCGGCGCCTCGACTCCGCCAACCACCAGGCTCGCCGCGCCGCCCCCCAGACGAACCCCTCCTCCTCTACATCTCGGCGACCTTGAAGGTCGTCGACACCGTGCTCGTCGAGAGAGAAGAGTAGGGACACACATTCAAGGTCCGGCGCCGGTCTACTTCATCGAGAGGTTCTCACCGACACCAAGACCCGTGCAGACGCGCAGCTTGAGAAGCTTGTGTACGCGCGTTGCCAGATTACCGGCGCAAGCTCGCCACTACTTTGACTCGCACCGCACGTCGCCGTCGTCTCAAGTTCCCTTGGTGAGATCATCCGCAGCCCCGAAGTCGCGGGACGCATGGCCAAGTGGGCGGTCGACCTGATGGGGCGGACATCACGCACGCACCGCGGGACGCCATCAAGTCGCAGCGCCGTCCGACTTCATCGCCGAGTGGACCGAGGTCGAGTAGCCGCCAAGGCCCGACGACATCGAGTACTGGCTGATGTACTTCGACGGCTCCGTCAAGAAATTTGGCGCGGGAGTTGGCCTAGTCTTCATCTCGCCAAAAAAGGTACGCATGAAATACTCGATCCGTCTACACTTCCAAGCCACCAACAACGTCGCCGAGTACGAAGCCTTGGTGAATGGCCTGCGCATCGCTCACGAGCTCGGCATCCGGCACCTCGAGGTCCGGGGTGACTCCGAGCTCGTGAAAAATCAGGTCATGAAGGAGGCCGATTGCGTCAACCCAAGATGATCGCGTCTTTGCCGAGGAAGGTCCGCGAGCTTGAGGAACACTTCCACGGGCTCGAGCTCAACCACATCCACCGCAACTACAACAACGACGCCGACGAGCTCACCAAGCTCGCGTAAGATCGAAAGCCCGTTCCACCTAGTGTCTTCATGCACGAGCGGCCGCCCCCTTTAGTGCGACTCAAGGACAAGCCGAAGAACGAGCTCGGCTCCCGACGACATGGAAGTCGACCCTCCCGGCGAGCTCGAGCTCGCCCGACGCAATGGCTGCATGGCCGTTGGCCCGAGCTCACGGGCTCGGGGGCTGGCTCTCGGGGCTGGGTCGAGCCTCGACCCCAAGGCCCCAAAGCCGGATCGGCGCGTCCGCTCCCCGCGGTGGATCAAGGAAGGCAAGCTACCTACGGGCCAAGAAGAATCGCGGCGACTAGCTCGGCGAGCTAAGTCCTTTGTCCCAATCGGAGAAGAGCTCTACCGACGCGGCGCCTCGGCGTTCTCGGCGTTGCATCACCTTCGAGCAAGGGGAGGGCTCGTCCGCGAGATTCACGCCGGCGACGCGGTCACCACGCGGCACCACGAGCTCTCGTCGGAAAGCTTTCGGCAAGGCTTCTACGCCCACCCGCCATCGCCAACGCTAATCAAGTCGCGTGCGCCCTTTGCGAAGGCTGCGGTTCTTCGCCAAGCGGACGCACACCGCCGGCTCGGTCCCTCCGGACAATCCCGCTCACCACGCCCGCCGCCGTGCGGGGTCTCGACATGGTGGGACCTTTCCGGAAGGGGGGCCCAGGGCTACACGCACACCTGCTCGTCACCATCGACAAGTTCTCCAAGTGGATCGAGGTCATGCCCGTCTCCGGTGCCGAGCTGAGGAGACGGTCAAGTTCTTCACCGGCATCATCCACCGCCGGGGTCGAACTCCATCATCACCGACAACGGCAAGAACCGTAGGAGAGGTCTTCCTCGGCCGGTGCGGCGAAGGCGGCATCGGTGGACCGCGGCATCGGTCGCCCATCCGAGGACCAACGGGCGGGTAGAAGCGGGCTAATGGCATGATCTGCGGGAATGAAGTCGCGCATATTCAAGCGGCTCGAAAAGTTTGCTCGTCGGTGGCTCACGAGCTCCCGTCGTCGCATGGAGTCTACGCACCACGCCAAGCGGAGCCACGGGGCCTACGCCCTTCTACCCTCGTCTTCGGGTCGAGGCCGTGCTCCCCACCGACCTCGAATGCGGCTCACCGCGGGTCCAAGCCTAACGAAGAGAGCAACCAGGGGAGCGGCTCGAGGGCGCGTTGAATGGCTCGACGAAGCCCGCGACATCGCGCTCATCCACTCCGCCAAGTACACAGTCCATGCGGCGCTACCATGACCGCCACGTCAAGGGCCGAGTATTCGGCGTCGGCGACCACGTCCTCCGTCGCGTCGAGCTCGAAGGACCGCCACAAGCTCGGCTCCGTGGGAAGGACCGTACACCATCGACCAAGTCTTTGAGAGGCCGAGCGCGTACAAGCTCAGGGACGGCCGGTGGCGGCGTCCTCACCAATGCGTGGAACATCGAACGACCTACGTCACTTTTACCCTTGAATGTACTTCGAATATTACAGGTGAGAGCTCTAGTAATAAAAAGTACCCGATCACCTCAACATGTGTAAAAACTTTCGCTTTTGTTTACACTTTCTTGGCTATCTAGCAATGGCCGCCCCTCTGCTTCCAGCAAGGCCCGCCCTTGCTTGGGGGCTATAGGGAATGGGGTACACTTCCCCCACCGTTTCACGAACTTTTTTCGCGCAAAAACACCTCGGCCTCGAGCTCGCCGCCACGAGCTCGCGTGGGTCGTGCTCAACCTTGTGTTCTCGTTCTCACCCGAGCTCGCATAGCATGTTGAGTGCCTAAGTACCGAGATCGCCACCGAAAGGCGCGGCGTGATCGCCTAACGACCTCCCGCCTCCGCGGCTAGTGAGGAGGGGCTGCCGTTCGTTCTATCGAAGTATGAGATCGAAACTTAGACAAACAACAAGCGAAACGTGAGCAAAGGAAAAGAACCGACACCACTTCACTTAACACGAGTTAAACTTGTCTTTACAATTTGTCCTCGACCTCGAGGAACTTAAGGAATAACGAAAAGAGGCATGGCCTCGAGTTCCCCTCGCCTACTACCGTGCCGGTAGATCTTGGGCGGTGGCTCCTCCCTGCGTCCCCGTCGCGGCCAGCGGAGCTCGAAGACGTCGAGCTCGTCCGCGGCGAGCTCGAAGAGCTTGCCGACCATCTCCCGGTGTGAGCCTCCGGCGTCGCGGCCTTCTTGTTGAGCTCCTCCTCGCTGGTCGACTTGGCCATCCCTTACGCACCACCTTGGTGTCAAACTCGGGGTAGTCTTGCGGCGATGACGCCGCGGCTTTGTGGGCGACACGACGAGCATTCTCCGCCACCGTCGCGCCGGAGCATCCGGGATCCGATGGGCCGGGCCTTCCGCCTCGGGGACGCCCGAGGACGTCGCGGGGCGCCGAGGACGTCGCGAGACCGCCTCCACGTTGAAGACATACTCGCTCACCATTCTCGCGATCCTTCGCCCTCCCCTCGGCCTCGGCGACCGTGCGCCGGCGGAAGCCATCGAGCCTCGTTCTCCTTGTTCTCGGAGCTCCGTGCGCCTCCGCCGGGCTCGGCGTTCGCGGCCACGAGGTCGCTCGTCCATGTCCGCCAAGTCCCCCTCCTTGGCCCACGAGGTCAAGCCGCCGCTCTGCAGAGCGGCCTCGGAGGAAAGGGGCGCCACTCTTGTCGCTGAGGTCACGCTCCAGCTTCAACGACTTCTCTTTTTCGCCTGCGAACACGGATCAAAATCAGGGCACAAGTCATAAAGCGAAAAAGAGAAAGGGCGAACGATCGCTCTCTTACGCAAGAACTCATTATAAAGGCTCTCTTGATTTTCCCAAAAGGATTGGTTCTCGGCATTCAGCCGGCGTTTCTCTGCCTCCGCGGCATGATGCAAGCACTCTAGCTCGGCGAAATCGTGGTCGTAGGCTGAAACCTCGCCTCTGAGGTCGATCAGCTCACACACGAGAGAACACGGAAGAAACGAGAATTCGAGAAAAACTCACCGGCAAGCTCGGTTTCGCGCTCCCCAAGCTTCTTCTCGGCGGCCGCCTTCGCTTCCTCGAGCTGCGCGGCGGACTTCAGCGTCGAATCGCGCGAGCTCCTTCTCCTCCGGCGCCTTACGGAGACGGGGCGAGCTCCTCCCGCATCTTGTCGCGCTCCGTCTTGTGCGCGAGGTCGGCGTCCTCAAGCGGCAGCGCCGTCGTCGCCGACCCGCGCCCCTCGGTCTCGCCAATGTAGTCGACAACGTCTCCGAGGTCCATGGCCAGGTGCACGTGGTGGATGTCGCGTCGACCGAGCGCCCGTTCACCTCGATCCGAGCGACATCATCCGCCCCATGAGGTCCTCCTGCCTTGTGATAGGCGACGCCGCCCGGTTATACCCCTTCCTAGCCTCTCCGAGTCCCCCGCGTAAAGAAAAGAGGAAGACGAAGAACATTGAGCTCGGGGCTCGCGATAGCGCCCGACGAAAAGACGAAAGACCTTCCTCACCAAGCACAGCTCGCTGGCCCGAGGCACCCGGCGCGGTGCGTTAGCGTTGAGCTCGGCCCTCGGCTCCCGCCAGCTGCGGCGCGGGTGGTCGTAGCGAACTGCCATGGAGTAATGGACTCTGAGGGTCGGCCACCTCATCCGGCAAAGGCGCGCGATCGCGCGACGCCCCCCCCGGCCGCAACGGCGCTGCGGGCGGCGAGGCACTGACCAGCTCCTCAGTCGGCCGACGATCATGGGCCCTTCGCCGACCGGCGGGCTCCTCGACACCAACTAAGGGCACATCTTCCCTCGCCCCCCCGCCGATCGCATTGGCGCCCGATATCACCCCGGCTGCTCTTTGCTACCTCCCATTGCGTCCTCCTCGTCAAAGCACAACGACCTCTTGCTCTATGGCCAGCTCCGTTGGGCATGCGGGGATGTCGGAAGGACTAGTCCCCGCCGGCCTGTCTAACGCGCGAGCTCGGTGCCCGTTTCCGCGACCGAGCTCTCCGTCGCCAGCGCCCTCGAACCACGACGATCGCCTCCGTCGGCACCGAGTGCGAACTTCGGTGACGAGCTCGTCACCGTTGCCATCGCATGGGACACCAGGGCGAGGGCGATGACGGTCCGGCGCACTCAACGCCTCACCACTTCCACCTCCTCCGTCGGTCCCGCGCCAGGGAAGCGCCGTGGCGGAGCCCCACGAGAAGAGGGGGCCGCGATCGGGAGGATCCGTCGCCACGAGCTCATCGCCGCCCGAGATCATCGCCGCCAGAGCTCGCGGCCGCTGCCGAGCTTCGCAGCCGCCGCTTGGGCTCATCGCCGCCCGCTCAGCGGCGGCCGTCGAGCTCGCACCCGCCGCCACACTTGCCATCGCGCGCAGCCACATCCGCCGCCCGACGCCGACCTCGGTTTCTTCAAGGGAAGGGTCGAACCACCCCGGATAGAAAGAAAGGTCGACACACGGAAGAAAACCAGCAAGCGCGGCGAACAACAATGGACGCCGCGGAAATAAGAACTCACTCGTCGGACATTTTCCTCCTCTTCTTCTGTTTCGCCTCGGCCGCCTTCGAGCCTCCTTTTCGACCCGAGCCACGGCCTGCGGCCGCGAGCGGCGTCGCCCCCGGTCCGAGGCCGGGAGGCAGGCCGCCCGCCCCGGAAGGAGCCGCCAAGGACAACGATGTTCCCGCCCCCCCGAGGTCTTCTCTCCGCCTCGGCGGCAGCCGAAGCCCACACCGACGACGCCCCCAAACCGTTGAGGTCTTCTCCGCCTCCGCCCGCGGACGACGTCTGCGCCGACGACGCCTCCGCCTGTGGAAGTGACGGCCGCCGGCCTCGGGGCTTCCTCCGCCGCCTCCCGAAGAGCCGGCGCCCTCACTCATGATCGGAGCTTGGGGCACCGCTGTCCCTCCCCGGAGCGGGGGCGGGAGAGAGGGATATCCACGACACCGACCTACAAGATCGGACATCGCACGAGCTCGAAGAAACGATTCGCGACCACAAGACGAAAAGAAAGAAGAGACGAGGCTTACGAGCTCCGCCCGTCGCCGATTGGGCAGCGCCACGGGCACGCCCGCCGATCGGGTCACCGGATCCAGCATGTGGTTGGCCCACCACTCAACTTGGGCCTCCGTTTGCTCGGCGCCATGGCCGCCCCCGCGAAGGGAGCCGCCCGGCGTCATCTCCCACAAGCGCAGCTCACGGCGTTGGAGCGGCACCACTCTGCGGGCGAGCCAAGTCTCGACAATGTCGTTCATCGTCAGCTCGGCCTCACGGAGGGCCTTAACCTTCTCCACCGCTTCCGGAACGCGCGGCCCTGGCGGCGTGGTCGTGGGGCCTTCGCCCGAGATCCCGCCGCATCCGTGAGCGCACGCCCGTGTACCGGGCGGGGGATGCCGAGGATCGTCCTTGAGGTAGAACCACTCCCTAGCTAGCCGGAGTGGGAAGTGGGGAACTTGTCGGGGGGGAAACTTTCTTCATCTTGCCGCCCCTCAGCTGGATCATCACCGATCCAACTGGAGCGGGGACCTTGCCTCTGCCGGGGAGGTGCTGGATCTTCATGAACATGAACGGGCGGAAAAGCTCCCGGTTGGGCGCAATTCAGCCACCCCTCAAAGGGCGACGAAGATGGAGAAGAGCAGCACTCCGTTGGTCGCGAGGTGTTGGAGCTCGATCCCCAATACAAGAGCAGCCAGCGGAAGAAGTCGTCGGCGGGGACGCCGAAGTCCGCGGTTGTGGAACGCGGCGAAGGAGACCACGAGCCGGCCGGGCGGGTGGGGCGTCGTGGATCGATCAGCGGCACCAGCCACTCCTCCACCGCCGTCCCACCGGGAGACCCCCCGCAGAGCGTGCACCTCTCAACAAGAGCTTGAGACCGTCGATGGCGCCCACAAACCCATCTTCTTCTTCTCTCGGCGATCCGGTCGCTGAAGGAGGAGGGAGAGCGAGGGGAGAGATCTCGAGTCTAAGGGGCGGCGGCGGCTGTTTGCTTTTCGTGGAAGGCAGAGGAGAAGGGAAAGATTGCCCGGCCTCTCCGCCCTCCGCTATTTATAGGGAGCTCGAGACGGACGTGCTGAGGCGAACCACCTGAGCGGGCCCACAGTGCGTCAAATCCGCCCCTAAACCGTTTCCTCCGGCGCGGACACGTGTGCGACACGCGGCGGAATGATGTGCAAGGGTGGTTAAAGCGGCGATGACTGCGCACCCAAAGGTAATAAAACCCCAACGGTAAGAAATCCCAACGGCTATTTTCGGCTGCAGGGTAAATACGTTCGAGCTCGGCCCAACGGTCGGATTTCCCATAGCTCGGAACCAGAATAGTTCAGCTCGAGGATCTGCCGCGATTTAGCTCGGGGTTCGGCCGGCTCCCCACAGGGAGCTCGAGGACCGCCCCGAGACACAACGAGTGAGGGGCACGTAGGGAAAGCGTACCGACGGCACTCGCCTCGAGCTCGAAAGAGCTCGGGGCTTTCCCTTAGATGCTTTTGGGTAGCCAAGGGAACGAAATGACCTCGGTGACCCTCGATGACGAGGAGGCGCCGAGCCCTCGAACCTCTCGTTGACGGTAACCAACTACATAATTTAAACGTCAACAATCTACCAAAAAGGGAGTAAAATTATTCTTTATCATGCTCATATACTTTTATTACTAATATATTTCCACTTGTAGTGTCTAGAATATTATTTTGCAGAATTATAATAAAAACAAGTGGAAAACCGGCCAAAAGGCGCCCCTGAAAGCGCATTCCTGAAGAATATCAAGCCCAAGGGAGAAATGGACCAAAACGACAAAACTGGGCCGAGCAAACGCCACCCTACAACTTTTCAGGCCCAAACACGTCGGCCTGCCAAAACTCAGGCCGAACCGGGCCAGGAAGGGTGCACGCGCACCCCAAGGTGCGGCCGCACCCTCCTGGGGGCGGTTCGAGCCCATCTTTGGCGAGGCGGTGTATTAACCTTCCAAGTGGGCGATGCGGCGGTGGGATGGTCGGTTTGGTCAGTTTAGGAAGGTGTCCAAGGTCGGTTTTGGCTCCTTCCATGTGGGGAGGGACATTTTCCAAAGAGCCCCCTCTCCACCTTGTATGAATAGGCCTCTCCTCTCCCCCTCTCAACACACACCATTCCAAGGCAAGAGTCCTCCCTCTTCTTAGTAGGGCTCTTCCCTCTACTCCACTCCTTCACTCCAATGGGCCTAAGCCCTCACTAGTAGTAGAGAGATCGGCGGAGGAGAGATGTGAGGGCCGGGAGCGGGGAAGTGCCGGACTTGTCGGCGATTCCCCGGACTTGTACCTCGGTGGATTCGTGCTTGGCTCCTTCACGGGATCTTGGTTGAGTAAGACTCCACGGTTCTGATAATCTTTATTGTCTTATGTTGATCCAAGCTTTATCTACTTGTTTGCGGGATCGATAGCCATTCCTTCCGGGCGGAGCTCTAGTGGTGGAACCCTTTGACCGGGGAACCCGGCAAACACTAGAGCATTAATCACTAGCGTAGACGTGGTGTTTGGGCTAGGGGTTTTTATCTTTTACGAAGCATCCCACGGTTGAGGGGGTAGGCGGCTGGGTCGTGACAAGCCTTGACCGTCCCTTGAAATCCCCCCACGTTCGGGTGTGGGTTAGTGCTAATTGCCGGAAGCTGCCCAGTTTGGTGCGTTGGCCGGTGCCCGAAGTGAACAAGTAGCTCTAGAGACTGGCTATCCATAGACCCTAAAGGTGTAGGAATCCTTCTCAATAATCCTCCCCATCTTTGGCATGTGCGTCCTTGGGCGAACTAGCTTGGAGAGAGTACATCCGTTTCTCGTGGAAAAATACGATACCACTGAACATTTCGGGTGAAAGCTACAACGACAATTACATGCGACGCTTGCGGATTTATCTGCGGCGTTAAGAAACGCCAACAAGCTTTTACGGCGCCGTTGCCGGGAACGGTTGCTATTATCTCCGAAGCTAGTTTGTCCTCGTATCTATCTTTAAAAAAAACAAAAACAAAATAGTTATTCATTTTCATTTTCCAAAATGAAGCCCACACCTTATTTTTTTTGAAAATCCTTTTTGCTTCAACGGGGAGTTCACAGAGCCACAATCTTTTTTCAAAACCAAAACTTTCATCTAGCTATGAACTCCACCCTAATTTAAAAAAAGAAAGAGAAACTTTGGTTCGAAAACTCCCTCTCTGGTGACCATTTTTATAAAATGTGTAACCACCTACAAGATTTCGAGGAGTTATGTGCATGCCTAAGCATTCCTGGCATGACACGAAAAAAATTCTTATGTGGAATTTGTTTTCGCTCTCCCTCACAGGGAAAGCAAAACAATAGTACGCTTTTGTCATAGGAAGTTTGAATGGGGATTGAGAAGAACTCAAAAGACAATTTTTGTCTAGCATTCTTCCCCATCGACTCCCTACCAAGGACAATCCTCGATTTCGAATAGGATGAGAAGGAGTCCATAGGTGCAGCCTGAGCCAAGCTTACCATGATTATCACATGCTGGCCTAGACTTGTCATTACCCGATGGTGTGCTTTTGCATATCTTTTGTTCTGGTCTTGACTTGTACGCTGCCCTATGCCTTGACATGACCGCCGGAGGGTCGTTTACAAGTAAACCTACAACGGAACAAAGGAGAATCCTTGATAATAACATCCTAGAGAAGCATCCTTCTCCCGTTGTAGAGCCTTTTACCCTCCGCAACAAGGGTATGCCAAGATTTGAGGAGCCCTCATCAGTCGAACCTTACCCCATACCATCTTTAGAGCCGACTGTTGAGCCCTCACCCGAACCACGAACACCAAAGGTCGGGATGTTTTATCTGTAGAATGAGATTTTGGCATATCATAATATTACATATTTTCTTACGAGGAAAAAGAAAAGTCATACGATGACACTATCTGTACATGGTGGTATATATTTACTAAAATACAGGTTAATATCAAAGATATTTGTTTTTAGGCTGTAAAAGGGCCAATCAATTAGAAAATAGAATTGGTTAATCAAAGTGGTCCATCGAACATTTCTTCTCATAGGAAGCAGCATGTCGAGTGTAATTAGTCCCGGGCATTAGGAGTCAATCGTCTTAAAATTAAGAGCCTAAAATGAAGTAACTCGTGCATGGTTCTTTGCAGGCACGTATGTATGCATGTGTGCGTTATGTACCTTCCTGAAAGCTAATAAGATTAATTAGCCACGCACATCTCACGACAGAGACAACTGGCTGAAACACATGCACGATGACCAAGGCAATGCATCAGCTCCACCGATCAATTTAAATTAGCAAAGCCTAAACATGCACCATGCAAAGGCGGTACTACCCTCTCCTGTCTAAACTCATGCACGCTACAGTCACCTCCAATTTAATCTTATAATTAGCAAAGGCCATTGCCGCGCGCACAGATCAGAAGTCAGCCATGCATTGCATACATAACCAACGAACTCTCCTCACCATGTACGATATCAATCTTCAAACCAGCGTCCGCTCGTTTCACCCGCATGTCTCGGCCTCCTGCTGGCTCGCCAACACAAGGCCCCCATGCACGTCCCAGCATTCCGCTCGCCCGCTGACAGAGACCAAAGGCTGTGCCCTTCCTTCGCTCCTCCATCCATCTACCTAGCTCTTGGCCTATAAAAGAAAGCCAGCACTCCTTGTTGGAGGAGGACACACCGCCGCTCTGCTTCACTTCCACGCTGCCAAACCGCACATCTCATCACGCACACGCCGTCGCCTAGCACACGCACCTCTCGCCGGCAAGCCAAGCAGCGACGTCGTCGACCTCTTCACCGTGAGCTTCGTCAACGCCGTCGGCAAGCCCTTCATCTTCGTCGAGTCCGTCTACACCGTTGTCGGCTTGTCGACCACTCACAGCACCATCGTCTCCGGCGAGCTCATTCACATCCTCGCCAACGAGCCAGACGTCCACAACACACGCACTACCGCCGTCGGCTCTCATCCCTCAACACCAACGACATCATGGCAGCGCACTTCGAGGGTGAGATCCTTTACTTATTTAAGTTTACATCTTATCTCTATTTTGTATAGCTGTCTGGACAGTCATGCGGCAATCCGCGGCACGGCGACGGAAGCCCGGAGCGACGACCAGCACAGCAGCAGGAAAGAGACCACGGTGGCCACCCATGGCACGGCGACAGCAACTCAGAACAATGATCATCACTGCAGTGAAGAAGAGAAAGCGGCCACCTGTGACACATCGACGACATCCCAGCAAGAGCGCCACAACAGTAGCAAGATGACAGCAAGAGATGATAGCAAAACAAGCATTCGGCCTGTCCAAGAGCAGCACGGCAAGAAGGCAGAGAAATTCTTATGACATATGAGCAAGACACGAACGAGAAGATAGAAGAAGAGAATATCAATGGCAAGATAAAAGCAAAAGAATATCAATGAGAAGACAACAAGCAAGATCACCGTCAACCCAGCGCATCGACGACAACTGTGGCAGCCCTGCAGAAACAGCAACCCAGTGAATATGCAATTTCAGCGTCCACAATGCCGGCGTACAAGCAAATCCTCGACATGATGATCGACAACTGCAGCAACTATAATATCCTTCATCAGCTCAACAAAGTGCCATTCAACAGCAGCTGAGCGCGTGGTCAGAATCGGCGAATACTCCCGTCTACAATGGCGGCAAGCACGGCAGTCCAGCAGGAAAGCACTCACACACAGGCGGGCACGTCCTCTTCAACCAAGACTTTGGCATATGGCAGCCCAGCAAGGGCAGTACATCCCAAGTCATCAACACGTCAAGAAGCAAGAGCAGCACATCAGCACTAGCGTGATGCCCGGCAGATACATCTAGTCATGACAGCCTGGCAACCATCTACACTTCACCCGACATCCAGTGTCGAGTGTTGCTCAAAAAGCAGCAACTCGGCAAGTGTTGACAACAATCAAGAATCTCCAACTTCAGCAGCAAGAAACAGCCAACAGCCCGGTAGCGATCCAGCTTATCCGCGGCATGGAAGCACCAGAATTATATGGCATCATTCGTCAGGCGGCAGCGAGCAATGGCAGCCCTGCAGCACCCTATGATGAACCTGTCCGCTCCGACATCCATGGCAGCCCAGCGACATGACTGTGGCAAGCGCGGCAGCAACAAGCATTGGCCCGACAAGCCTAGAACGCGACGCGGATGATTCCAAGTCATGACAAAGTCTGCCTGAGTTAACATGCAGATATGAATTGGCAGGCCACTAAGTGTCAAGCCAACGATCCCAGAAGTTTACACGACCGAGAAGTCTTCTGAGTATTACATCAGCACAAGTCTCACAACCAGCACCACCTTTTCCGCATCATCAAGGCCGGAGAACCATCTGAAGTCATTTCTTTCCCCAGACCGACGAGGCTGGGATGTTTCTTTTCCGCGACCGACGAGGCGAATCGCTTGTTCGTGACCGACGAGGCCGAACACTTGACTTCATTATGGGTTCCGCACGACGAGGCCCGATACCTTTGCTAGAGGCCGACGAGGCTCTAGTATTTCACCATTTCACTCATTTGTGCTTATGCATATATACGGAGACAACTCTTGTTTATTCAGAGACGACAATGATGACCATCAGCAGATAGCTTAATCGGAGGTGTTCCGCGGCCCAACGCTGTGGATGTAATTAATCGGCGGCCTCCCCGAGGCCCCAAGAACCGAAACCACACAATCCCCTCGATTGTCGATGATGAGGCCAAGGCGCAAATATATGTTAAAGTGGGAAATTGTACTTTGTAATTCTCGATGAATAATAAAGTGATATTTCCACGAACTTCTGTCTCTTGTGTATTTTATTGCACATTTACTTTATTTGTATACGGATGTATACTGGCATGCCTAGCTTAACGAGTACTAAGTAGTACGACCTGCGAAAAACAGAGAGATCCGCCTTAGTGATTTTTTACGGCAAAACATTATCCTTCGGAGTTCGCGATTGAATTCAAGGATGATGACAAAACCTCGAAAGCCGAGGTGTGCTTAGACTTCCACATCTACCTCATCCTTGATTTCAATCTTCTCATAGGCTACCCTCTCGAAAAATCATTTTCACGAAAAACCTATAGAGGGGAGCCGTAATGAGAAGTTGGGATGGGTCGCCTCGCTTCCCACCTAGATATCCCAAAAAGCGAAGCACCTTCCCAACCAAAACCCGTTTGAGGAGGCGAAGTTTATAAACTCTATTCGCTTCACCCAAGTTGCTTCCGCATCTTAGTGAAACGAAACACCTGTCGCCCTCACTTTCGAACATAAGTCATGTCCCTCCTCGGCCAACAAAACGTTGTTCTTGACAATAGTCAAGATTCAACGATTGTCCTTCATGACACATCTTTTGAGGATAAACACTCAAGTGCCATGGACATGCACGAAGCAACAACTCATGAGACCAAGCAAGATCTTGTTGTGAGCATGTCAAGTTTTCATTCGAAACTTCTCATGATACATGCTCAACTTTTGGTCCTCCGTAGTTTGTTTTGCTTCTAGCCGAGTGCTTCGACGAGATCACAACCATCTCTTGGTCCTTGTTAAAAAAAACTTTTTAAGAGAATGGTTATGGATGCTTATGAGCATTGCAAGACTCGTAGTAGCACAATGACGCTAACCTTGCAGCTTGAGCGTAACGCTAAAATTCTTAGTGGTGAAACGGGAACTTCATCACCACCGCTACAAGATGTTTTTCCCACGGTCAAGCTTACGACCATAAAAGAAAGCACTGCGGGAGATACCCCGACTATCATAAAAAAAAATATGTATCATTAGCTTATATATAATAAAAATATTTTATCTCTCTTATAAATAAATAAATATCTTCTCTCTTGTCAAAACAAAATAATAGTAATAACTATTCTATCTCTCTGATTATTTCCTTATAAAAAAAAACCCTACCTCTTTAAAAAAATAAAAAAACATATATCTTTTCTCGTATTAATAAAAGAAAGAACATATTGTCAAGTTAGTGTGCACCTTCGGGTATTCTTGTCGCTAACCATTTCAGGTGGAGATCGATTAAGAAGAACAAAGAGGCATGCGGCGCTCGGGAACATGGGGGCTCTACTCAAAAAAAAAAAAAAAAAAACTTTGATGCTCATGGTGATGGAACACAAGGAGACCGGACCTTACACACTTCACTTTCACAAAAGTCCAAGTGTGGGGGGGATGGTGAATCTCGGTTCCATACACTCCAAAAGCGTCATATATATATATATATATATATATAAAAGATGGTGAATAAAGATGATGCCAGCCCTGCCTTTCTACGAAAAAAAAGGAGAAAGGGGGATCGAAAAAAAAAATTAGAGAGATTAAAAAGAGAGAGAGAGAGATATAAAAGAAAAAAAAAAAAAAAAAAAAAAAGAGAGGGATATGTTGTCGAAGAAAAAAAAGAGGGAAGAATTGAAAAAAAAAAAGAAGAATAAGAAGAAAAGAATAAAAGATAAAAAAAAAATGTGTGTTGTTAAAAAAATATATATATATTTTATACAATGAAAAAAATGTATACACAGAAGAGGAGAGGAGTAGGTTGGCCCCACATGAATACCAATGTGCCACCTGACTCCACCCTTTATTGCTTCAATAAGCAAGAAGGGCTCGCTTCGATCCTTTGTTTGCTATCATCGAGGGCTCAGGCCTGCACACACAATGTGTGTGGCCTAGCCTTGAGAAGCACCTGGACAAAGTCATCATACCAACGGCAGCAACAACTTTGACGTTTCATCCATAAATACTAGCGGTAAGTATATCCAGGGGGTACGCAAAGGTAACGTTAAGCCAACTCATTCACTCATTCTTCATCTCCATAAGGTTATACAAATTCATGCTTCCTTTCTTATGACATGTGCTCTAGTTTGGATGAACTAGTTATAACAGTACATCCATAGGTCTTTTACATTGAGCATGGTGCTTAGGGTAAAAAGATCTCCTTTAATCGAGCTTTGACATGGTGTTAGAGCTAGGTTAATGAACTTAGAGTTTTGTTGTCATGATCTTTGGGAAGTATCTTATGTTGGAGATGAATCAAGGCTATGTTTACACTGCTTCTTTATGTTAGCCTTGCTTGAGTGATGTTGAGATGAACAAATAAAAATAAAATAAAATAAAAGTTACCTCAATAAAGGCTCTACGGTTGTTCAAGCCGATAGAGCCATGTATTTGTTTTCTTGTGTTTTGTTTTCTTTCTTTGAATAAAACAGGTACAAGAATAAGTGTGGGAGAGATCTCTTGAGCTTACAATCACACCCATCTGAGATCTCCCCAACACAATGCACAAACACCAAACAATACACTACAAGGAAGGACAAGACGAACAACTACCTTTAAAACTCCTTCATCATCAAACAGTAGTTTGTGCATCCCTCGCCCTTACATCTCATTGTTAAAAAAAAAAAGAAAAAAGAGGGAGAGAAGAAAAGAAGGAGATAAGGAGGTAAACCTTTCAACCCCTAGTTCTTCTTGTCCTATTACTTTGATAACATCAAAAGATAAGCTTGGGGGAGCCTCCAACCACGCGACCGAGAGCACAATTCAGATCATTCTTGCGCGTACAAGCTAGCAAGCAAAACCATGAAAGGTAAGTAAAGAGCTAGCTTGGGGGAGGACTCCAAGAAAGGTAACGTGTATCTCACATTTTGATTACACTCTCTATCTTATGAAATGATGAGTCACGCCAAAAAGAAAAAAAAAAATATTCCTATACATATGAGCTATGGAAAAGTTTAGTTTTAGTCCCTTGTTGAAATGATGAATAGTTGCTCGTCTTATGATTTACCTGTGCCTAGTTTATAACTTTAATTTTTCTCTAGTTTGAGTTTAGTGGCTAAGTTATATTTCACCTTGAAAAGCCTGATTCATGTGGGTAGCATAAGCAATATCTGATCTAAGTAGTTGGCGGTTATGATATGGTGAAAGGAACTTGCTATGACATTGTTCTTAGAATGACTAGACATCCGAGTTTTCTTTCCAAAACTAAAACAAAAAAAAAAATTCAAAAGTTCCTCAATGATATGCACAGTCCCACCAGAGCCATATGACATGATCTATGATCTTACATGAAAAGTCTTAGTCATATGCTGCTTGTTTTCATGGTGAGCCTCTGTCAAAATATCAGTAACCTATTGTTGAGATTCTTTTCATATGCCCATGATCCAAGATTCACATGCACCCGAAAATAAATGCCGATTCTCACACCGAGAGTTGCGCACAACATGCACCTTTCCATCCACCAAAGAATAATACTCCATTCATTCTATCATGCTCTCTCACAAAAAAAAAAAAAAAAATTTACTGAGAAAGGAAAAGTATGGGCTATGCTAAAAAAAAAGAAAGAAAAAAGAAAAGATGGACAAACGTCCCAATAAAGACGAGGAAGTCAAGTACTCGTCCCTGAAAAAAAAAAAGGGGTTATAGAAAAAAAGAAAGAAAGAAATAAAGGTAGCCCATACCTCCTTCCTCCAAAAACAAGAGAGAGCCATGATACTTAGAGTCCACAAAAAAATACCAAAAATATTCCACACACTTGCACATCTTGGTCAAGGCATATGACTAGTCTCTCCAAATGGTTCGGTCTTTGACAAGGGCAACATGACATGATACAGGTATGCCAATCTTTTACCTACCCAAAACTCCACATATCAGCCTTATAGTTGGTAGGAAAAGAAAGGCAACTCTAATCCTTTGGTGAGGAACAACCACTTACATACATTGAGCGATCGAGTGATCATTCGAGGAACTATTTACTTTGCAAAAATATTCCAAAACCTCTGGATTGATGGTCACTCAAAAGAATGAAAGATAAAAAGCGAGTTTGTGGAACCGTTCTATCCGTCAACCACCTAAGATTCAGAGACGGCTCAAAAGCCCCCACAAACGATGAAAGGTAATAAAGGGTGAATAAACGTGCCATTTTATTCAAACTCTAGAAAACTTTTGTTATAACCCCGGCACTCGAAAAACATAATCGGCATAGAAGCAACTCCCCGATCAACAACCAAGTATTTATCTTTTGCTCGAGGACGCGCAAAGGGTAAGCTTGGGGGAGTTTGTTGATGGTAACCAA
The DNA here is from genome assembly GCA_015847255.1 of Hyparrhenia diplandra. Lineage (NCBI taxonomy): Eukaryota > Viridiplantae > Streptophyta > Magnoliopsida > Poales > Poaceae > Hyparrhenia > Hyparrhenia diplandra. The sequence goes on along the minus strand of JADLZK010011183.1, from coordinate 56,975 downwards.
CTACATAATTTAAACGTCAACATTCTACCAAAACGGGAGTAAAATTATTCTTTATCATGCTCATATACTTTTATTACTAATATATTTCCACTTGTAGTGTCTAGAATATTATTTTGCAGAATTATAATAAAAACAAGTGGAAAACCGGCCAAAAGGCGCCTCCCTGGAAAGCGCATTCCTGAAGAATATCAAGCCCAAGGGAGAAATGGACCAAAACGACAAAATCGGGCGAGCAAACGCCACCCTACAACTTTTCAGGCCCAAACACGTCGGCCTGCCAAAACTCAGGACAAACCGGGCCAGCAAGCGCGCGCGCACCCCAAAGTGCGGCCGCACCCTCCCTGGGGCGGTTCGAGCCCATCTTTGGCGAGGCGGTGTATTAACCTTCCAAGTGGGCGATGCGGCGGTGGGATGGTCGGTTTGGTCAGATTAGGAAGGTGTCCAAGGTCGGTTTTGGCTCCTTCCATGTGGGGAGGGACATTTTCCAAAGAGCCCCCTCTCCACCTTGTATAAATAGGCCTCTCCTCTCCCCCTCTCAACACACACCATTCCAAGGCAAGAGTCCTCCCTCTTCTTAGTAGGGCACTTCCCTCTACTCCACTCCTTCACTCCAATGGGCCTAGGCCCTCACTAGTAGTAGAGAGATCGGCGGAGGAGAGATGTGAGGGCCGGGAGCGGGGAAGTGCCGGACTTGTCGGCGATTCCCCGGACTTGTACCTCGGTGGATTCGTGCTTGGCTCCTTCACGGGATCTTGGTTGAGTAAGACTCCACGGTTCTGATAATCTTTATTGTCTTATGTTGATCCAAGCTTTATCTACTTGTTTGCGGGATCGATAGCCATTCCTTCGGGGCGGAGCTCTAGTGGTGGAACCCTTTGACCGGGGAACCTGGCAAACACTAGAGCATTAATCACTAGCGTAGACGTGGTGTTTGCACTACACCACAACCCAATTGGACGTCTGACCAATGGTCGGTATAGATATCGAAATCGCGTTGGTCGGTCGGTCGGTATATCATAGTAACAGATGGTCGGTCGCTATATCTTATTATTTCATCAGACGGTCGGTCGCTATTTTTATTTGGCTTTCGCGTTGGACGGTCGGTCGGTAAAACATGTTAACAGGGTCAGACGGTCGGTCGCTATATCGAATTGGGCCTGCGCGTGCCCTAACCTGGGCATGGGCTGCAAGTTGGTCTTTGGGCCACTTCCTCCCGCGCCGGCCCAGCTAAAGGCACGAAGCCTTCCAGCCATCCATTGCGATCGGACGGTGGAGCTTCTTTCTCGTGGGATCAAAACTAGGATCCAGCCGGTAGCCTCCTCAAACCCTAGCCATTTCTTTCTCCTTCACCGCGTTTCTCGCATGCAGATGCAGCCGCACGGGGAGATGGTGGCGCTGCCGTGAGCCCCTTCGCTAGAGCACGCGTGCCGCTTTGCAGGACGCCGTCGAATGGCCTCCCAACCGGCTCGTAGAGCTAGCGCCTTAGCCCTCTGGATCCGCGGCCGAGCTGGGGCCCGTTTCGAAGATGGGGGTTGCAGGCTGCGTCGGTGGGCGGTCGCAGCTTCCTCGTCGCTTCCTCACCACACATCTCCGCCCGGCCGCAAGAGCAGCAGCAGGGAGCAGCGGATGGGAGCCAGCACCGCCACGCACAGGCCGCACATCTCCTCCTCCGGTCCTACAGGAGCACGAACATGGGAGCAAGTAGCAGGTATGAAATATTCTCTTCCTTAACCTTTTGGTAAAAATCTGGTTGATTTGAGAATAAAAAATAGGATTGATAGTCGATTCAAATGCCGAGGAGAAGATTTCCCTGTATAAATAAAATCTTCTCCTCTGTATTAACAGAGGAGGGAAATTACAGCATAAAAATAGGATTGATCTACTCTTTCTCTGTCCTTCAATAGCAGAGGAGCGGAGGACTTGTTACTTCGGTGTCCATGACTGCAGGAGTCCTCCACGAAGAGTGACCAGCGAGGCTGCAATCCCAGCAACCCAACCCCTGGTGAGATCTAGTCCCATGGCGCTAAAACATAGGCAAGTTTCTGTGATTCTCACATAATCTATTGTTCAAATCTCTAGTGGTACTATGGATATTCATATCTTGGAAGGATGTGCTTCTTCGTGATTAGGATTTATGTATCGTTATATATGTATTTGTGCCTTAATTCAGATAAGCCAGACACTGTGCAATTCAGATAAATAATGTCTGCAATGTTGTGCTAGATATCAGGTTAACATTAATGTTTAACAATAATTGTGTGTGTGTGTGGTTCTTTAATTGTTTTGAACTATGTTTGGGAAAAAAGATAGGAGCAGTTGAGAATATCGCCATGTTATATGCTATTCTTTGAAAAAATGCACTCTCTTTTCAATTGTTTCTGCAGATGCATGGCTTTGAGGCACCATTGGCTGGCAAGTTCTGTATGAGGTGCATCCCAGCATAGGCGAGTTTGCTGCCCCCACTGTCACATAACTATAGTTCACTATTACTACTTACTTTCAGTATGGATGCAAGCTAAACAACATATGAGATAGCTTTAGTTACTGTACTCCTGGTTTTACTGCACTAATTTTAGGCAATGTATTTACTACACTTCTATTAATTTTTACTAAAGATCTAGCTTGATGGTGTTAGGCTGCAGAACATATGTGCATTTTGCATTTTGCATTGATTTTAGGCAAGTTACTATACTCCTGGTTTTACTGCACTAATTTTAGGCAATGTATTTACTACACTCCTAGTTTCATGTTGTATTCATGATGGCTGTAAACTTTTATGTTTCAGGTGAGAGGTAATAGATAGAGGTAGCCTGATGCATGCAGCAAGTGGATGGACTGAAGTGCTAATGGCGACTGCATTAATTAGCTAACTAGAGATAAAAACTCTTGTAAGCACTTCCTAGTGATGAATCATTTGTAGAGAGTACCACCAAACCGTTGAGATGTAACACAAATGCTTATGGATATAATACAAGTGTTTGCTATGATGAGCTTTTGTGTTGTGACTATATTGTTTCAAAATGGAATTGTCAATTGAATGTTTCATAGATCGTATGATTAGTACTGATCATGAGATTAATGTATAAAGATATAATATTATGTTGTAATTTCCTTTTATGTAGAGTGTCGGATGGTTGGTCGCTATATAATATATAGCGTCAAACCATTGGTCGCTATAAGTTTGTAATTGGCGTTGGATGGTCGGTCGCTGTATGTTTGACGTACCGTCGAACGGTCGGTCGCTATAAGTAAGTCGGTCGCTATAAACTTATAGCGACGCCAGTTATTTTGACCGACTATATTGGTCGCTATATGTTTATAGCGACCGTCTGTATGTCGCTATACTGACTTATAGCGACCATCCGTAGCTCGCTATAGATAGGTTGTGGTATAGTGTTGGGCTAGGGGTTTTCTATCTTTTATGTAGCATCCCACGGTTGAGGGGGTAGGCGGCTGGGTCGTGACAAGCCTTGACCGTCCCTTGAAATCCCCCCACGTTCGGGTGTGGGTTAGTGCTAATTGCCGGAAGCTGCCCAGTTTGGTGCGTTGGCCGGTGCCCGAAGTGAACAAGTAGCTCTAGAGACTGGCTATCCATAGACCCTAAAGGTGTAGGAATCCTTCTCAATAATCCTCCCCATCTTTGGCATGTGCGTCCTTGGGCGAACTAGCTAGGAGAGAGTACATCCGTTCCCTGTGGAAAATACAATACCCTGAACATTTCCGGGTGAAAGCTACAACGACAATTCTGTACGCTTGCAGATTTATCTGCGACGTTAAGAAACGTCAACAACCTCGCGAAGAGGTTTGGGAACCAGAAAGGTCGGGCCCTTGGAACGCGAGGTCGGTCCACTAGCGGACCGAACGAACGAGCCGACGAGCTCGGACCTCGCCCGAACCACCCGTTCGTAGCTCACCGAGCACTTCGATTTTGGCCACCAAGGTAAAATCGAGCCCGAGCTCACATCCTCCGCGGGCAACCTTGGAAGGAACGAACAAACACACGAATTCTAAAGCCTCCACGAGAACTTCCCGTTCTCGTGGAGCCTCGGGCTACACCCGCAGGTGCGCTCATGCGCACCCACGAATCGAGCAAATCCCACCTGCGGTCCTCGACTCCGTCCACGACCTCGGGGCCACCACCAAAGCGCCCGCAAGAGACTCCCTCTCCTCCTGGCGCTCGGGGGCTACTGTGGGGGGATCGATATTTTGGACAACCCAAAATACGGCCCAATTCAAAACAAAAGCCCAGGGCGACTTGGCCCGGGAGCCGCCTCGTAAGAATTCCTTTCCCCGAACGAGCGCGCGAGCTCACTTTCGAGCTCGTCTCCGCCTCGCCGCGAGCTCTTCGACTCCGTACGAGCTCGAACTCGCTCGGGGGCTCGTTTCTTCGCCGCCGACGAGCTCTTCGACCCCGTACGAGCTCGAACTCGCTCGGGGGCTCGTCTCCGCCTCGTACGAGCTCTGCCGATCTCGTGCAAATACAAAGCTCACCTAAAGACATCACTCCGTCCCGTTCGAGCTCAAGCTCATCTGCTCGTCTCCTCGTAAGGGTCAACGGGTACAAGGTTGGCCAACGACTCCGCCTGACAACTGCGGCCACGAAGTGCTACAGGAACAAAGAGGAATGACAGACCCGGACCGCCATGCCCTGCAGAGGCCAACTACTCCGCGTCGGTCAAACCCATCCTACACCCTACGTCAGCCTACTTCATCCGAGGTACCGACCACGCCCACTCCGACAAGACGCATGCCTACCTTGACTGACAGGGGAAAAGGGATAAAGGACTGCCCCCATCTCCTCGAATCCCGCGTACGGCGGTGACCAACATCCACAACGAAGGCTAACGAGGACACCGCGAGCCCCGTCCATCGAAGGTTCTCCGACCCCATACGAGCCCGAGCTCGGCACGGACCATTTTCCGCCTCGCACAAGCTCCGAGCTCATGCACCCAACCTCTGTCTTTCGAAGGCACGAGCTCCATTCTAGGTCTAACGACCTCGAGCTCATTCGCCCATCCTCCCGAAAAGGACGATAAGTACAGAGTTGGCCAACCACTCCCTGACGAGCACTGTCGCCACAGTGTCGGGTAAAAGGTGTTAGATTCACCCTCCTACGGGAGCGGCCAACCACTCCTCTCTGGTTAAATCGAAGTACGACGAGGGTACAACCATCATCACGTATGCCCATACCGACGAGACATATTTCCTACTCCGATCGAAGACTGGACGAGGACTGTGCACCGGCCATCCCTAAAATCCGCGTACGACGACAACTCAAGAGCTCGCAGCACATGCCTGAAGACCTCGGGTGACCATTGCGGACCGCTTGGACGCCTATGACCTCCATCCTCCCCCTTTTTTCTCCTCTCTGCCCACCGTGTACACTGCCACCGAGCTCTTACACTATAAAAGGGACCCCTCGGTGGTGGTAAAGGGCACCAATTCACGAATCCACATTCTCGCATTCCACTCTACAGATATTGGCACTTGCCTCAATCATATAGACTTGGGAGGCTCTCCCTCTCTCGACCCGCTTGTACTCCCCCCGGTATGAGCACTTGAGCTTGGATTAGTGAGAACACACTGGACTAGGGAGCTCGTTAAGCCCCGAACCAGTATAAACCTCGCATCTTGATCCCTTGAGCTAGGCCATCGTTGCACACACTAGCCACTCGATTACTGTGACGGTGGTCACCGCTAGATTAGACCACGACAGAAGTCTTATAGGTTGGCTGAAAGAAATAATTAGCAGCACTAAAAAGTGACATTTGATTGGTGGAGGGGACAAAAAAGACAATTTTCCTCCTTGCTTGTGCCTGCATCTGGGCTGTTAGCCAACACCCGCTTCCCTCTCTTTCCGTAATTCTCTCACCTCCACATGAGATTTTGATGACATGGATCCTCTTATAGCATACTGAGTAGGACTTATTATACTTGCTCTAAGGGATGAGTGGGACTTATTATACTTGCTCTAAGGGATGAGTGGGCGGCACCCCGGCGCTTGGGTGGCATTGACCCAACGCGCCTGAACCGACAACCTTTGGATCTTAACACAACAAATATTGGTGGTGCAAGCCCACCAGTGGTCCTGATACTACCTCGGATCTCGTTGAGGCGTGGCCGGCGTTAAGGCTTGCCACGTTGGCATCTCAGTGGAGAGGCGGCCCTTGCGCGACAATGGTTTCCATGGTACTAGCTCTCTGTACCCATCGTCACAACGGTTACTAAGGCCAGCGGTGATGTCAACTTGTCATGGCGCCATATGGTTAGTGAAGCCGATGGTGATGCGAACTTAGCACGGTCGGTAGCAAATCGTTGGTCATATAAACCTCCATTGTCACCACTGATTAGCAGCGCGGATGATAAAAACTGACGGTGATGATGCCTTTTATCTGACGGTGCTGACGAACGTGTACAAGTGTGTATAATATAGTAGATAGAATCATGAAAGGCGGGAGAAGTAGAGGAACTATTTTTCATATGGAAATTGAAATTCAGCTAAATGAGAACAAGCAACACATGTCGAGCGGTCGTCATCTTTGACTTCAAAATGCATGCTGGCAATCTAATCTCCTGGAGATGGTTGCCGTGACATGATGTGAGTGCACCGACGACCTCTGGAGCTTAACGCCGAAAATCTTGGTGGTGGAGAATAAAAGCCCCAGACCGGCTACCCTGGATTAAAGCTGGACGGAAAACTCGAAGCTCGTTAGCTCGCTCGGCTCGCCGCAAGCTCGGCTTGGCTCGACTCGGCTCGTTACGATAACGAGCCAAGCCGAGCCAAGATTTTAGCTCGTTAGCGATAACGAGCCAACTCGAGCCAGCTCGTGAGCCGCTCGCGAGCTAAATGAGCCACGTTTTCAGTGAAAAATTATCAGAATATATATTAGTTTTATTTTACTTCATATTTTTGCACTCTATAAATGGTTGATATGTTAGCACATATAAGTATTTTGATCAATTTAAAGTTGTTGGATGTATTATTTTATATTATTATCATTTTCAAGCTTTATATAAATGCAAATATTATATTTTGTGTATTTTTATACCTGGCTCGCGAGCTTAACGAGCTAGCTCGCGAGCTTAATGAGCCGAGCCGAGCCAGCATTCTAGCTCGTTAAGATAACGAGCCGAGCCGAGCTAGCTCGTTATCCTAACGAGCTAGACCGAGCCGAGCCGAGCCGAGCTAGCTCGGCTCGTTATCCAGCTTTACCCTGGTTCTAGGTGAGACGTGGCATTCACCCAAGGCTTGCCCCATTGGCATCTTGGTGCAGGACTACACGTGTCAATTGCTTCCACAGCACTACCGCCGCGTCCCCGTCATCTCGACTGCTTACTTACTGTGAGGCCAGTGGTGATGAGGCCTTCTAATCTGACGCTGATAAAGAATGTGTACAAGTGTATTAATAATAATACAATATATATATAGATTCTAGAAAGGAGAGGGATAATTTTTCATATGCAAAGTGAAATTTAGCTAAATGGATTGATAACATCGAGCGGACGCCTCCGCAGCTTGTCACCTTGATCTTAGCGGAGGCGGGGGAATGGGTAGCGGCGGGGTTCACCGGTCTTGGCCGCTTGGCGACTTGGTGTGCACGCGCTAGTCCCTAGCTGAGCACGAAATCTCTATCTGTAGCACAGCTGTTTCTTTCTTAGTACACCCTTTTAGCAGCGCCGTTGAAGCCGGCGATATTTATTTGTGTGCCTGAGGCGCGTCGGCCAATGCTTTTGGCTAATGCGTCCCTGTATGTAACAACTCTAATTTCTCTTAATGCAAAACGTGCTAAGTGCACGGTTTTGAAAAAAATTTAGCTAAATGGGATCAAGCTAAGCACGTGGAGCAGTGGCCATCTTTGACTTCAAAATGCATGCATGCTGGCACACTCTAATCTCCTCGAGATGACTTGGAGAACAGCAAGTGGCCAATTTTCATTTCTCAAGCAACCTCATGTACGTGGACCGATTGATCATTCCATCCAGAACTTGACAAGTCCACGTGCATTGCCCTATATATACACACCAGATTACTCGAACTAGTAAATCCAGCAACCGCATCAACACCACCAAATCCGCTAAAACCAAGCGGCAGAAAAATGTTGAACCCCAAACCCCTCCTGCTCGTCATCTCACTCTGCATCTCGGCGTTATCCTCACCATGCTCGGCAGCCGGTAAGCCACTGGTCACCGCTGTCACCAAGGACGCCTCCACCTCCCTCTACACGGCGCCGCTCAAGGACGGCCACCCGCTGCTGCTCGACCTCACCAGCCCAGTCATCTCGCTGACGACGTGCACCTCCAAGACCGGCACGGTCACCACCACGCTCTCCGCGAACGCCACCGACGGCCAGAACCCGCTGTTCCCGGTCTCCTTCTCCGCCGTGGCCACCTGCACTCCACAGTCAAGCTCCCCGCCGCCGCCGTTGGCGTCGCGGGCCTAGCGCCCTCGTCGTCCCAGTCGTCGTTCCCGGCGCAGGTGGCGCGCACGCAGAAGGTCGCGAACAAGATCGCGCTCTGCCTCCCGAGCGACGGCAAGTCCACGTCCGGCACCAGCGTCGGCGTGGCCATCTTTGGCGGCGGTCCCTTCGTCTTCCCGGACCGCGGCGACTTCACCACGATGCTGGCCGGCACGGCGGCGCTGCAGAGCTCCAACGGTTCCCCGGGGTACTTCGTCTCCGCCACCGGCATTGCCATCGAGCAGAGTCGCATCGGCACCTCCGTCACCGGTCCACTCATCGTGGCACTGAGCTCGACAACCCCATACACATCTCTCCGTCCCGACGTGTACACTCCATTCCTGAACGCCTTCGACGCATCAGCAACAGGACCCAACTTCCCATGGATGTCGAGGGTGCCCTCCGTCTCGCCATTCGAGCGATGCTACGACTCGACGAAGCTGCCACCGACGCGGCTCGGCTACGCCGTGCCGCAGATCGACGTGATGCTGCAGGGCGGGCAGAACTACTCGGTGCTTGGTGGGAACTCCATGGTGCAGGTGAACGGCAACACGGCTTGCCTCGGGTTCGTCCGTGCGGCGGCGGCGGGCGGGCAGGCTGCGCCGGCGGTGGTCGTTGGTGGGTTCCAGCTTGAGAATCACCTGGTGGTGCTTGATGTGGATAAGAAGCAGTTTGGGTTTACCACGTTCCTTAATGCCGTCGGGCTTTCTTGCAGTAACTTCAATTTCACTCGTGCTGGCTAGTGGTGTGGTGAGGGGATGTGCTGTGTTTGTTGTACGTATACTGTAAGAACAACTTCTACTACCGTGAATTATGTATTACTAGACTGAATAAAAGTGGAATAAATTGAGTGGAGTGTTCCAAGTTCCAACAGATTGTGCCTGCCAGCTATACCGTTGGCAGTTTGACTTGACTCAATGCATGGCAAGTTGCTTCTGCATGGAAGAAACAAGTATAGTTTCAAGCTGGACAGATAAGGTCAAATAAGCGTCGGCAGCCGTCACCTCAGCAGCGTCCCTGTCGGTGATCCGTTTTTGGGACGATCAACACCGATCCCTTGTCGGTAGTCAACAAAAAAAGTCATTGACGTCTCTCTTTGGCTAGCTGTCTCTCAGTTAGTGCATAGATTTGACATGCATGCAAGCACGCCGATTTTGCACATTGGTTTGGTGGAACATATGCAGGTGGAGCTCAGAAAATACCAGGACTATAGGTGTGCGCCCACCTCTTAGACTATCCGCACTCATGTCCTCTGTTTATTTCCTCTATACATTCTAGTCATCAAGATTCTCTCATTTACAGCACTTCCTCCCGTACTCATCACTTCTTTATATCCCTACTTTATATCAACTACTATTAGTGGGATCCACTTGTAATTTTATCTAAATATATCCATATGAGATCTAGTTTTGAAGGATTTATTACAACGAATCTAATGGTGCAATCGAATTTAATTTGGTTTTATGATTTACAAGTTATAACATTTTTTTAGTAACTTGCAATAGTAGGACCCGCCCGCTGCAGCCCCTCCCTCACCGCTCTCCAGCTCTCTCGCGCGCATGCATGGTAGGACCGGCGCCGTTTACAGAGAGCCCTGGACGCCGGTATTCTTCCAGGGGACTTGTGCTTTCCGGACGTGGTGCAGTAGCCCGCTGCAGCTTGTTTCTGCGCTAAACGAAGGACGTGGCGACGTGGTGGCGATTACCGGATGTGGTACCGTAGCCCGGTGCGAACAGTCTTATCTCCTGACGTTCATTTTGCTTTAAGATTTGTATGTCAGTGCGTTTTGGGTTGGGCAAACCCATGCAGCAACGTGCTTTTTGGAAAGTGGGTAAGAGTAGGTCGGCCTACACAAATCAGGGAGCAAATTAAGTCGTTGGATAATGGGTGTGCACCCACCTCGTGATGGAAAATCGGAGTTAGGTGGAGCTGCTGGATGCTATATCTAGCATTCCATGTACGTCGGCAAATGATGCACGCTCGCACAGGGGTTGCATTGGTTGTCCGTGGGCAGCTGCCAAAGAGTTTGGCTGAGCATCTCCAAATTCCCCATCTTCGATTTTTTTTAAAAAATAATAATAAAAGCTTATGCCTCTAACAGTTTTGCATCCGATTTGGCAACTTTTGCCAACTTCCCTAATACTGTGGTAGCAATGGACTGACAGATGCATGATCGCCATGGACCACCTCGCTCCCGGCCTCCGCGGTGACGTAGAACGTGGTCTCCCCGGCACTCGTCTGCGGGTTGGCGAGCACGATGGCAGCCGCATCGGCAGATCAGAGGTGGGCTGGGATGGTGTGGATGCCCGTGGCTACGTAACCATGGGCTAGGCTTACTCGATTGTCTCACCGTCATTTTTGTGCCCCCAGCTTAGATCTAGAGGAGGAAGGACCATATATAAATACAAACTTTTTTGCGTGTTCACTTTGCATAAATGCCAGACACATAGATTTACATATATGGTCTTGGTTAATTCGTGAAATGTTTTGTGTTCACTTTGGAAATATGATTTTTATCTTTTTTTCTTTATTGCATTTAAATAGCTGAAACTTTGATTTTAGGAAGTGAACTACACCAAACTTTTAGAGATGAACTCTTTTTTCCTTCCCATCTTATTTTGGCAGTTGGCAATAAAGGACATGATTTGGGAAAAAAAAAAGTATTAGACTGTTGGGGATGCTCTCCATACTTTTTGAGATGGGCCTATTTTTGAAAAGGGTTTATTTTCAGAGCGCGACCTTAATAGTCCGTCCCTATTAATTAAATCATACATATTAGTCCTTCTAAAAAAACAAGAGAATTTTTTCTACGGTGCTTGGAAGAACCACCGGTTCCTCCTTGTTAATATATTTTTAGTTAGTTCCTCTCCCTTCATTATAAATAAATGGTAGTTTAGAACTTTGAGAATTTAAGCCGTCGTGGAGCCGCGTTCGTTAGGGGAGTACATCGGCACCGAAGTCCGCATCGTCGGTACCGAGCTGCGGGTGGTAGGTGGGATCCGGCGGCCATACGCTTCTTGATACGCGACAGCAGGTGGCGGGACAACGGCGAGGTACGCCCAGCGAGGAAGTCCAGCCGCGCGGCATGGAGGCGGTGGCGTTTTGCTTCTCCTTGTCCTCATGAAAAGGCCACTGTACCCATGAAAATTAATTATAATTCAGTTCGGTCCCATGCTAATTTCTGGTTCCTGCCCACAACTTGGAGGGCTTATATGAATCCCAAGCATGGTAAAAACTTTCAAAAAACAAAGTTAAATTATAAAGGTTGTCAGGAAAAGTGGAAACAAGGACGTTTTAGACAACCTCAAAAAATAAAACTTATTGTCTAAAAAAATTATAGTAGTGCTATAGAGTTTATAGGCCTGCGCTGTTTTTTTCTAATAATCTTGATAATTTTCATTTCTTCTTATAACACTCTGGCGAAGCTATAGGTTTCCCTTTTTTTTTCTTCGAGAAAGATATAGTATCGGTGGTACTGTAGTTTCTATGCAACGTTATAGCATGATAAATACAATGCATAATGTTGTAGTTGCACATGACACACAAACATCAACAAACAACCAGATCATATCTGTTCTTATTATCGGTAGCAAATACACCCAAATCAACATAGCACAACTGAAGCACTAAGAGTGCAGCGCTGTACATTTCAAAACAAAAGCTACATGGATCTCGAGGTACTAGAGCTGACCAGCTCAGCTGCTCTACATCCATGTGATTCTGTATAGGAAGAGGCACTGCATTTATTTTAACATCCTCACAGCACATCATCTTGCCAAATAGTACTGATGAACCACACATACGTTGATTGGAATATTGATATGTTTAGAGGTGTGCAAGCCTTATGGGTAGACTTCGATAACACCTCGAGCTCCGATTTTCTTAACAATCTTATAGTCGGAGAAACCAGCTTTAGTGAAGATCTGGCGGAAGTCATTTTCAGTACGCTGCCGTCCTTTCGTATTCACCATCATCAGCATGTCCATCAGAAGTTGTGCTTCATACATTATTGGGTCCATGTAAGCGCCAAGAAGTATTTCTATGATGATCACTTTGCCTCCCTCTTCTTTGGATGGAATTGCCTTCTTGCATTGCTCCAGGATCTTTACGCAATCCTCATCGCTCCAAAAGTGCAGTACAAGCTACAGAACACAACACAAGTTGGACAATTAATAACACTTGAATCTACCAATTTCAATGTTGTAAATAGTGTCCTCGATCTGCACCAAATATTAAAGAGCACAATTTCGTACACCTCCCCTAAGTACCTACACTCTCCGAGATGGTATTAGAAGTCGTTTTGGACAAGGTTTGGGTCAAACATCGTGAATATAAATCATCAATAACTTTTAAGTTGTTGAGTTTGTAAATGTAAAAATTATATGAGTAGATTTGTCTTAAAAATACTTTGATAAAAGTATATATATATCACATCTCTATAAATATTTTTATACTAAAAAGAGGCCAAAGTTGTGTTTTTCGAGACCGTGTTGCTGTTCTAAACGACTTCTAATACCATCCCGGAGGGTGTAGACAATAGAAAGTTTCTTCCATCCTATTTTCTTTTCATTATTCAATGCCAGCCCGACTCATGGCTCTATCGATTTGGAGAAGCTAATTTGGAGAAGCTAAAACATCGTTAGTGGTAATAGTGAAATAATTGGCAATATCGTTGTCTTACAAAATTTGAATCCCAAAAAATATTTAGCGGAGCAATATGAGAATTAAATAGCAGGGCAATTACTGTAGTTATCAATTTGTATGCAAAAGATGAGTCCGCATGCCACAAACAAGATTCTAATTCAAAAAAAAAAACTTCTATTTTTTTTTACAGAACAATTTAATCCATACCTTGAGCATCACAGCCTGAGCAGGCGGGATGGTGTGGAACAAATCACCCGTGACATTGCTAACAGTACCATCAACTGGTGCTGCCACAGCCACAGGTGTTGTCGTCTCAACAACCCTTGGAAGGTTCAGCACCGTGCATTTGATGTCCGGGAACGCCTTGATGATCGCCGCTGCGCTGGCATTTCCCTGGCTACCACAGCAATAGGTCAGCGAGTGAAGGCCACTGAAAAACATCACCGCACTCCCTTATGATCGTCCCGATCGCAAAGGTTGTCGTGTGCAGCGACACGTTGTTCCACGATCCTATCAAGCTCCTCGTCGAGGAGCTTCGTCTTCTCATGGACCAGAGGCACTCCATGTAAATCCTCGAATGGCGACGGCACCGGCTCGGGCAGATCCTTCTTGAACCATTCAGCCAGGGACAACCCGGCCTCAACGTAGTGCCGTGAGCAGGTGCCGAGCACGAAGTACTTCTGGTAGGTGTGGTCCTCTGATTCCACACCTTCGACTAGGAGCCAGGAGAGTGGGTTGAGGCGGTAGACGGCCTCCGGTCCATCGCCATTGCTGTCAGAAGCAAAGATACCGGACGTGACTAGCAGCCGCATGATGCGGCCGAGGAATGGAAGCTTGGTCTTGGGGAGGGAGAGCTTGGTCACCAGGTCTGCCAGCGTGGTTGAGCCTCCCAGGTCATGTATGGCGGTAGGGATGTGGAGCTCTACAGCGCACTTGAGTGCCATGGATGTGAGGTAGTAGAGGCTGTGGCGCCATAGGTCGGCTTGTGCCTGCAACAGCTCGGCATCGGTGGGAGCTATGGCTTGAGAAGGAGCAGCCATTCTTGGTATCTCTCGCTCACTCGCGGTGTATATCTTTCTTGCCCTATGTGTGTGTGTGTTGGTTTGGTGCTCCTAGCATGTTCCGTACTAGGGTTTAAATAGCTGCTGTCTGAGCGATCCAGTTACACAAGTTGTGCTAGATTAGGTCCAGGTGTAGGTCAAGGTAGGTGTAGCTGGAGCAGTGTGTTACCATAGAAATTCAGACAGGATTTGGATCGCGTATAGAGAAAGTTTGACTTGGTGATTGAGCTTATCGCATATAAATATTCTATGGATCACGTGGGAGGCAAGGTTTGTCATACCAGTATTAAAAAATATTATCTGCCGAGATTAGAATCCTGTGTATCTTTCACAGTAGCGATGGGTAAACTTACAGTTATTACATATACATAAAACACGTCAGAATCACTTACTATTTATAGACAGTAGTGAGCAGTAACACTTGTTCATTCTTGTCCATAGCAAGAGCTCGTTGTGTGCACACAAGTAACATACAAGCACTGTGCTTTGGAAGTCCGTAGGGGAGGCTGGAGCCAGGGTTGCCCAGGTGCTAGATCCGTCCCTCACACTAAGATGCTATAAGCAGAAATTCGCATGTATGCTTTGGAAGTAGAACGTAAACAGTAATTGAAGAGTAGCATACAAGTACAACACGGCCGAGTATATTATACAAATAAGAAGCTCTGCATTATTGATGCATCACATGATCACATGACACCTAGAGATCGACAACCTGATCCTGACATTGTGTTGGCCACAAGTAATGCTCTACATTAATTATGATGCATCGGATGACACCTAGAGATCGGCAACTTGATCCTGACATTATGTTGGCTCTATAGTATTGAAGAAGACGGTGTACACAGAGTAAAATGGCTCTAAACAATTATTGGAGAAGAACTAATCAGTGATGTTACTGATTCGAAAAAAAGAACAATCCGTGGTGTTACTGATGTTTTTTTTTTTTTTTTTTTTTTTTTTTTTTTTTGAAACTTGGGGGGGGGGGGACTGGAAATCCTCACCTGCTTGTATTAGCATTACTGATGCTTTAGATTGCTAGGAAAGGCAAGGTGGTGTCAGTATTAAGTTTGAAATTTGTAGGAATTCGGATCCTTATGTGCATCGCAATAAAGAGCCAAATTATGATGCATAGAGCTGCCAGGTATTCGACTCTCTCTTTTTTCAAAACACAAGTCGATAAGTTTGTTTTTTTTTTTCTAAATACATAGCTTTCAGACACAGGGAATAATGCACATAGTAACACGGGTTTACCTCTATGCCATGAGCTCGCAATGTGCATAGGCAGCCTGTCCCAGATATAAATTGCTATGAAAAAGCAGCATACAAATACACTAAGAGCATATTCAAGAGACTAGTTAAATGGTTTTGTAAAGCTAAATTCAGCTATTATTACGAAAAACACGTACATCCTCAACAAAGTCTTTTTTTTTTTTAGACCACGCCAAGGATCCTCCAAGAAACTCAGACGTGATTTCCCAAGTTGGCTAGCTCTTCATCCCTCCACCTCCTACCTCACTAGCCATCTTTTATATAGTCTTTTAGAGTACTATAGTATTTTGTTATCAACTCTATTTAGTGAGTAGCTAAAACAGTAAATTTGGTAAGTCTTTTGACTAGTCTCACTCATAAGAAATAAATTAGTATCAATTGCATGGACCGGGTTACCAGTAGTTACTCCCTCCATCTCAAGATATAAGGCGTAACCACTTTTTATTCTTGTCCCGTTATAAGGTGTGCTCTCTCTAGAGTCACATGGTGTGCTCTCTCTAGAGTCACATGTATTGATACAGTAGTACTAGTGTTGAGAGAGAGAATTAAATGCGTTTCTTGGTCTTTGAACTAGAGCCTTATATCCTGGGATGTAGGGAGTAATAAAGAGTAGCACATCATAGAGAATACTATAAGAAGCAATAAGAAAGAATTTAGTACAGTACTCCTACATCGTTTGCAGCTACAAATATCAAGCTCTAAGTTTAAAGCATCGCATGGCATCTTGACTTTGGCACGCTTACTGTGGCTTGGCCACGAGAAAATTCGACTTTCAATGCTGAGAGTCAAGGCCTTGAATTTGTCGTAAAAAAAATCTGTGATGTTACCGGTGCTTTGAAATTTTTGGGAAGACAACATTATCTTATCTTAGTCACCTCTATGACCATCGGTGGTAGATCAACAACGTAATATAACACAGTATTGAGGCGAGCGAGTGTTATGGAAAACAAAAAAGAACATGCAAATGTTTGTCAAAAAAAAAAAAAAAGAACATGCAAATTAATGATGACTGCAGCCAATGCCGGATCTTGGATCCGCCTCCTTCTGCTTTGTATTGAACGCCGGCCCAGTCTATTTACTGCAGTACGTTCTGACAGATCGACTGCAGCATGCCAGGATGGCTAAGCACATCCTATGGTTCCTAAGGTAGCTACTAGATCCTTTATACTAGAAAAAAAAATATGACGTTTAGGACATGATTGCAGTAACCAAGGAGTGTTTAATTAGAGGTTAGTTTTCCATCTCTACACCTAAAAAAATATGGTTGTTGTTGCAATCAATATGAGAAACTAAAACAGCCCAAGTGGCTAGTCGAGGAAGGCACGACAATGGCCGCTTGATGTCGATTCTGGTGGCCACAAATTTTTTTTTGAACTAGGAGGTGTTTAGTTGGTGAAATATATTGGGTTTGACTACTGTAGCACTTTTCATTAGTATTTGGTAATTATTATCCTACCATGGACTAACTAGGCTCAAAAAGATTCGTCTCGCAATTTTCAGCCAAACTATGCAATTAGTGTTTTTATTACCTACATTTAATGCTTCATTTATGCGTAAAAAGATTTGATGTGACATGTAATGTAGCACTTTCTGGGTTCCCTTTTCACACAGGGCTCAGCTTAGTAGAATTTCAAATGACGACGTGCGCGCTGTGGAGGCTCGCTTCATGCCCATTTTTTTTTTGGTGGCCTAAATTTTGTGACTTTGGCGCTCTGGAAGGCGCTGACGCTTGAGTGCTCCTTGCTAATTCTATTGAAGAGACATTCATCTCTCTTCATCATCAACTAGTACACTACTCTAGCACCTTGCTTGCTTTAGCTTCTCCTAGCACAGTACTACTTCGACATGGTTTGCTGTGAGATGTGAAGGCATGCGGCCGGGGCGAGCGAGATAAGAGGGCGCACATAATGCGGCTGGCAGCGCAATCAATGGAATCGCAATCGACGGGGACATTCGGGTCAATTTTCAACAGCGCTACGCCAGGACGTCTAGTTTCTTGAAAACGGGCCAGAGGCCAGGGCGTGAAGAATTTAGGTATGGAGGGAGTATCTCGTCTAACATGATCATCCAAAATAACTCTCACAAACAGGGGCGTGTGGCAGAAACCCGTGACCACTTCCCTCTACCACTTGAGCATAAGCATGGAGAAACCCGGTGTCCACCGGTTCACCGGCGACAACGTTAAATCCGGCAGCATGGAGGACAGGTGTGTGGCAGCATCCTAGGGACAATGAAGAGATTTAAGTCAAGAATGGGAATACGACAACACGCAGGCCACCGATGCCACGGCATGCGGCGTCCATGACATCTACATTAATCTTGGCAATGACCGCACCTGTAGAGAAAAGGTATGGCCATCATGCTAGATCCTATCAATTACAATTTAATTTGTCTCCTGATGTATGTCATACGACACTTCTTGACCATTAGGTACAATTTCCATTTTAATTTTAGTGTCTTTGGATTGTGAACACAAACAGGTAGTATAGGACCCAGAATATTTTCTTAATATATAAAACATAAAATTTTTTTGAGTAAACAACACAATAAGCTTTAGAATTTCAAATTAATACATGTAGAAAAATATTATAACAACAGGATCAAAATCTATGTTTAAAGTCATATGACGTAAAGGGATAAAGTAAGAGTTTATAAACTTCAAATTTATTTATGTTTGAACTGAATAAATATGGTTTGTGTCATACAAATTGTTACTCTCAAAAAAGTAGTATAAATAAAAAAGACTAATCATACAAATTGTTACGCACAAAAGTAGTAGAAATAAAATAGGTAGATGCAAAAAAACTCTTACAAACAATCAAAAACATTTTTATCAATTCAGTAGACTATAAGAGCATTATAAGTAATTCAATTGTATATGAGTAAATAGTAAGCTTAAATTTCATGGAAAAGGATCAAAATTTAAGGTTATGTCATAAAATAGACAATTAAAAATTATCATAATTTAAGCAAATATTTCAACTAAATGTATATTGGAGAGACACAGAGGGGCTATGTAAGGAAAGAAACTATAGGAATTTGATTAAAAAACAAATAAATCAATATACAATAGATTAAAAAGTACCCATTATAACTATTATTTTTGAAATAACGTAATTCCGTGTCTTGTAAGTTTGTAACCCGTGTGAGAGCAATAAAAGTTAATTTATAGAGTAATATTTATTCTCTAAGTATACATCAAACATGAATTAATATTTCTTATATATCTCAAAGTTAACCTGTGCGAGAGCACGGAAGCACGGATTGATGGAGTAGTAAATAACGAATCGTAATAAATTTTCGTTGGAGTGTTCCAACTCCCAACAGATTGTGCAGGCCAGCAAACCGATCACGTCGAGAGCCGGCAAGATCACCATATCCTTGTCGGTGGTCCATTTTTCCCATCAATATCCCTTTGTGGTTGGCCAACACAAATTGCTATACTAATTAGTGACAGTTCACACCGGAAATGCAGAAAATAACATTCGGACTAAATAACCAATACTAGAATAACATCATAGTATATATTAAAAATATAAAGCCTCAAATTCATCAATTTTGATTGCATTTCTTGTTTTCTTGCCTGCTAGAAAACAGTAGGCAATATAAGTAATTAATGGGTGAGTTGGCTAACTTGAAATATGCTGCCACATCAGCAAAATTGCTGACTTGGCAAAGTTATTAAATAAGGGAGTTTTATCGGACCCATAAAACTCATCCGCCCGGTTACCAAGTTTGCAGTCTTGGTAACTATGCCGTAAAAACTATGCATTGAGACTGGCCTAAGTGCACTCATAATGTCACTCTATCATAGAGTGTAAGAAATTTATTACCTCAAAGCTAGTCTAAACAAGACTTCGAGTCTTGTTTTTTTTCTCCCTCTCTCTTCCATAAATATACTGAACATCAGCAAAAAATACAATAAATATGAAGGTAAAAAATATGCCTCAACTCTATGGTAAAGTTTACATTGTGGGTGCTCTAACTATACTGTTGCCAAGCTCTTGTTGTACTTTTTGTCCCATGGTACCGTGGTGCTATGCACAATGTTATAGCATGATAAATACGTTGCATACTTGTTGTACTTGGCATGGCATACACACATCAACAAATAACCACATTAAATATGTTCTTATTATGAATACCAAAGAAATCCAAATCGGCAGAACAATGGAAGCACCAAGAGTGCTCCAGTACAATTGAAGACAGAAGCTACATGGATCTCCCATGTGCATAAGATTACCAGCCCAGCAGTTCTAAAATCTTTGAAACTCTCCATAGGAAATGAGGCAGAGGCACCCCGTTTATTTTACATTATTACCCTCACATCACATCATCCAGCAATATAATATTGAACCACACATTTTATTTTATTAGCATATTCATATTCAGAGGTGTGCAGCGCTATGGGTAGACTTCAATGACGCCACGAGCTCCAATTGTCTTGACAATCTTATAGTCAGAGAAACCAGCTTTGGTAAAGATCTGGCGCCAGTCATTTTCAGTACGCTGCCGTCCTTTTGTATTCACCATCATGGCCATGTCCATCAGGAGTTGGGCTTCATACATGATTGGCCCCATATAAGGCCCGAGAAGTATTTCTATAATGATCACCTTCCCTCCCTCTTCTCTTGAAGGAATTGCCTTCCTGCATTGCTCCAGGATCTTCACACAATCCTCATCGCCCCAGAAGTGGAGTACAAGCTACATAAAAATATGTTATACAGTACAAGTTTAACAACTCATAATATTTGACTCTGCTAAGTTCACTGTTGTATATAGAGCATATGAATGATAGGCAGATTATACTCATCTATGGTAAAAAGGAATATTGCCTTGGCCGCGATTAGTGGTGCTAAACTATTTTGAGGCTAAGAAACCAAAAGTTGCTTATCATAGCTAAAACATCATTAAGACCAAGAACAGAACAAGCTGTAGTAGAGCACTAACAATGCTATAGCAGGATATCTTTGTTGCCCAATTCATACCTTGAGCATCACAGCTTGAGCAGGTGGGATTGTGTGGAAAGCATCATCAGCTGCGGCTGTCTCAATAACTCTCGGAAGGTTTAGCACAGTGCATTTGATGTCGGGGAAAGCCTTGATGATCGCTGCCGCGACTGCTGTTTGCCTGACTACCACAGCAATAAGTCAGTGAGTGAAGACCACTGAAAATATCATGGCACTCCCTTATTATGGTTCCGATAGCCAGATTGTCATGCGCGCCGCGACACCTTCTTCCACCATCCTATCAAGCTCTTCGTCCAGGAGCTTGGTGCTCTCATGGACAAGAGGAACACCATGTAAAGACTTCGAAGGCGATGGCAACGGCTCGGGAGATCCTTCCCCGAACCCGGTCGGCTAGAGACAGGCCAGCCTCAACGTAATCTTTGGGAAACAAATGGCGACACGGCCGCTTCGGTAGGTGTGGTTCTGGCCTTCCACACCCTCTACCGGGAGCCAGGGAAAGTGGGTTGAGGCGGTACATGGCCTCCGCGATCGTCTCCATTGGAGCCGTCGATGCAAAGATACGACGACATGACCAGCAACCGCATGATGCGGCCGAGGAATGGTAGCTTGTTCTTGGGGAGGGGACAGAGCGTTCACAAGATCCGACAAATAAGTGGTAGCACCTCCTAGGTCATGTATGGCATTTGGGATGTGGAGCTCAACGGCGCACTTGAGCGCCATGGATGTGAGGTAGTAGAGGTCGTGGCGCCACAATTCGGCTTATACCGCAGCAGCTTCGGCATCGGTGGGAACTATGGCTTGAGAAGATGCTGCCATTGATCTATCCGGTCACTCAATTACGGTGTATCTTTGTTGGCGTGTATGTGTGTTGGTTTTGCGATGCTCTATGTCTTGCCGCATACTAGGGTTTAAATAGAAATTCTGCTAACAAGCTTCTGATTGTTTTGGCCAGTGCCATTAATTTAAGCAACGCGTGGAGGGCGTGATTTAGCGTAAATCAGAAAACTATGGAACACGAGGAAGGCAAGTTCCAGTATTAAAATTAGATATTATTTGTGGGAATCACAATCCTTATCTCTATCTTGTAGAGCAAAATTACGACGGTGCATGGAGCTGCCATGCATTCTAGTGAAGTAACACAGGTTTACTAGCACGTCCATGGTAAGAGCTCGCAGTGTGCACGTACGGAGGCGTGGCTAGTTTTTTTTTTAATACGATCGTGAAACTATGTAACAAGTGCAATTTAAAAGTACTAGCATATATACAAGTATAGGGAACCCAACAGTACTGTAATAAGATCTAAGATGCTTTCTTCTGCAGGTACAAATGCTCAAACTCTAAATTATGCATCCCATGCCACCTAGAGGTATATTGGCACCGTTATAGTGGAAGTATGTAACGCTTCTATGGAAAGATGACATCCTACAATACAAGAATGCAATGCAACAAGATAGATAGGGGAAGTGGTGTAGCTGGTGGCTTAAGCTTTTTGGTAGAGTCCCGGAGCTCCCTGGTTGGTTCTCTCTTGTTTTTCTCGGTTTTCTTTTGGTGGAGTGCCTGTGGAACTAGTTGTCTGGTTTGTTGTAGTTGGATTGACCAGGACCAGGACCTAGGGACCGTGTTGTTTTTTTCCGTATCTGTTTTTGTTGTTTTCTCGTCTAATAAAAATACGGCAAAAGCTTTTTGCCGCCCTTCTAAAAAAAATCCTGGCAGTATGTTGTCGACCAGCAAAATACCCGTTTCAAGGCAAATAGTTAAAGCTTTAAATTAGGGGGTTTGCTATATATCAAGCGCCTGGTTTTTTTTTTTATCTCAGGGACACACATCTTAGCCTTTCACGAACGCTCGAGAAAGAGAGAGGTGCATGTATGGTAAGTGCGCATGCGGTGCCCGAGCATCGCTCGGACAGGGATCCTAGTCTCGACCAACCGAGATATATGAAACGTGTTAAAGTAGCCATTGGAATGAAAATTATTAATGTTAGTTGGTGCTATAAATTTTTGGAAAGACAATACACACCATGCGAAATTGATGTTGCGAAAGGCCATGCAACCTAGAGTTTACCTCTTATCCTTTCGTTGACTCTGTGGTAGCAAATTTTCCAAATTTTAATGGCGTTGTGCTTTTTTAATGGTAGGAAATGGTTCCTGTCAATAGCAAGGTGTTTGTAGTGACTTTAAATCTTTAGAGTCCAGATTTCAAAGACCCTCATAGGCGTTATTGTTCGTGTGAATGTATTTAAAAGGATGAGTGTGTGTGCATTGTGAGTGTCTGTGTTGTGAAGTCTTGTTCGTGTGAATGTATTTAAAAGGATGAGTGTGTGTGCATTGTGAGTGTCTGTGTTGTGAAGTCTAATTCAGAAAAGAAGAAGTGAAATGGTTCAAACAAGGTAGATAGGTGTGTGCCCCCCCTTCCGTTTTTCGCCGATATCCTCTCGCCATCGGGGCTTCCATTGTATTTGCATTTGGTTTTCCATCCTCATAATGAAATACGGGTGAATGGCCCGATCGAGAAAAAGAAGTGAAATGGACTTTATTGATATAATATTCGTTGAATGATTAGTGTATCAAAATCTACATGTCAGATCTAAATTGATTGTTGACTTTTATAATGTTGTATATATTTATATCAACCAATCGAGAAAGGCACTATCAAATATGTCCACAGACTGATTTTCTGCATTTTGCCATCCTGTAAAATAATGATGCTCTGATCATCTGAATTGATATCATGGGTCATGGATGACATCTCGAAATACTATTTTTATCTACAGTGGATTGAGTTAACAAAATTATGTCAACTTCGTTCTGGCCAGTGATAATATAATATTATTACAAGGACGTAGTAGTTGGGGTATTAGAAACGGCTCTGGTGCTCAAGAACGCCTCCCTGATCAGGATGCAGCTTAGCGTCTCCTAACACTATCTAAAGCTATCATTATTAAAGGAAAAACAACTATCACAGCCGGCTATATCACTATCAGTTACGTTGGAGCAGGTAATGATAGTTCATCACCACAGCTAATTATTCTTGAAGAAGACTGGCAATGGTAGTACACCATTATATTCCTGATCAAAATTAAGAGCCGACAGTGAAAATAGGGCTAGACCTGAAATCTTCGTTCAATCTGGTTTTTATGGCATAACGTCCTGAGCTTATGCACACTTGCTACCTCCATCTCCAGGGTCACATGTTATCCACCCAGAGGCGCACTGTTGCACGTGCCGTGGTGAAGGCTGGTGCGGTCTGACTTTTTTAATCTTTTTTTGTGTTTTTAAAGTATCTTTTCTATTAGTTTTGTGGAAGAGGGTAACGCTGCTTGCTGAGTGAATCACTGCAGTTTCCACGGTGCCGCTTCCCCGGTAACAAGAGATTGGCAAGCACTACTCATCATAGGTTACGCCATTCTAAAAATAGGATCCCAATATAACAACTTATGAATGAACCGGAATAGCCACTTTCATAGGTACTAACATACAGCACTCATGCTTCTTGTCGATCAAACAGACAATGTTGTTAGCATTTTCTTGTATAGCTAACAATTTTTGTGGCTTTTACTTATAGACGATATAGTTGCCGTTCGTAAGGTCCCAGCTCAGGGGATGGTCACGGCCTGGCTTGCATGGTCAATCCCGTACTGATTTTGTACCAATTGCAACAGTGGGCTGCAGCCTGCAGAGCCCGGGAGTCCTATAAACCCATCACTAGACCAGGATAAAGGCCCATCAACAAGCTCTAGTACAGAAACACTGTCCATACTTGAAGTTTTTAGAGATTGCACCGAACTGAAAGTAAACATGTCCAAAACTGAAATCTTCTCTATAAGGATGCAATTTAACGAGATAGACAACATTCTTCAAAACTTTCCGGGTAAGATCAGCACTTTTTTCCTAGTAAATATTTGGGTACACACCAGAAAATTAAGATGCCTCGAGGTACAACCACTAGTGGAGAAAGTTGGAGCAAGGTTACCGGGATGGCAAGGGAAGCTACTGTCCTCAACAGGAAGAGAAACATTGGTTAAGTCGGTATTGTCGAGCCTACCAATTTATCACTTAAAGGTTTTCCAGGCACAAAATTGGCTCATCAAAAGAATAGATTGCATTAGAAGGAGTTTCCTATGGCGGGGAGAGGACCCGGATAGAGTGAAAAGGGGACATTCTGTAGTAAATTGGCCCACCACCTGCCTACCAAAACCGAAATGAGGGCTAGGTATTTTGGAACTCGAACGCTTCACAAGAGCACTACGACTGAGATGGTTGTGGTTCAAGTGGAAAGATAAGATAAGAGCCTGGAATCAACTAGACATCGCATTTGACAAAGTAGATAGCGATCTCTTCTATGTATCCACTGTGGTAACAATTGGAAATGGTAGGATGGCACTGTTTTGGTGTTCAAATTGGTTAGATGGAGCAGCAGCAAGAACCATTGCACCACTCTTGTACCAAAAAACAAGAAGGAAAAAGATCACAGTAAGGCAAGTGCTAGATAACAACAAGTGGACTGATCACATTTACCCCACGACGTCGCAAGAGGAAGTAAGACAATTTGTCAAGTTATGGGAAGCAATACATGGAAGAGAGTTAGATGAGGATGCCGAAGATGATATTACATGGAGATGGACAATTGATGGAGTTTACACCACAAAAAAGGGCCTATCAAATACAATTCAATAGAGTTTACAAAGTGGATTGAAACTAACCCCAATTTGGAAGGCCAAAGCTGAACAAAAGTGCAAATTCTTCGCTTGGACACTAATGCACAAGAAAATTATGACGACAAACAATCTACTAAAGCGAGGATGGACTGAAGATATGGATTGCAAGTTGTGCACTAGTAATCTGGAAACTCCGACTCATCTTTATATGGATTGCCCATTCACTAAGGAGGTTTGGAGTTATATAAAATAGTGGTATAACCTGGCTATTCTAGACTCGGTTAATGAAGCAGGATCGATACATGCGTTTTGGTGGAGATGTCGATGTAAGTTTGATAAAAGTACCAGGAAGGGACTTGATGGAATCTTAATTTACCTATGGTGGAATGTTTAGAAGGAATGAAACAGGAGAATTTTCTAGCATCAATAGATGCAATCGATGCAAGTAGCTTTTATGCAAGGATGACATAAGTCAATATCGCCTAGCCATGTCCACAAATTCTCAAAGCAATCAAGATAGTTAGAGTAGTATCCCCAATAGCTTGTTTGTTTTTTACCGGTTCACATACTCGAACTGAGATTGTATAGTTTTCCATTCTTCTTGTTTTTGCACAGATTTGTAGTCGTGGTGTAAGGTTGTGGTGGTTGTTTTACTCCTTTTTCTTTATATCCTCTAATAAAAACCAACGGCAAAGCTTTTGTCATTCCTTTCAAAAAAAAAACAAACACCGTCCAAGCTCAAGCAAAGAAAGATATTACAAACTGTCTGAATGGAAAAAAAAAAAAGAGAGAGAATATATGTGAGATATTATGTAATGCTGATGGGCATGTTTCGAATTAATCAACACGATTATTCGCAACTTCCACCTTTCACAACCGTTGGTCCCCATCCTTCTCCTCCGGCATCTCGCTGAGTTGGATCAATTGTTTTAATATGTTTTCTAGTAGATATATCGAGTACCCCGGGTTAGGGTCTCTCTATGCAGTTTCTTTGTGTTGGGTATTTACCTCATCTTGGGGCATTGTGAAATGGTTTTCTCCACGGCGGTGCAGTTGAAGATGAGGGCGACAACTACATCGTTATTAACTTCATTGGCATGACAACATGGAGATATTTTTTTCCACATGGCGACATCAATGCGGAGATAAAGTCACTACCAAGGAATAATTTTCTCTAGCATCTTCTAAATTTTCTTGAGGTTAGATCTGGCGACGATGAAGGGCTGTGGTGGCAGAAAAAAAAAAAGCAGGAGGACTCAAGAAAGAAGAAGATTCTCAACTCCACCTCCAGGAATGTCGGTCATCATTCATTGGATATTTGGTATCACCCCTTTTGCCGATTGTTTGCCTATAAAATCATCCATATGAACTGTCATACAGGTTTGGTTTTGAGGATGTGAGCTATTCACAACGATATACAATTTATTTCAAATTCGGTTTCTAGATAAACGTAGTGCATTCCAGTGTGCTTGTAGCATGTTAATATACCCAACTATTATATTAACATAATAATCTTCTTTCATCCAAGTGTTTTGCTACAATACTCCCAAATAACCGTGAACCATCGATCTAGGTGGCTATAATCAGATATTACCTTTTAAGAGGTAATATAGGAAAGATTTTATAGTATGTTTTAGAAATAGAAAGTAATCAAATTTAAGGTAACATATCTGTCAATCAAAGATCTAACATGCATGCCAACATGTGACCGTAAATTTCCACATGATAAGTCGGAGGTTATAAATGTGAAGCCATGCACATCCGTAATGTCCACAAACACGATAAATACGTTGCATATATACATGTTATGCTTGTGTATGACATGAACATCAAAAAACATGCATCCACATCAAATATGTTCCTTTTAGCAGTACCAAATACATCCAAACAAACCACATAGCACAAAGGAAGGGACAAAGAGTGCTCTAGTACATTTCAGAACAGAAGCTACATGGATCTCGAAGTAATAAAGCTGAACAGCTTAGCCGCTCTCCACGAGACTCTGTCTTGGAAATGAGGCACTCCATTTATTTTAGTTACATCAATCCTCACATCAAACCATCCAGCAAATACTGAACCACACATTTTATAAGAATATTGATATTGATACTTAGAAGCGTGTGCAGCCTTACGGGTAGACTTCGATGACACCGCGAGCTCCAATTTTCTTAGCAATCTTATAGTCAGAGAAACCAGCTTTAGTGAAGATCTGGCGCCAGTCATTTTCAGTACGCTGCCTGCCTCTGGTATTCACCATCATGAGCATGTCCATCAGGAGTTGGCCTTCGTACATTATTGGACCCATATAAGAACCAAGAAGTATTTCAACAATGATCACTTTCCCTCCCTCTTCTTTGGATGGAATTGCCTTCTTGCATTGCTTCAGGATCTTCACACAATCCTCATCGCTCCAAAAGTGCAGTACAAGCTACAGAACACAAAGCCATATACATGTTCAACAAAACAACTATCTATCTGACACAACCCCTCTTGCCTCATGCTTATACGAAATAGAAGAACTCACGTTTGGCGGCTCGATTTACATGTATCATGTTCTGTTGCAATGCATGGGTACAGTTGCTAGCAAGCTATAATAAAAATTTAAAGCGGGCTATAGCCGGAGCTATTTAAGTTAGTATTTTTTTTTTTAGAAAAAACGAATTCTTAACTAATTATGCATCAAAAAATTACCTAAAAGAAATTTCCTAAAAACAGATAGTCAAGTACATGTACAGGCTCTAGGAGAGTATGTATATTCATTTAACAGTCAATATCCAATGATTTAATAATTGTTTTATTGTTCTTAAGTAGGAAAACATGATGGATAGAAATAGATTACACTACTCCAGTGTATGGGATGAAGATTTGCATTGCTTATGATTAGCAGTGCTAAAATGTTACAAGGATATAAGCCAAATAGCGGTGTTAAGAGAAGCCAATGCATAATTGGTGTTAATAGTGGAATAATTTGTCAACATCGTTGTGTAAAAAATTAGAAGACAAAAATATTTAGCAAAACAATAGGAGACTATAGATGGGTATTTACAGATTGTGTCTGCATACCACAAACAAAACTATACTTCTAATTATCAGTTTTACAGTGAATCATGCATGAGTGTGAGAGAGATTTCTATGATGTTTTTGTTGCCCCATTAAATTCATACCTTGAGCACCACAGCCTGAGCAGGTGGGATGGTGTGGAACAAATCACCCGTGACATTGCTGAGCATCATCAGCTGGTGCTGCCATAGGTGTTGTCGCCTCAAAAACCCTTGGAAGGTTCAGCACAGTGCATTTGATGTCAGGGAATGCCTTGATGATCGCGGTTGCACTGACATTTCCCTGTCTACCACAGCAATAAATCAGTGAGTGAAGGCCACTGAAAACATCACTGCACTCACGTATGATCGTCCCGATGGCCAGATTGTCGTGTGCAGCGACACCTTCCTCCACAATCCTGTAAAGCTCTTCGTCGAGGAGCTTTGTGCTCTCATGGAAGTTGAGCACACCGTGTAAAACCTCAAATGGTGACGGCACTGGCTCAGGTAGATCCTTCTTGAACCACTCGGCGAGAGACAACCCGGCCTCAACGTAGTGTCGTGAGCACGTGCCGAGCACAAAGTACTTCTGGTATGTGTGGTCCTCCGATTCCACACCTTCAACCAGGAGCCAGGAGAGTGGGTTAAGGCGGTACACGGCCTCCACTCCATCGCCATTGCTCCCGTCAGATGCGAAGATACCCGACATGACCAGCAACCGCATGATGCGGCCGAGGAATGGAAGCTTGGTCTTGGGGAGGGATAGCGCTGTTACTAGGTCTGGTAGTGTGGTTGCACCGCCTAGGTCATGTATGGCGGTCGGGATGTGGAGCTCGACTGCGCACTTGAGCGCCATGGATGTGAGGTAGTAGAGGCTGTGGCGCCATAGGTCAGCCTGTGCTTGCAGCAGCTCGGCATCCGTGGGGACTATGGCCTGAGAAGACGCGGCCATTGTTCTATCAGGTCACTCAACTGCCTGTGTTTGCTGGTTTGAGTTGCCCAATGTTTTTCCACAGTAGGGCTTAAATAGAAATTCAGGTAACAAAGCTTCTGATTGGTTAGGTCGATCTAGGTGTACTAGGTATATCACAGAAACTAAGGCCTGCCATTAATTTGAACCTTTTTTCTCAATCACATCACATTAAATAAATTGTGGAGGAGAAATTTAAGAAAAAAAATAAGGGCATGTTTGGATGGAAGGACTAGAGACGATTCTTTTTGAGACTAATTAATCCATGACTGGACAAATTTAGTCCTAACAAACCCTCCCAAGAGTGTGTCCAAATTGGGACTAACTTTTTCCACCAAAAACAGGGCCTAGGACGCCAGTCTCTAGTCCCTAGTCTTTGTGGGAACCAAATAGGCTCTAAGTCTCACCAGAAACTTAATAGCGCAGCATGGCCGGCGATTGAAACTTTGTGTAGTTCGCACATGGAACCGATCATTGCTAAAACGTTGTGTTTCGCACGTGGGTGATGCGTGCCCAATGAATCAATGACAGAACGGGCTTGATGCAGATGGACGAGCGAGCGCAATAATGAGTTGCCAGTTTTCTGAGAATGACACAAAATTTAGTACTGATAATACCCGTGGCACGATTATTATTGATGTTTTGAACAAAAAGTGCCAGTTAGCTTGCAGGAAGTTTTAATTTTATGGGTAAACCAATGGCACGTTTTTCTCTCGAGCACATGGGTTGATATGTTTTCTTAGATCTTAGAACTAGTGTCAGCTTTTTTTTTCTATTAGGCTTTGTGTATTGTGTTGAGACAGAAGCCGAATTAAAGCGAGTTCACTTCTATTTTATTATCTTCATCTGGCAAAGTACTCGGTAAATGGCATTTGACCGCTGTTGCAAACTTCTTGTAACTCTCAAATTCCAGGTCATGGCAAAAGATTGCAGGCAAAGGTGTTGGTTAAAATTTTCGGGTTCAGGTCTATGAAGCAGTGCCGGTTTGGTAATTGCACCGACAGTGATAGAAATTAGTAGCGGGTTATGTTACCAACCGGCAGTGATAATATCCATAACTATCAGTTGATATAAATCCAACAGTACTAGGCTTTTTCCTTATGGTCTGGCAGTAATGCAGCAATCAACGTCAGTTTTAAATTTCAGATAATGATGTGGCCGGCCGTGATATTATATTACTAGTGTAGCCTATCTATTTTACATGATCGTAGATATATTTGTGTACTACTTGTAGACATCTAACAAGATCCAATTCCAATCAACATATGACTGCTCTTTATTTTACGAGCCCTTTTACAATACTTGAAATTGCCTCCCATTACCTCCAATTTTCTGCACAAAATAGCAATTTTATCGATTTAGGGGAATAGAGTCATTTCGCATGGTCCTCATCCCGCACCCGCCGGACTTTGGCCCAGCAACGCGCCCCCTCCCGGACCTTGACCCAGACCCTCCCGATACCTACACTATTACAGAATTGTACATTACTGTCGGGCAAACCCCCTTCACTGTAAACCGGCAAACCAAAGCGATAGTGATGTGGGTTTCAAACCTGTTTTTGGCGGTGAATGGTTTGCGTTGCTTAATGTTTTTCCAGAGTAGGGCTTAAACAGAAATTCAGGTAACAAAGCTTGTGATTGGTTTGGTCGATCTAGGTGTACTAGGTTTATCACAGAAACTAAGATGGCATTAATTGTGGAGGAGAAATTACGAGAAAAGTAAGTCTAACCAGGAACTTAAAAGCGCAGCATGGCCGGTGATTGTTGCTGTAGGAGAAGGTAGTTGGCAAATGGAACCGATCAATACTAAGACTTTGTGTTCACACGTGCGTAATTGCGCCGATAGTGATAGACATTAGTGGCGGATTGTGTTACCAACCGGCAGTGATAATATCCATCACTAACAGCTGATACAAATCCGACAGCTTTTTCCTTATGAACCGGCAGTAATGCAGCAATCAACGACGGTTTTAAAATTCAGATAGTGATGTTGCTGACAGTGATATTATATTATATGTAGTAGTGTAACCTATCTATTTTACATGATCATAGATATATCTGGGTAGTATTTGTAGACATCTAACATGATCCAATTCCAATCAACATATGACTGGTCATTATTTTACTTTAATTTGTTAAACTTTTAGGATCACTAGCATGGCATCTAGACGGGTAATATTCATTTACAAAACCAGATAAACAAGAATAGGTCCTAGTGAATTTATCTACAGAGAGAGAGAGGGAGATAGGGAAGGATAGTGTGCAAACCGTCGGAGGTCTTAGCGGGGACGGCGGAGCTTGATGCGGCGGCGGTGGTGGAGTCCCCCATCGGTCTTTTGTGCACTAGGCAGCGACGGTCGCGAGCAGAAGTCGAGGTCACGGTGAGGAAGACGGTGGAGAACTTCCCGTCACTTGCTGCGCTCCCTCAATAGATCGGATTAGGGAGTGTTGGTGGGGAGAGTGGCGGCTTGTCAACTCGTGAACAGTGTTGCGGCCCCCACCTCTCTTTTATATAGCGTAGTGTGACAAGGGGCCCTCCAACCATAGATGGGTTGGGCTCCCCGATCAGGGCGCGCGAGGTCAAGGCCCGGTTGGTCCGTTGGGACCCAACTCGGGGATGGAGATCAATCTAACATTCTCCCCTTGATCTTATCTCACACTTTAACTTTAACTTCAAAACTTTCACTTTGACCTTTCAACTTTCACTTTACTTATTCCATCTCAGAATTGCCTGTCTTTGCTGGTTTGCGTTGCTTAATGTTTTTCCAGAGTAGGGCTTAAACAGAAATTCAGGTAACAAAGCTTCTGATTGGTTTGGTCGATCTAGGTGTACTAGGTTTATCACAGAGACTAAGACGACATTAATTGTGGAGGAGAAATTATGAGAAAAGTAAGTCTCACCAGAAACTTAATAGCGCACCATGGCCGGCGATTGTTGCTGCAGCAGAAGATAGTTGGCAAATGGAACCGATCAATACTAAGACTTTGTGTTCACACGTGCGTAATTGCGCTGATAGTGATAGACATCAGTGGTGGATTGTGTTACCAACCGGCAGTGATAATATCCATCACTAACAGTTGATACAAATCCGACAGCTTTTTCCTTATGAACCAGCAGTAATGCAGCAATCAGCGTCGGTTTTAAAAGTCCGATAGTGATGTGGCTGACAGTGATATTATATTATATGTAGTAGTGTAACCCTTCTTTTTTACATGATCGTAGATATATCTGGGTAGTATTTGTAGACATCTAACATGATCCAATTCCAATCAACATATGACTGGTCATTATTTAACTTTTAATTTAATAAACTTTTAGGATCACTAGGATGGCATCTAGACAGGTAACATTCATTTAGAAAACCAGAATAACAAGAATAGGTCCTAGTGAATTTATCTACAGACAGCGAAGGGAGGTAGAGAAGGATAGTGTGCAAACTGTCGGAGGTCTAGGCGGGGACGGCGGAGCTTGATCCGGCGGCGGCGGTGGAGTCCCTCATCGGTCTTCTCTGCACTAGGCAGCAACGGTCGCGAGCGGAAGTCGAGGTCACGGTGAGGAAGACGGTGGAGAATTTCCCGTCACTTGCTGCGCTCCCTCAATAGATCGGATTAGGGAGTGTTGGTGGGGAGAGTGGCGGCTGTCAACTCGTGAACAGTGTTGCGGCCCCCACCTCTCTTTATATAGCGTAGTGTGACAAGGGCCCTCCAACCGTAGATGGGTTGGGCTCCCCCGATCAGGGCGCGAGGTCAAGGCCCGGTTGGTCCGTTGGGCCCAACTCGGGATGGAGATCAATCTAACATTCTCCCCCTTGATCTTATCTCACACTTTAACTTTAACTTCTAAACTTTCACTTTGACCTTTCAATTTTCACTTTACTTATTCCATCTCAGAATTGCCTGTGTTTGCTGGTTTGCGTTGCTTAATGTTTTTCCAGAGTAGGGCTTAAACAGAAATTCAGGTAACAAAGCTTCTGATTGGTTTGGTCGATCTAGGTGTACTAGGTTTCTCACAGAAACTAAGACGACATTAATTGTGGAGGAGAAATTACGAGAAAAGTAAGTCTCACCAGAAACTTAATAGCGCAGCATGGCCGGCGATTGTTACTGCAGGAGAAGGTAGTTGGCAAATGGAACCGATCAATACTAAGACTTTGTGTTCACACGTGCATAATTGCGCTGATAGTGGTAGACATCAGTGGCGGATTGTGTTACCAACCGAGGGTGATAATATCCATCACTAACAGTTGATACAAATCCGACAGCTTTTTCCTTATGAACCGGCAGTAATGCATCAATCAACGTCGGTTTTACAATTCAGATAGTGATGTGGCTGGCAGTGATATTATATTATATGTAGTAGTGTAACCTATCTATTTTACATGATCGTAGATATATCTGGGTAGTATTTGTAGACATCTAACATGATCCAATTCCAATCAACATATGATTGGTCATTACACTACTACAGGATTGATTTTACGTGGTGTTCGATTTTATTTTTCCGTGGCGGGCATTTGAGAAACCGCCACGGAAAATAGGTGGCCTGCACCCCCTCCGGCCGAGAGAAAATCATCACGGTTAATCGATTAACCATGGCGGGCATTATAAAATAACCGCCACGGTTAATCCCCTATTAACCGTGGCGGGCATTGTAAAATAACCGCCACGGTAAATGAATTAACGTGGCGGTTTTTATAAAAAGCCCGCCACGGTTAATAGCCACCAGCCCACTATAGTTAGAAAAGCCCAAATGGCCCGTTAACACGTTCACACGTATATATAGACCACAAACCCTAACTCAACTCCCTCCCTCTCTCACCCTCCCGAGCCGGCCTCCAACCCTAACACAACTCCCTCCCTCCCTCTTCACTCAAGGCGCCCGAGCACCCAAGCCGGCGGCCCCCTCCGTCTGCGCCCGAGCACCTCCGGGCTGCCCCCCTCTCTCCCTCTCGCAGCCGACCGCCTCCTCCCCGGGTCTTCCTCTCTCCTTTTCCACTCCCAAGCCGGCGGCCCTCCCTCACTCACTCCCGCCGGTCATGAGCCCTCGGGCGGCGAGATCCGGAGTCCGGGCGGCGGGATCCGGCGTCCGGCCGGCGGGATCCGGCGTCCCCGGCTCTAGCGGTCGGGATCCGCGCCAAGGGCGGAGCGTGCGGGATCTGGCCGTGGCGCTGCCCGGTGGCGGATCCGGCGGCGGGCTACTCCTGCGAGCGGGATTCGACGCCCGGGGCCCGCCGCCGAGATCCGGATCCGGTGTCAAGGGCGGCGCGCGATCCGGCGCGGCGGGCGCCTCCGGGCGAAGGGATCAGCGGCGTGCGGCGGGCCTCCCTCTCCTCACACGTGGACGCCAAGGCGTCGCCTCTCCCGCGCGTGCGGATCGGGTCTCCACCGACGACGGGAACTCCCAGGCGGCGAGCCCAGATCCGGGCCCATTTGGGCCCGGATCCGGGCTTTTCGGTTTTTTTTTTTTATTATTAACCGTGGCGGGCATTGTTAAAAGTCCGCCACGGTTATCGATTTTGCGTGGCGGACATTTGCCCGCCACGGTTAATCCGTGACCCTAAATGCGTGGCGGTTTTAATGTCCGCCACGGAAAAATCAAAAAAAGTCACCCACGGAAAATCAATCCTGTAGTAGTGTTATTTAACTTTAATTTGTTAAACTTTTAGGATCACTAGCATGGCATCTAGACAGGTAACTTTCATTTACAAAACCAGATAAACAAGAATAGGTCCTAATGAATTTATCTACACAGAGAGATGGAAGATAGAGAAGGATAGTGTGCAAAACCGTCGGAGGTCTTGGCGGGGGCGGCGGAGCTTGATCCAAATGACGGCGGTGGAGTCCCTCATGGGTCTTCTCGCACTAGACAAAGAACGGTCACGAGCGGAAGTCGAGGTCACGGTGAGGAAGACGGTGGAGAATTTCCCGTCACTTGCTGCGCTCCCTGAATAGACCGGATTAGGGATTGTAGGTGGGGAGAGTGGCAGCTGTCAACTTGTGAACAGTGCTGCGGCCCCCACCTCTCTTTATATAGCTTAGTGTGACAGGGGCCCTCCAACCATAGATGGTTGGGCTCTTCGGATCAAGGCACGAGGTTAAGGCCCGGTTGATCCGTTGGGCCCATCTCGGGATGGAGATCAATCTAACATAATTAAGTCATTTGGTTTTATATTTTGTTACTTAACTTCTAAATTTTTAAATTTTATGAGATATACGTGTGATATTCAGGTACAAGAACAACTTTCTCCTGATTTTCAGCTATGTTTCTCTAGCTGTATACCTGCAGCTTTGTCTATTACCCAAGTGGCAGTATCAAACTTAATTGTTATTAGTAGGAATCCTAATCCTTATCTCTATCATCTAAAGCAAAATTACTACGGCGCCATGCATTCTAGTAAATTAACACTGGTTTAATACAGCGACACGTCGCAAGTATAGTAACATCTAAGATGCCATAAAGAAATCAGTATTGGTTGCAAGTACAAATACTCAAGCTCTAATTTTATTTTATTTTTAGAAAAGACTCAAGCTCATCGTGGCAGTATTTTGTCCACCAGTAAAATAGCCTCTTGAATGCAGAGAGTCAAATCTTTAAATTGGCCGTTGTAAAAAAAAGTCAGTTATGTTCTGATCGAGCTCTGAATTCTTGGGAAGAAAGTACACACAACTTTTGAAACGGAAAATGGATCTAATAGAAAAGTTTGGTGGATGATCAGTGCATGGAAAGCTACATGTCGGAATGAAATTTGTTGTTGTCTTTTATAATGTTGTATATGTATGAAGCAATAAAAAAGGCCGCTATCAAACATGTGAACAATTTGATTTTCTCCATTTCTCTTTTCTCTAATCTTCTAAATTGATATCATGCATCATCATATCGGATGACGTCTCCAAATACTTATTTTTGTCTAGTGGATTTAGTTAACAAAGTTATGTTAACTTCTGGCCACTGATAATATTACAAGTACACGGACGTAAATGGTGTACAAGCGCTTCTGGTGCTCTAGCATGTTTGACGAAGAACCCTCCCTCATCAGGATGAAGTGTATTTTTTTTTTTTTTTTTTGAGATTATCAGGATGAAGTGTAGCGTCACCTAGCACACATTCATAACTGTTAACTGTTGCATGGCCAATCGCTTTACTCACTGATTTTGTACCAATAATAGCATGAGTGGTTTGTAGCCTGCAGGAGCCCAGGAGGGCTACCAACTGATCGCTAGACCAGGCTAATTAAAGGCCCATCAACAGAATGGCCCAGTACAGACATTGTCCAAGCCCAAGCAAAAAGAGACTGTGTGCCGCAGTGTGGGATTATGTACTTCTGATGGGCATGTTCGAATTAGGCAACATGACTGTTCTCAACTTCTGGACACAGTGCAGAAGTCGGAAGTGATGCACATCCATAATTTCCACATACATACATGTACCAGTGGGCCGGGGGAGGCTCAGGAAAGCGTACCAAGCCACCAAATTGATGCAAGAAGACGAAATTAGCGCACCCTGCATGCATGGGAACTACCCAACAAATGAATGGAGTACTGTTACATCTCACTATTTGAAATACATTACTCACTATGTCTCACTAGTATAGTGCCCATGCTAACGCTACGGTGTAATCTGAAAACACGATTTAGCAAAACAAAAGATATACATGTGGTTGTGTCACACCATCTAACTTGTCTCATTGCTTTTTTTTGATAAAAAAGGCAATTCCATCTACTTTAAAGGTTTCAGAAGCAACAATGCAACAATCTCATCAAACACCTTGGATCAACAGCTACTGTAAATTATATACATCTAAGGCTTAGAAGGACATCATGGATCCATCAGGTAGCTGGGCTTCTAAAATATACAAGTTTTGCAATGGAAAAAGACAATACTGTAAACTCAAGTAACAATACTTACAATTATAGAAGTAGTATTAGGAAACCATGTAATTAAAGAACTTTACTTTTAGCTAGAAACCTCGAACT
The DNA here is from genome assembly GCA_015847255.1 of Hyparrhenia diplandra. Taxonomy (NCBI): domain Eukaryota; kingdom Viridiplantae; phylum Streptophyta; class Magnoliopsida; order Poales; family Poaceae; genus Hyparrhenia; species Hyparrhenia diplandra. The sequence continues at coordinate 19,937 of JADLZK010011183.1, read as the reverse complement.
TTCAATACCATGGTTTACAGCTCACAGTTTAGCAATACTAAAGTTTTCTACACTATAAATATTGTTGCATCCAAACATTTCAAGGCACTCCAAAAATCAAATCATTTTAAAACTATGCTATTTTCTATACAGGAATTCCCATGCATAGCAAAGCCTTTTGATATCCTGTCAAAGAGTACATGTAATCAAGCTATAATATGTTGCAATAGAGGGAAAAAACAAATTATTACCCGATAGAGAGGAAAATATCGATGTTATCAAAACTCATGAATCTTCTTTCCAAAGAAAACCAGTGTGAAACTTACAATGGTTGCTGCTATCTTTGTTGGAAGATCACACAGCAGTGATGCTAACCGAGTGGCTCTTGGCCTAATTAATCTGATTCCTTCCAAATGATGACTGAGCGTCTTTAAGATTCTGGATATAGGCCTGTCATACCAATCAATCAAAACAAAACTGTCATCATGGGTGATGAGCTGATCTGATCCTTGCATAATCCACTGATCGGCAAGAGCAGACTGAGATTTACTAAATAAGATGAGTTAAGTTGAAAGTAATGGCAAATTAGAGGAAATGATGCACCTGGATTTTAAATTAAAAAGGAAATCCACTGTAAGAAAATCCACTGTATTATTCTAACTCCATTATTTAATATTGCAGGTCACCATTTAACAAATCAGAGGAAGAAACTAAATGACCATAGGTTTGGAAGCTGAAACTCTAGGTAACTATTAGCTAGCTGATTTAAAAATCGGCTTCAGGTCATGGATTGAAAGCAACATAGTAGACACCACAAAGAATTCAAGTTAAGACATGTCTGTGTGACTATTTGCTATTTGCTAAAGCATTCTGAAATTTTCCGGTTATCAGTTGCAAATAAAATTCCTTCTCCTGTTTGGATGACCAAATAACCTACAGCCGAAAAATAAAATTCCTGCTCTAATCGGATGACAGGTCATATAAGCCCATTATGTGCCAATGATATTGGTTCGGTGGAAATTGGAATGGCTTATGGACCAAAATGGATTACTAAATAATGATAACATTACGTCAACCTTAATTCTGCATATAGTTTGAAGCAATGCATGTGATAGTTACAATTAGGCACACAATAGAAATAACTCATCTGAATTCCACAACTGTTTGATTGGTAAGAGGATCAGTATAACTAATCGAAATAACTGTTTGATTGGTAAGAGGATCAGTATAACTGATCTGAATTCCAGGTACACGAACTGAATTCTGAATCGACTACTGCTCATTGGCCAAACGACTGCTCATTCCACAATTCAGTTCAGAGGACACGCTCGTGTACCTGGACCGTCCGCTTCGGTACGTGATGCTCGTCAGCGTGCCGCCGCCGCTGGATTCGGCTTCGGGCGCCGCCGCTCGCGACCGCCACGTCCGTGTGCTCGCCAAGACCAGACCGCCACGTCCGTGTGCTCGCCAAGACCAGACCGCCGCTAATCCGTGTGCTCGCCAATACGCACCGGCGCTGTCCGCGCGGGCCGTGTGGCCAAGACCGACGCCATGCAGGTGGCCGCGTGGTGGGCGTGACGGTGTCGGGTGCCGCCGCTGGCGATGGAGATCCACACGCTTCAACGCCTCCACTTGACGATGGAGATCCGCCGTGGTTCGGCGCCGGCCTGCCTGCGCCGCCGCCGTGCTGGACCTCACCTCCGCAATGGAATGCGTTGGGATCCATACGAGCAAAGGAAGGAAGGAAGGATAGTAGGAAAGGAAGGATGACTGAAAAGGAAAGGAGTGCGTCCATTAGGGAGGAGGAATTGATCGACGTTTATTTGACCAGCATTAGGAGTAAGGCCCATACACTTAATCCTGGACGCCGGATGATGTTTGAGTGATGAGAGAGAAAAATTAAGAAGTAATCCGGATCGTTTATTTGAATAATTTTGAACGCAGCGAAATTGGTGCATTAGTAGGGTATAGATAACAAACTATTCCTACAGTCGTATCATGCCAGTTTAACTAGCTGTATGAAAAGTGCAACAACATCTATATATATGATACCAACTAAGTACATATTATAAGCACAATCTTGGTGGAAGTATCATATATATTTTATGTCCATTAATTAGAAAGGGTGATACGGACCTCAGGAAAAAATAGTGATTTACTATGCCCAAACTCTTTGTGTATTTTTTTGCGTTAGTTAAAAAAATGATCTAGTATCAATGGTATACTGCTGCCATACGTTGCATATATACATGGTATGCTTGTATATGACATACACATAAAAAATATGCAACCAAATTAAATATGTTCTTGTTAGGGGGTACCAAATATATCCAAATTAACATAGCATAATGGAAGCACGAGAAGGGCTCCACTACATCTCAAAACAGAAGCTACATGGATCTTGAAGTAGTAAAGCTGAACAGCTCAGCCACTCTACATCCACCAGGCGACTCTGTATTGGAAATGAGACACTCCATTTATTTTATTTTACATTACCCTCACATCAAATCATCCAGCAAAACAATATTGAACCACACATTTTATTTTATTAGCGTATTCATATTTGGAGGTGTGTGCCTCGCTATGGGTAGACTTCAATGACTCCATGAGCTCCTATTTTCTTCACGATCTTATAGTCAGAGAAACCAGCTTTGGTAAAGATTTGGCGCCAGTCATTTTCAGTACGTTGCCTGCCTCTGGTGTACACCATCATGACCATGTCGAACAGGAGTTGGGCTTCATACATTACAGGCCCCATATCAGGCCTGAGAAGAATTTCTATGATGATCACCTTCCCTCCATCTTCTATGGAAGGAATTGCTTTCCTGCATTGTTCCAGGATCTTCACACGATCCTCATCGCTCCAGAAGTGTTGTACAAGCTACAAAATATAATGTTGAATACAAGTTTTAGAATCCACAATAATTGAATCTGTTTAATACTTTAAATATCAGGCTATATCATTTAGAGGCATCCTCCTTGATCGCTATAAAAGCTACGATGGACTATAGCGAGGTCATTTATTGTAGATGATTTTCTATAAAACAACGAAGAGGGTTATACCTGGGGAAAAAATTACGAATACAAATACTCAAACAAAGTTCATGCTTTAGGAGAACAAGTCTCCATCTTTATTGCTTAGCATCCATTAAATCAGTTACATACTCATTGCTACGCACAGCATCATTATATTTAATGGTTCCAGAATATTTTGGTTGTTATTAAGGAACATGATGTACAAGCATTGATTATACTCCTATAGAGTAAAAGAATCAGTATTGTCTTTGCCCGTGATTAGTGGTGCTAAAATATTTCATGGCGAAGCCAAATATATTGTAGCGCTTAATGGAGCTAAACATCATTAGCAGCAATAGCAAGACCATGTATACCGCACGAAATCATTATACTATGGAGCACGTGGAAGGCAAGACAGTGTCTTTTTTGCTCAATAAAAAAAAATTACGGCGCATGAAGGCTAGCATGCATTGTACTTCCTTCGCATTTTCATTGAAGGTCACCTTGGTTTGTTTAGATACATTCAAATAAATAACAGATATAGAACCGAGAGGGAGCACTTGTTCACTATCATGTCGTGCAAGAGCTTCAACTGTACATGGCGCCGCATCCCAGCGATAAGATGTGATACATGTATCATTTGCTTAAGAATTACAAGTAGGTGGGGAAGCTCTCCCCGAATTAGCTTTCAAAAAATATTTGCTTAAGAATTGGGGCGGGTCCAAAATAGAACCTATTGGGCCCAAAATGCAATCCATAACCATGGTTTATAAGTTGAAGCTAACAGATACCATCGTATAGTGTTTTTCTCTAACAACAAAACAGCGCATCAGCCGGCTAATAAGCTTTTGAAAACAATGAGCCGAACATCCCCATATATTCACAATTGTTTTGATGTTTGAGCTGACAACACTGCAGGATAAAGGGACATCCCCATATATTCACAGTTGTCCTAAAGCATTACAGAAAACTCTACCCTATTTTTTTTATTTTTTCAGACCTATTTAATTCAGCCGGCTAATAAGCTTTAAAAAACACCTTTTCGTATATTGTTTACAGCTAAGCGAGTAGTAACTTTTTCAATAAAGTGAAACTATTTTTTTACAAACCAAAATGAACCCAAATTATGTGCAGAGGGGTGACTTTAGAGTTTACTACAACGCCTTCGTAGCTACAATCTCTGTCTCTAACGCTGAATTGCATTTCATTTAATCATAATTTCACGGATTGTGCATATAATAAGAAAAAAAAATCTGATCCACTAAATCCCATGCATTTTATTGGCTACCACTACCAGAGATTTCCCATTTCCGTGACGAATGGCGAACGTCAGATAGCGTTTTCATAATCAGATGGCAGACACCATGGCATGGAGTTCTTATTGGGCATCCACCAACAACCAACCGTAGTTAAAGCTGATCAAACTTATTGAATTCTTATCCTTTGTCAGAAAGGATCTTGAGACACGATGGACTGATCTCGAGCTGCAAGTGCACCAAAATATAATCAGGATCTGATTTGTTGCACCACTAGCCTCGATCGCAAGGATCCATGGAGCTTTTACCTGCTGCCTCACAGCGTGCTGGTGTATGTCACCACTGCGATCGATGGTGATCCTAGTCTACATCCTGATCTCTATTCTCGTCAGATGAGGGTGTTTGTGAAATCGCTCGTCGACTAAACTTAGTGTTGAACAAGTTTTTCAGATTTAGCAATTCTTCTTAGCCAAATCCACCTTAGAAAAAAAAACTTTAAGTCATCATAGGCATGCCATATAAGAAAAGTGTGCTGGAGTGGTGCTGGAGCGCCGACAGCTAGGGATAGGTTTAGGGGAATGTTCGATTCCCAGAGTTTGGTGCCCTGAAATTATTCCTAGCTAGATTGCTTGTGTATTTGTATAACGTTTGATAAGATGAATGATTCCTGGCATAATGATCCTTATAATTTTGTTTGTCTTTTCATCGATCTATTCATGCATTTCCTATTCTAACACACAAATGCTAAAAAATGGCGCCAGCGTGAAATCCATGCGGCCGATTAAATTTCCATGTTTGTTGGGGTAAGGTAAGGGACCCTTGACCGGACCCCAAACTCATGGCCTTTGCTTGCTCCCGATGCCCCTCCTAAACACGTACACAAAGTTTCTTCACGAATCCGAGACACGGGCCGCGAGGGTACCGACACGGATAAGGGACCCTGGCAGAGAGATTCAACCATAGGGAGTATCTCACAAGACTAACACCGTGTCACCTGTTTCTTTTCCTTTGTTGCAGGGGATATTCAAAACATGAGGATTGGTCAATGGTTCTATCCTAGCCATGGCACCCACCACTGCGGAACAATCACCGAAGGTCCCCTTACTAACGCCACCCTCGAAAGGCTTCGCGGCGGAGGAGGGAGCAAGGTGCCCGGATCAGTTAAGGTTTAGAAGTGTTAGTGCGACGTTGTCTCTCTATGGCCCTTTGTCAGTGAAAGGTAGCCAGAACCCTAATATAAAATGTCTGTGACCCTTTGTATCCTCTATAAATATCAGAGGGTGGGCAATGTGTGGGGCGGATGGTTGAAAGAATTTATTGCCATCCTATGGCTCGCCCTCTCCATCTCAAGGCCTAGAGTAGAGGGCAGGAGTGAACCCCACAAGGTTTGTAGGTAATTTTCCTTGTGTGTAATCTGTGAACCGAGAAAAATAGTTTTTCTTGTTCTGATGCGTTCAAGAAACAATTACAATTATCCAGACAAATCATAGCATTTCTGTGTAGATTTACCTATTTTCTATTGGTATATTTTCCAAACCCACACAGTAATAATCACAAATTTCCCGTGAAAAACGTACAGAACAGTTCGATACCTACAGGGTCTAATTCACGTTTTTAGAAGTGTATACAGATAAATAATACGTACACATGCACACTTATAAAATCATACGTTTCCCTATATGCTTGATGCAGTGTAATTAGTTTTTGCTGTGGTTGCTGCTGGGCACGCGCAACACCATGGACTCGACGGAGATCCCGGGCCCGATCGCCAACATCACCCCCATCCCTCCAACAGGACCATTGCCGTGCCGTCTCCTGAGCTCATCCAACACGAAGAGCATCGACGCGCCGGACATGTACCCGTACTCTCTCAGCACGCGCCGGCTGGCTTCCAGCTTCTCAGCCTCCAGCGCGAGCCCGGCCTCGACGGCGTCCAGGATGGCGTGCCCGCTGGGCTGCACGCCCCAGAAGAGTTCTTTCCAGCCGCCGCGTCCAACGCCGAGCGGCAGCAGCGCGCCGGCCACGCACCGTTCAATGTTCTGCCGGACCAGCACCGGCATGCCGCTGGATGGGTTGAACACCAAGCCGTCTTCGTTCAGTACCCCGGCGGCGCGACCTTCGGACGTCTCGGGTATAATGCTCTGCGCGGCGGAGACCATCTCGTAGATCGGGAGCTCGACGGGTTCCTTTGCTCGGCGCCGACGACGGCGGCACTCGCGCCGTCCGCGAACATTGACTGCATGACGAGCGTTTCCCGACGGGTCTCGTCCGGCGCGCGGAACATGATGAGCGTGAGCTCGGCGCAGGCCACGAGCACGCGTGCGCCCGGGTTGTTCTCCGCGATGTCCTTGGCGACGCGGAGCGCAGCGGCGCCGGGCGGTGCAGCCCTGTTGGTACAGCATGGTGCGTCGCACCGAGGGCCGGAGGCCGAGGAGAGACGCCAGGCGGCGTCCGCGCCGGGCATGTGGGCGCCTGGTAGGTGCTGACTACAAGGTCGGTGATGTCGGTCGCCGGCCGCCCCACTCCGCGATGGCGTCCTCGGCGGCGGCCTCAGCGAGCTCTGGCACGGCGGACGCCAGCAAGTCCTGGCGTGCGTCCAGCGAAGGCTGGCCACGTCCCAGCAGAATGGGATGCTTGTGGATCGTACTCTCGGTGTGGTGGAAGTAGCGCCTGTCGATGCCGGATTTGTCGCCTGACGATCACATATAATATGAGATCAAGGCTAAAATCAAGTGAAATGCATGGTACACCACGGAGCACTTACACATTCTCTTCATCTTGGCCTTGAGGTGTGGGAGGTGGTGGCTCCCAGTGACGCTGAAGTACCAGTCGGCATACTCGTCTTGGAGCACGTAGTTGGACGGATTCGCCGTGCCGATGCCGAGCAAGGCCGCCCGCTGCCGGTGCCCGGTCTCGCCGTTGGTGTCAGCAGGACGGCGGCTCGCCGAGGATGTAAATCTGTCATCACTTATTCATGGGCAAAACGATAAGCATCATGCAGGTGCGCATACATGTCGAAGCTGCGTTGCTTGCCTTGCTGTCCTGCAGACGGTGGGATGGTGGCATGGGAGGTGGAGATCGCCGCCCGACGCCGACGATAGCGATGGGTACCACCATGTGTAGCCCTGCACCGGCGGTGACATGACAAATCGAGAGCTGACGTTGAAAACTTATAATAAGTAATGGGTTCTCGGATAGGGATCTATCTGTGAGTCGGATGGACCGCTACGCACTCCGCACTCCGTCTTATAGCTAAGGAGGTGACCGCGTGCTGACCAGCAAACCTCACTAAACTATTTCGGCATCTTCAAATTAGACTTCTCCATTGTAGATTCATGTTACAAAAGAATAGTGTACGTCTACACAGTACATAAGCATCTTTCCACTAATTACTCTAAATAACCGTATCATATTGCACCATATAATTCCTTGACAGGTAAGATCGACAATGATCGCCCAGCACCCGTATGTCACACTCAGTCAGCAAGTCGCCGGAATAAACGGGAGGACTGAATATTTAATTATTATATAGATTTATTAGTAAATTTATTTAGTTAAATTAAAGTAGGCTAGAAATTAAAGTAAACTCATCATATAAATATGGGAGCAACTATTATGAGACAATTAGTCAAGAAATAATTTAGGCTTTAACCCTACCTTACCTAGCATCCAAGCCATCGCCGCCTCTCCGCCCGCACCGACCGCCGCCGCCATCACCGCCGCACACAGCGCCGCCGCCGCTGAAGCGCCGCCGCGCGCGCGGCGCGCGGCCACAGATGCCATCATCGCCCGTCCGAACCCTTCCTACGCTCGTCATCACCTTCGTCTTCCCCCTCGTTGACCGGAAAACGGTTGTGACAGATTGGTATCCGGAGACCGGGACGATCTAATGGCCTCTAACCGGGCCAGCGAGTGGTGCGCCCATGGGCAACGGACCCCGGCAGACGATGGCGTGGGCCAGCCAGCCATGGTGTAGGGGCGCCTCCCTCCCTCCACGCCGGTCTGCGAGGTGGAGGTTGGCACGCAGGTGCATCGGCGCGAGGTGCGAGCAGGACCAGGGCAGCACTCTTCACGTGGCGCAAGGCAGTAGGCGCTTGAGTCCCTCTCGATCCGGTGTGACCCTCGTCTTCTCTGTTCTCTGGCAGATCCGTGGCCGATTTGTCCCTCACCCTCCCTCCCTTGCAGGTCATCTCGGTGGTGGCAGATTACTCGGATCCATGGCGGATTCGGCGGCGGTGGGCTTGATCTCCCATGGTGTGATGGCCCGATCCGGCGGCGGCACTCCTCCTAGTGGCATATCTAGGGATGGTTCAACCAGATCCGGGGGTGGATCAACGGCGGCGTCGCTACAGCCCTTCATGAGCTCGGCGGGCCAGTTCAGGGGTTCTTTTTCTTTTTCTTTTTATTTTATTGAAACAATTTACCGTGGCGGGCACATCTAAAACGCCTGCCTTGGTTAATCATTTTCTGGAGGTCACTGTACCATGCCACGGTGAGGCCATGATTTACCATGACCATAGAAACACAACGGGCTACAGTGCCCCACCACGGGAAATCAAAAGAGCCTGCCACGGAAGTGAATTATGTAGTAGTGTTAATAGCTAGCAGGAAGTAAGAAATTAGCAATGCAAAAAAGCAAATAGCTTTGTCTCTTCTACAACAAGAAGGATAGTTTATACAAGTGCAAGAATGAAGGGATCGAGGGGGCCAAGCCCAGGATGGCCTCCACATAGTAAATATGCCGGCCAGCTAGCCGCCAAATAAAATAAATCTTACCGAATAGTCAACCATTCGGCCAAGGCATCACATCATTCATAGTCTAAATTTAGCCTAAAAAACCATTAATGTATCATAATCACATTTACTAATCAGTTCCGTAGCAGCCATGATTAAGTAATTTAGTCGGCTTGAGTTGTTGCCTCAACTCAGCCATCACAAAACCATAAAAATGTATCGTAATATTTTTTACTATTCTGTTAGGGTTTGGACAAATGCTACATAATGATATTATTGGTCAACTAGTTACTGCTTAAACTGAAGGGCTGCTAGGGAAACCTATCTGATCAACAAGTTTAGTCAACCTTCCTAGGATAACCAACCAATTAGCACCTAGCACTAGCAGCCTTAGATTTGTCTAGATTATTGTCACTTGTCAGCTAATCCTGATAAGTTGTTAATTCTATGCTTGATGTGGTTTTCATATTACTTCAGGAAATAAAGAACCAATGTCTATCTTGGCAAATACATCGTCCCTAGCACATTGGTGGCTGGATTACACTGCTTGATGTGACGAATTAAGAATGAATGTCTCGAATAATCTGCTGATCCATAGCTTTGCCATAATTGTTCTGGCTCCCGATGTTTACATCCCCTGGCTGCGTATTCCAATATGTGTAATATCTCTGTGTGTATTCAACATGAGTTATACGTCATTTTGGTTGACATAATCCGAACTGACGTCCAAATACTATGATTACGTTGTTTTCAGCGATCATTCCTGTTGCATTCGATATGTGCCTCCAATAAACTGGCGTCCTCTGCCTCCTATTCCACGCCGTCAGAAATGACCCTGTAGCTGTATTCCATGAATAAATGCATTTTTCAAGCGTTAGTTCTGCCGTTCGATTGCTGGAATCAGAAGGTTGAATCTTGCACCTGCATGTTATATTAAATATGCCGGCCAGCTACTGCTAGTTATATATTTTTCAATCCATATTGTCATTTAGTCAACAGTAGCACGATCCTTAGCCGCCAAATAAAATAAATCTTATCGAATAGTCAAATCTTTCGGCCAAGGCATCACTTCATGCATAGCTCTGATTCGCTGAATTTATTAGCCGTCAAAAACCATTAATGTATCATAATAATATTTTCTAATCTGTTCAATAGAAGTCATGAATAAGTAATTTAGTCGGCTTGAGTTCTTGCCTCAACTCTGCCATCAAAAACCATAAAAATGTATCATAATCTTTTTTAGTATTCAGTTAGGGTTTGGGCATCCCGCAGCCACTCTTGCCTATCTCTCTCACACCGCAGCCAACCAGTCACTCTCGCCTCCTCCTTTCTTTCACACCGCAGCCACTTCGGCATCGCATGTCGTCCCTCTCTCTCACACACACCCACACCGCACGTCTGTCTCTCGTGCGCACTATAACTAGCATTCCGGCAATCAAAGAAAAGATGTTGTATTGGTTGATCCAAGTTGCAAAAACAACATGTAATCTTGGTATAACATGGAAGTGGGCTGGCTTTCCTTCGTATACATGCATGATGATTCAAAATTATGTTTCGTACATGAGGAAGAATAGCAACCAATGGAAGTTCGAAATAAACACGCATATGAAATAAAAATAATTGTCATCTAGTAAGTCTAACATGCTAGCTAGCTAATAACATAGGTAGAAGGCGAATTGGCTTGTAGTCCAATGGTAGGACGGTCTAGTGGGGACGCTACCCACCAGGGGTTCAAATCCTGTGCAAATTGAAATCCTTCATGCTGTACAAAATAAAATAATCAGTTAGATGACTTACCCCCTATAAGTCATGAAATCATCAGTTAGATTTACAAATTGAAAGTTATCTCTAAAAGTTTCTTAATCCTTCATGCTGTACAAAATAAAAAATAAAATAAATACATGTTTCATCTAACTGTTGCCATCCGATCGATTTAAATGGATGGTTCATAGTTATTTGTAGCGAATATGTATTGCAGGACGTATGTGCTCTCCAAATATGCTTCAGATCTTTGTTTTATTCACACTCCCTCCAAGTGTTCAACACACTCTCTCGTGATAGCAATGCCCTAGAAAATCTGCTTCGTTCTCTTGTTCTTCGGCACATATCCTCAGAACCATGCATAATTTGCTTTGTCATCATATTTTGAAATATCGGATATTTCAGATCTTTGTTTTATTCACATAATTCCACTATTGCCTTGAGACAATGGACCTATATGGAAGTAGATCAGGAAAAGGCACATTAGCACTCCAACTGTCGTGTTTTCTCTCTTTCAAAAAATTGGTTTGTTGAGATTGTATAAATTGTCAGGTTGTTGTACAAAAGTTGAGTAGGATAAGTGGAACACTACCCTCAATTGTATGGTTTTTCTGGCACAATTTTTCATTATAAAATTGGACAGACAACCTTTTTTTTTTTTTTTCTAATAGAAATCATGTCAAAGCTTTTGCTGTCCTTTTCAAAAAAAATCCTCGCCTAAGAGAAATTTATGGCACTGAATATTCAAATTATAAATTTTTCTAAGGTTAATTTTTTGCTCATTGACTAACATAGATTGTGGAGTCCCAGTACCCGATTCCTCATCTAAAAACGCCCGCCTTGGTTAATCATTTTCTGGAGGTCACTGTACCATGCCATGGTGAGGCCATGATTTACCATGACCATAGAAACACAACAGGCTACAGTGCCCCACCACGGGAAATCAAAAGAGCCTGCCACGGAAGTGAATTATGTAGTAGTGTTAAGAGCTAGTAGGCAGTAACAAATTAGCAATGCAAGAAGCAAATAGCTTTGTCTCTTCTACAACAAGAAGGATAGTTTATACAAGTGCAAGAGTTAAGGGAGGGGGCCAAGCCCAGGATGGCCTCTGTTGGTATACCTTATAGCATAAAATATAGAGGTTTTTAAAACGAAAATAAGGGCTTAAAATGAATATTAACATAGTATAGGGGCTTGACTAACATGATTCCACTAGTTTTGGTGATTTATATATTTTTTAGGGATTAAACTGAAGGGCTGCTAGGGAAACCTATCTGATCAACAAGTTTAGTCAATCTTCCTAGGATAACCGACCAATTAGCACCTAGCACTAGCAGCCTTAGATTTGTCTAGATTATTGTCACTTGTCAGCTAATCCTGATAAGTTGTTAATTCTATGCTTGATGTGGTTTTCATATTACTTCAGGAAATAAAGAACCAATGTCTATCTTGGCAAATACATCGTCCCTAGCACATTGGTGGCTGGATTACACTGCTTGATGTGACGAATTAAGAATGAATGTCTCGAATAATCTGCTGATCCATAGCTTTGCCATAATTGTTCTGGCTCCCGATGTTTACATCCCCTGGCTGCGTATTCCAATATGTGTAATATCTCTGTGTGTATTCAACATGAGTTATACGTCATTTTGGTTGACATAATCCGAACTGACGTCCAAATACTATGATTACGTTGTTTTCAGCGATCATTCCTGTTGCATTCGATATGTGCCTCCAATAAACTGGCGTCCTCTGCCTCCTATTCCACGCCGTCAGAAATGACCCTGTAGCTGTATTCCATGAATAAATGCATTTTTCAAGCGTTAGTTCTGCCGTTCGATTGCTGGAATCAGAAGGTTGAATCTTGCACCTGCATGTTATATTAAATATGCCGGCCAGCTACTGCTAGTTATATATTTTTCAATCCATATTGTCATTTAGTCAACAGTAGCACGATCCTTAGCCGCCAAATAAAATAAATCTTATCGAATAGTCAAATCTTTCGGCCAAGGCATCACTTCATGCATAGCTCTGATTCGCTGAATTTATTAGCCGTCAAAAACCATTAATGTATCATAATAATATTTTCTAATCTGTTCAATAGAAGTCATGAATAAGTAATTTAGTCGGCTTTGAGTTCTTGCCTCAACTCTGCCATCAAAAACCATAAAAATGTATCATAATCTTTTTTAGTATTCAGTTAGGGTTTGGGCATCCCGCAGCCACTCTTGCCTATCTCTCTCACACCGCAGCCAACCAGTCACTCTCGCCTCCTCCTTTCTTTCACACCGCAGCCACTTCGGCATCGCATGTCGCCCCTCTCTCTCACACACCCCACACCGCACGTCTGTCTCTCGTGCGCACTATAACTAGCATTCCGGCAATCAAAGAAAAGATGTTGTATTGGTTGATCCAAGTTGCAAAAACAACATGTAATCTTGGTATAACATGGAAGTGGGCTGGCTTTCCTTCGTATACATGCATGATGATTCAAAATTATGTTTCGTACATGAGGAAGAATAGCAACCAATGGAAGTTCGAAATAAACACGCATATGAAATAAAAATAATTGTCATCTAGTAAGTCTAACATGCTAGCTAGCTAATAACATAGGTAGAAGGCGAATTGGCTTGTAGTCCAATGGTAGGACGGTCTAGTGGGGACGCTACCCACCAGGGTTCAAATCCTGGTGCAAATTGAAATCCTTCATGCTGTACAAAATAAAAATAATCAGTTAGATGACTTACCCCCCCTATAAGTCATGAAATCATCAGTTAGATTTACAAATTGAAAGTTATCTCTAAAAGTTTCTTAATCCTTCATGCTGTACAAAATAAAAAAATAAAATAAATACATGTTTCATCTAACTGTTGCCATCCGATCGATTTAAATGGATGGTTCATAGTTATTTGTAGCGAATATGTATTGCAGGACGTATGTGCTCTCCAAATATGCTTCAGATCTTTGTTTTATTCACACTCCCTCCAAGTGTTCAACACACTCTCTCGTGATAGCAATGCCCTAGAAAATCTTCTTCGTTCTCTTTGTTCTTCGGCACATATCCACAGAACCATGCATAATTTGCTTTGTCATCATATTTTGAAATATCGGATATTTCAGATCTTTGTTTTATTCACATAATTCCACTATTGCCTTGAGACAATGGACCTATATGGAAGTAGATCAGGAAAAGGCACATTAGCACTCCAACTGTCGTGTTTTTCTCTCTGCGTTCAAAATTGGTTTGTTGAGATTGTATAAATTGTCAGGTTGTTGTACAAAAAAAGTTGAGTAGGATAAGTGGAACACTACCCTCAATTGTATGGTTTTTCTGGCACAATTTTCATTATAAAATTGGACAGACAACCTTTTTTTTCATTTTTCGTCTAATAGAAATCATGTCAAAGCTTTTGCTGTCCTTTTCAAAAAAATTCTCGTCTAAGAGAAATTTATGGCACTGAATATTCAAATTATAAATTTTTCTAAGGTTAATTTTTTTGCTCATTGACTAACACAGATTGTGGAGTCCCAGTACCCTGATTCCTCATCTAAAACGCCTGCCTTGGTTAATCATTTTCTGGAGGTCACTGTACCATGCCATGGTGAGGCCATGATTTACCATGACCATAGAAACACAACAGGCTACAGTGCCCCACCACGGGAAATCAAAAGAGCCTGCCACGGAAGTGAATTATGTAGTAGTGTTAAGAGCTAGTAGGCAGTAACAAATTAGCAATGCAAGAAGCAAATAGCTTTGTCTATTCTACAACAAGAAGGATAGTTTATACAAGTGCAAGAGTTAAGGGAGGGGGCCAAGCCCAGGATGGCCTCTGTTGGTATACCTTATAGCATAAAATATAGAGGTATTTAAAACGAAAATAAGGGCTTAAAATGAATATTAACATAGTATAGGGGCTTGACTAACATGATTCCACTAGTTTTGGTGATTTATATATTTTTTAGGGATTAAACAGAATATGCCCAAGAGTTTGCAAGCCCTACGACATAAAGACGTATCCGTGACGTAACCCGACTTGGAACATACACAAGAACAATCTAGAAGAGACCAGAGGACACCGGAAGAAGGGTGGGGCCCACCTGGCAGAGCCAGGCGGTGGGCGCCCTAGGGCCTGGCCGCGGCCGCCCTGGTGGGCCCCCTATCAGCCTCCCATTCAAGGTCGGTTCACTACCGCCTATGAAGAGTAATCTTGTCCATCAATCAAGGTCGGTTTGATCCAAGGGCTACCGTGCATCCTCCGGGGCTATATAACAAGACCCCCTGACCCCTGGGTGAAACCCTAAGTCATTCTACTCCATACCAAGTCCATCATCAAGAACCCAAGTCAAGATCCTAAGCCCTAGTTCCACCATAACCAGAGCAGTAGGTATCTAGGCTAGTTCTACAGAAGTCAAGTATTGTCTTGAATTCCTGATTGTCAAGAAGTAGCGGAAGCCGAGCTTCTCGTGGCTTCTCTCTTGTATCTAACATTGTAAGTATTTGGTTAGAATACAATTGCTATGACTTTATTCTATTTAATGATTATATTCTTAGTTATATGTTTCCATGCTTATTATGATTATATATTTAGTTTAGTATGTTTGTCTTTATATTCAAGCATGGAGTCGTATAAGCGCCCATTTAGATGATCACTATGTGGGTGGTCGACAATGTGTAAACGTGGTGTTTATACAACGTTTGCCTGCGACATCACCCTATATTCGGGATGTGTGGTAGATCGTGGATGTGATATTGCCATTGAGTCCTTTGTAGTCCACCCCCCGAATGTAGGGCTAGTTGAGCTTTATTACTATGGTAGATTTGTTTTGTTCCTGATCTTCCTTAGTAATGTTCACCATGTGTAGATATATTGCTTTCATGCCATGATGACTAGATGTATTGCACTAACTATAGTATGCATTGACATGTAATTAGGAGTAACTTAGGAATATTCTATCTATGCTACCTATACCATGATATTTAGCCGCTTATGACACCATCTAGTGGCATACCATGATCTTTGACTTGGATATTATTCTTAATATTATTATTTATCATTATTTATCTTTATTATGTGACTTACCTAGTTTGAGTTTAGCATGATGCATATGGTTTACTCTACATTACACCACCGCAAGTGAATCATCATTAAATCATCAACCTACCCATAGCCTACCCCTATCCTTTTCGGTAGAATATAAATACGATACCTGGATAGACTCCTGGTGAAGTGCTACAATTGGGTAATTCTATCTATGCGCTTGCAGATACCAGAATTATATTATCATTGCAAGAGTTTCAAGTGTCATATAAAGAATATCCGTTCACGCATTTCTTTAGCGTTGTGAGCTAGGGTGACAGAGACTAGTTTCGTAGGCAATGCTAGAATGTGTGGTACAGCTTTTTGTGCCTATCGTGGTGAGATTAACTCCACCATCGATAATGTTCTGAAGTCATACACCATAACTAACTCTGTCTAACTTTATTAACTTCCCCCATCGACTTTTATTGGAATGTGAGATTAACTCCACATCCAAGCTAACTTATTAGATAGATACCATTTATACATTTACGGCGCCATCCTAGATTTGGATCGCGTTAGAAATGTCAACAAGCATTTCTGGCGCCGTTGCGGGAAGGAAGGGTGCTAGCCAAACCTAAACACACATACATGGATAGATTGATATCACTTGCATCACATAATGTATCGAGAAACCATTATCAACTACTCAAACAAAGCTTACCCTTGTTTGTCTACTTGTTTGATCTTATGCGGGGTAAATGAATGAATTGGAGTAACCGTCCGGAGAATTATATTGACGATCCATAAGTATTAATCAAAAGGGCAAGATCCGGACTTAGAAGGACACCAACACCCTCTGGTTCGGACGTTGATCGGATCGTGCGCAGCCTATCACCCGTGTTTGAGGCTATGGTCGATAAGACGCCATGAAGTTTTTCAACCAACTACGCCAATGTTCGCATTGGACCGGAAGTTGAGATTGGAGATCGTAACCCCGAACTCAAGCCTGGACTTATTAACATGGTGCAAGCCAGCCCGTTTTGCGGAAAGGCGCACGAAGATGCTAGTGCTCATCTCCAACACTTCCTGGAGATTTGCAAAAGACTTTCACCATCAAAGATATAACAAGAGATACAATGCTACTTACGTCTTTTTTTCCATTTTCACTTTTGGGGGAAAGCGAAGCGATGGTTCTACGCCAATAAATAGAAAAATACAACATGGTCACTTTGCTCTCTGCCTTCCTAGCAAAATTCTTTCCAATTGGCAAGACCAATGCCTTGAGGGGAAAGATTTCAAATTTTCAACAACAACATGATGAATCTGTCCCCTTAAGCGTGGGAGCGCTTTCAAGAATAAATCTCGAATGTCCACACCACGGGATGGAGAAGTGGTTACTCATGCAGACTTTCTATCATGGGCTCACTATGAGTACCCGTGAGACAATGGATGCTACAGCAGGAGGGTGCTTTCCTTTCACTTACAATTTCCAAAGCTACAGAACTTGTGGAAAAGATGGCTTCCAACCACAGTTGGAATGAAGATCATCCAACCCGCAAGAGAACAAGTGGAACACACCAGCTGAAAGAGGTAGACATGTTGTCTGCCCAAATGGACCTTGTAATAAAGAAACTTGAGGATAGAGATCCTGAACCCAAGACTGTCATGCAATTCGACTCTCGCATGACTTGTGAAGAATGTGGCAACACTGGCTACATGGGCAAAAATTGCCCAGGGAATAGAGAGGAGGTACATTATATTAATAACAACAACAACTACCATCCTCCACAGAATCTTGGATGGAACCAACAGAGACCAAGCTTCCAAGGTAACTTCCAAGGTAATTATCAAGGTAATAACTCTACTAGTTTTAATCAACCTTCTTTAAGAGATTTAGTTTTAACTCAAGGCAAAGCTATGGAAAATTTAGTTAGAAAATTAGCTTCCAATGATAAAATGTTAGAAACCATAAATAATAGAATGGACAGTTTCTCTTCAGCAATTAAAAATCAACATAGCTTTAATAAAATGATAGAGGATCAGCTTTCTAGATTGGCTACTTCTGTGGAACTAACCTTACCAGGTGAGATACCGGGCCAACCAAAGGAAGTAGAATCCGCAAATCTTGTCGATATATAAAATGTAGGTCATTTTCACACGGACTACCTCAGGAGTGATTGGCAAGATGACTCTCTACCACCTAAGAAAGGAGATCCAGGGAGGCCAGTCATCACTATCCAGATAGGACCACATGAATTCAAGAATGCACTTTGTGATTTTGGTTCTAGCGTCAACATAATGCCCAAGGTAATTATGAGAAAATTCATGGTAGACCATTATTGTATACATCTATGTGCTTGCAGCTTGCAGACCAGTCACTGTGCTACCCAAAAGGTATAGTTAGAGATGTTTGCATTAGTTTTGGGAATGCATATGTGCCTGCAGATTTTGTAGTAATTGAAACAGGGGAAGATGAGAAGGCTCCAATTATATTGGGCCGACCCTTCTTGAACACAACCTAGGCAATCCTCTACGCCCACAGTGCAAAGATTTGTTTTGATGTCAAGGCTAGAAAGAGGACATTTTATTTCAAAAACAAGAAACATTCCTCCCCTGCTCAACCACAAACACCATACATCTATGAGATGCCAGCAGAGCCAATGAGCAAGGCCAAGAAGAACAAGAATAGAAATAAGTAGGCACAGCCTATAAAGGTAATGATGATTAATCAGGTACGCTCAGAAAACGACCATCTACTTAAATCCTCAATGCTACAAAAGTTAGATGATCTAGGAGTCCCAACCATACATTGTTCTATCAACCAATGAAATTTCTATAACACTTATTGTGACACGGGCTCCGACATCAACTTGATGGGAAAGGTAACGTATGAAATGATATTTGGTAAAATGCCTTTGCATCCAACATATGTGCAGTGCAGATGGCGGACCCGTCTTTCCGATACCCGAAGGAATTGCTAAAGATGTACCCAGAGATAAATGATCACTATGTCCCAACCGACTTTTTAGTCATGGACATGGGGGAAGAATAGGATCCACCAATAGTGCTGGGGAGACCATTCCTCAACACCACTTGCGCCATCATCTACATGAGGTCGGGGGAGATCCACCTCCAATTCCCTAAATAAAAGGTACGCTTGCATTTCAATAGTTATACTAATTATGAACAACCAAAGAGGAACAGGTCAGCACGAAGACGCCGCCAAAAGAAGCAATGGATCATGAATCCAGAAGATAACACTAAGGTACCAGCAGATTCAATAATGGGGCATCATATTAAGGCACACAAAGAAGCCATGAAGACATTGAACATGAAGATAAAGGAAGACTTAGCCTACATCAAGGAAAAACTTGCTCGACTTTCACCGAAAGACAGTTTGTCTCAAGCAGATGAGTTCTCTGAAGAACTAGGAGAATCATGGGAAGAGTATGAAGAAGCACGCAATGAGTATTGGTGGAACAGAGATCAACAAGTTTTCTCTTTGCTAGAAGAGGCTAGAAAAGAATTAAAAGCTAAATAGGTAAAGTTCCTTACACCTCGAATCATCCTTAGAAAAAGTAAAAAGAACCTACCACTCCGCACAACAAAGAACAATGGAGTGAGAATGAGGTGACTCCCAAAGATGCCATCGGAGGAAATATCGATCAAATCACCGGAATCACCAATTCGACTACTTGACGTACCACGGGAGTAATGAGCGAAACAAGAAAGTCTTGTTCTGAGGACTTTAAGTCCCCCTAACCTTTGCCAAAAAGGTAATTCGGTAAGTTATCCATATTTAAGCATTGCATATTTTAAATTACATAGCATATTGCATTTATAAAAAGACAATAAAAATATTTAGTACGCTTTGTTTTGTTTAAAAACTTAAAGCCCCATGTAAGTAAAATCTAAGGCTTAATATCCTCGGAGAAACTTGTTTGTGGTGGCATAAAAATAAAATAAAGATGCATTCATAATTTCTTCATCTTTTCATGCATACAAAAAAATCCAAAAATATTTTTTCTTTGCTAAAAGAGCCCAGGACGAGAAAAGCAACGTGGCTAAACTCTAACAGCAATCAATTTCCACTAGCTTTGTTGTCTGTTTAAGTTTAGCAGATTTCAAAGGAGAAGAGACAGGATGAGACGACACCATTGTCACCATCTAC